>JAOXNO010000001.1:125145833-125165459 GCA_028565335.1 Limnodromus scolopaceus
ACATAGAGGGCAACACCCCCTCCCCTTCTGCCCATCCTGTCCTTCCTGAAGAGTCTGTAACCCTCCATTCCAACACTGCAGTCATAAGAGCCATCCCACCACGTCTTGGTAATGCCAATAAGATCGTAGCCCTGGAGGTGTGTGCACATCTCTAACTCCTCTTGCTTGTTCCCCGTGCTGCGTGCATTTGTGTAAAGGCACTTCAGCTGGGCGCCTAATGGAGCTGACTTAGTGGCTGGAATGGCTCCATTTCCTTCGTGTTGCTCTTCAGGTGTCCTTCTTTTGTGGTGTTTTGTCTGTGATTCCCATATTCCCTTTGCCTTAGAAGCCTCAAGGACACGTCTGATGTTATCACCCCCCTCCCCCTTCACATCTAGTTTAAAGACCTGTCAATCAACCCCACCATCTCTCGGGCCAGAACAGTCTTCCCCTTTTGAGAGAAGCATCTTCCATTTCCTGTTAACAAGCCCGGTGCCATATGGACCAACACACTATCAAAGTATCTGAAGTTATGGTGGTGACACCAGCCGCGGAGCCATGTATTGACTGATTTGATTCGTCTGCTCCTCTCGGCATCATTGCCTGCCACTGGAGGGAGTGACGAAAAAAATCACCTGGATCCCAGAATCTTTTACTAAAGCCTCCCAACTCCCTGAAGTCTCTCTTTATAACTTTTGAGCTACAAATTGCTGTCTCCTCTGCACCTACATGGAATATCAGTAGCGGGTAATAATCTGAGGACCGTACTAAACCAGGAAGTTTCCTGGTGACGTCCTTCACCCGGGCTCCAGGAAGGCAGGAGACTTCCCTTTGAGGAAGGTCCACCCGGCATATTGGGCCATCTGTCCCCCTCAGGAAGGAGTCCCCAGCAACTGTAACCCTTCACATTTTCTTAGAGGGTGTGGTGGTGAGCCAGGGTATGTGCTTTTTTGGCCTAGGAGGCATCTGTGTTGTAGGGTGCTCCTTACCTACTTCCTTGCTTGAGTGGCGATTCTGAAGCAGAGCCTCATATCTATTCCTCAGAGGTACTTCACACGACGAGGTAGGTAAGGTGGGAGGTTGTCTGGTGCCCCGACCATGAACCTGCTTCCACTATATATATATATATGTATTCTGAAGAAAATATTCAAATTTTCAATATAAAGCAAGAACTACCTAAACCTTAAACAGAACACAAAAATATATATTTGTTGCTGTATGCAGTCTATGCAATTATAGGTTAGCTATGTATAGGTAAGCTTGCCCTGACATATCCATACAAAATAAAGTTTTTGTCATTGATGCCTGGGGCAGTGTTCGTAACATAAACGCGTGCAGTACAGAACAGTGACAGAAAGCAGCACAGTTGATGCTGTTTTTAGGGAGCAGAAAAGAATATGCATATCTATTGCATAACTTTCTGCTGCAGTTAGAACATCATTCTTTGTCCCTAGTGCAACTGTTACCCTTCAGCTACGGTCAAAATGGAGATATTTTCCTGTTTGTCTTGTTCCTGTAAGGATTTCAGCATGTACCCCAAAATGATGATCCCCTAGTTTCAGCATGCACTTTTACATTATCACTATAATTTCCTTCTGTTTATTTGCAGAACCCTCCAACAGGTTTGCAGCCTCTACTTTTAACCTAGAGCTAAACTTATTTAGGTACATCTAAAAGAAAAAAAAAAAAAGAGGAAAAAAGGAAGAGATAAAGTTTCCTTTTGTGTCTACCACATATACATCCATCCCTGTGTCTGTGATATCAGTAGGGATCACATTCTGGTCTCGCTATCTCAATAGGGCATCCTACTGTGTAATAAGGCATCTCTTCTAACTATCCCAAGAAGTAACAGAGGTCTGACTGCTCGGAGACTGGTTCTGCACGCATGTACTCAGCTCATTTCCATTTGACTAGTATTTCAATAACTGACAATAAATAAAATTTATTAGGTTTACTTCCTAGGTTAGGTAAGCTTAACATTACTCACTGCTGTCGCTCATGCAGTCCTTCATATTGGCATTTGCGCTTCTAATACAACACTGTTCCCATCTTCTCCCATGTTTTTCTGTTAGAAAAACAGTGACTGCTAACACAGATGGCATATTTGTTTATTTATTTTAAGGCTTTGAATCTACTTCTCTATAGCAAAAACTCTCTAGATCTCCATCTTGCTGGCAACTAAAATCTAAGAATTTGTTTCTTGCCAAGTATTTTGACAAATATTACTTCAGCTCTCTTATCTTCAGCTTCTTCTCCTTATCTGCATGTACACATCTTTATTTATTTTCAGTTGTTCAAATATTGCCCATTCTTTTCATTATAAATTCTTCCATTTGTTAGGATGACTGCTGCCAATCCTCATCAGAACAAAAATATATCCATAGTTCCAAAACAAAACTCAGGACACAAACAACATTTTTTAAAAGTGTTTTTACAACTTCCTTTTGATGTCTAAGAGCATTTATATACATTAATAAGTAAAGACAGTTCAGGTTAATAAAAGCTGTTTCTCAATGTCAAAACTAACACAGATGAGTTGGAATCTTTTCAAGGGAAAGAAAAACTTGCTGTTTACCTTTTACCTGTAAAGTCTCTTCATAAAGATATAATTACATCTGCACACACTTAGCATATATATATATATAATTTAATTGATCTCATTTGAATAAGTGGTGCTAAAGCCTACAAGAAACTCTTCAGGTTCCCTTTGTAAGCAGTGCAAAGACATAAAGCATGATTATTTTAATGTAAAATAGATATTTAAAATATTCCAGATGATCTGTGCTCTAAAAGCACTTGTGTCTCTCCATTGACTATAAAAGGATGGCTAAGACAGCAAAGATGTCTGGCTCAAAACTGAGCATCTCTCTGTAGACATTCACAATTAGATTAATTACTTTCCATCTGTCATATTTCTAAAAAAAAGAGAAAAGATGAAGAAGATAAAGCTTCCTTTTCAGCCCAAATAAAACCTTTTTATGTACTCAACTCGCTATCCTTGAGAAAGCTCCCATAGATACATGATAAAAATTGCATTCCTACACATCTGGTATGATATGACTGTATCTGCTTTGATGTTTTAGTAGAGATAAGAATAAGCTTTTGAATCAAGTCTCCAGATCACTCCACTCACTGTGCACTTGTTTGCACTGAGGTATGGTCACGGAGTACATGGACTAGATTCAGTTGAAACTAGACTAGGAGGGGGGCTCCAAAAGCTCACCGAAGTCTAGCTGCAAGTAGGTATTTAGTCCATGAGACTAAGCTGAGATCTGAGTTACTCTAACAAAAAAATTGTTGGGAAGCTTGGATGACCAATCCTCACCACCATTTCCCTTGATTCGCATCTATTGATCTGCACAGCTCTCTGCACAAGAAGTGTTGCTATTGATGTGGCTTTGGGCAGAGAAAAAGCAATCAAATTTCTGATTACTTCAGGAACACTAGATGACAATCAATTAATGTACATTGTTTCTGTTGTATTCTGGATATGAATGATGTCCCTAAAAATGTGTCTGTATTTAACATCATTTTTTGATATAAGCTGGCATTATTGGTTCTTAACATGTGTTATTTTTTCTTAATTGTCTAGGGATGAATTCTGAGTTCACACTTTACATTCATTCAATCTCTGTTTTAAACTTTGAATGACTAATCTACAGCCACATTTCATAGATCTATATAAGAAAATATCTCAAGTCAGTGGATCCTTGAGGAATTACACCACAGTGAAGGAAAAAGGGATTGCTACTGCATGATCTTTTTGTTTTGTTTTGTTCTATTTAATACTGTACTTTCAAGAACTGTGTAGCCTACTTCTATAGATGTTAACTAGACATCAGCCTACATCTGACATCCTCTCCTTTTTTGCCTATGCCCAATTCTCAGAGTGTTCATTACCAATAAACTTTTCTTTTCTTTATGCAGAACATAAAATCTGGAACAACATTTTTACACTTTTTCTTACCTGCCTCTCTACCTTTGAAAATCTACCTAGAGAGAAAATCTCTCTCTTCTTCCTTGTAATTTCACTCCAAATATAAATTCTGATTTATATTATTTAGATTGACATATTGCATTAATGTATTGCACAACCTATCTTGAAGCAAATGTAAGTGAAAGATGCTGTATAAAAGAAAAACTTTCTTAAATTGTATGACCAACTACAAGTTCAGTTCTCTATATTCCTGCATATATTAAGAAAAGTGCTCACAATTTGAGCAGGAGCACTACTCACTAAGAAGAACAAAAAGTGAGTGATGCTCTTTTCTTGGTTTTCACAAGCCTCTCCCAAATTGTTACTTGCCCATTTCACATCTATTTCAAGGATCCTCAGTTTGTCTCAGGAAGCCTACTGCTGTAAGTAATGGAGATATTAATTTTGAAAATTTAGATACTTTACGCTCATAAGTCTCCTTTCAAGAATCAGCTACCAAATGTTGTTAAAAAACAACAGTCAAGTATTTTTAAGGTATGTTTTGTCAATTTTCTTCTTCCTTTGGTGTCCAAATTTGGGAGGAAAGAGCAAGCAGTTCTCTGAAAACCTGCAGATGCCTGATTCCCGAGAGGAATCTAGTTGAATCAATATGCAGTTAAAGCAGTTGAGACAGACCATTTGCATTAAACAAAATTAATGTGGATGAAAAAGAAGAGTAAGCACATTTTTCTCACACCAAAGAGTTAAACTATGGAAGTTACTGTTACAAGATACAGTGCATGGGAGAAGTTTGCGTGGGCTCAAACAAAACAGTTTCCTGGAAGACTCTGTGAGGATAGAAAAACAAAATTTGATGCCAGATTTGGCAAGATACAAGGACATATTGCCAAGTTGCAGCATGTCTGGGGTGCACAATGGTGGGGCAGTAGGGAAGGCTGGGGTAGGACCCCCCCAAGCAGCCCCAACCCACTGTGCCTGGAAGAGGTGAGCAGAGCCAGGATGGAACAGTGACCAAGGCCCACTACTCAGGACTGCTGTGCAGAGCTGTGGGGACAGGGTTGGCACCAAGGCAAAGCCAGGGGCCAGGTGGGTGCAGCGGGGATGGAGACAAGAGAATTCAAGGCTGACGTGGCTGTACTGGGGGGCCAGGCCCCAGGCAAGGACTGGCTCCTTCCTCCACACCAGTCATGGCCTGGGGCTTCCCTGCACTCTTCCTCACTGTACTGCAGCTTTCCGTGCTGCCAGATCCTGGGCCACAGTGCTTGGAGCTGGCCTCGGGTAGTCTGGGAAATGAAGGGTAGGCTACAGAGCCAGTCAGTGCACACAGAGCTGTAGTACCTCTGGTGACAGCTCTGCAGGATGAAACAGTGGCTGCTGGGACACACCAGGAACACATGCAGTGGCTTCATGCTGTGTACAAGCTCTAGCCTGGTGGTATCCCATTAACAGCTGGGGTGGGGCTAATAGGTAGAGTTCCATAAAGACTTTCTTGTGTAGTTTCATCTGAAATTTTGAGACTGCTGCCCACACAGTGGGTAGGGATGGTTGGGAGTCTTGCTTCAGAAGGTTTCTCCTGATCCACACTGCAATGTGTGCATAGATGCCTTCAAAGCCATTGCCTCCAGCTCACTAAGAAGCTCACATGAAGAACACTGGAAGCTAATGGGCCAGCCATAGGTACTGACAAGGTACCTATGGTGAAGGTGCCAGCTGCTGCCTGCTTAGGTCTGGCACACTCCTCCTAGGCACGTGTAACTAGGTACTGTGAGACACAAGACACTTTACTAGATAAACACTTGGTCTGACCCTGTACAGCCATTTTTATCTTCATTATGATGGGAAAATAAAAAAGACAATTAAGACACACAGAGCAAGTAATCAAATAAATTACAGTTAACTGGAATTCTGAGTCAGTTCAGGGCTTTTTATTATCCCAACAGTTGTCCATCTACATTAAGACCTAGCAGGGGAGCATTTCCTATAAGTGTATACAATAGCAAGCAACACTCTCTTGTAATATATTAGATCACTGTGGATAAAAAATATTCTGGTCGAGAAGTATGTAAAAAGGAGTGTCACAGTTTTCACAGTTGATCCAAGAGTCTTCCTGTGCAGTTACTTCAATTACCTTGTCACATCTTCACTTCTGCAAAGAGCTTAGAATACACAACAATTTTCACTTGTCACACATATGAATTCGTATTTAACATACCAAAATACAGTGATATGACCTTGTTAATGTAAGCCAATTTGAAATTTTGCTTTGATTTGATTTTAGAAACCCAGCTTCTTACTGCCTAATAAGCTGATAGAGCTTCATTTTCTGTTATAACATTGATTAAATCTTGAGTATCTTTCAGCTAGCAAAACATATGGTGTAAGTAAAACAAGCACAGATTGAAACATTTCTGAGGTAAAATTGGTTGACTCTGTCAGTTTTTTGAACATCAGAAATATTTAAATTTTATTTTAAATGATTAAATCTGATATTCATTTTCAGAATATAAAAATATTTTAGCTTCTTTTTAATAAAATCATTAAGCCTTTAATGTAGAAATTTACATCTTCTATTTAATTTATTTATTTTTAAAGATATAGGGCAGGGAAATACTCATATCAAGATCAGATCTAAAAAGCCATCCTAGATGGATTTAGATGTCTTGCTTGTTCTCAGATGTCTTAGGGACATGTGAATTGAACCATGATTTCAGATGTTCCTTCGTAAATGTATTCTGACCTCTGACCAGATGCAAAGATCCATGACAAATACCTGCTCCGTGAATATGAAGGTAATTATAAATTGTGGTCATGAAAAGTTCTTAGAGGCAAAATAGTGAGATCTCTTTAATTATGTGATTAATATTGGTCAGATAAAGAAAGAGGAATTCATATATTCTCACTCACTGTGTGTGTGTTTGTGTGCATATGCACTTCTACTTGTCCTGATATCACACAAAATTCAAATAAATGTCTCAATCTATTGAAGAAACTTTTATTTCTCTCTGAAAATGTTTTTTTTTTTTACTGTTCACAAGCATGTATTGTTCCTAATCAAAATCAATGCTCTTTTCAAACAATGTTAAATAGTAGCAATTCCAATGCCTAGTAGTGCAAGATCAGAGAATATGAGCTCAGTGATCAGTGCTTTAATTTTTACCTTGACTTCAGATTTTACAGGTCAGTATTGGAATTAAATGAGAATTTACTTTGCAGAAGCTGTAATCCCTTTGCCCTGTTTCAGCAGAGTATTTAGACAATGATTTAGAGAGAAGCAGTTTAATCAATGTCTGACTGATGTGTCAAAATACTTATGCAGGTGAATGCATCTTGTTTAAAAGGTACATGTTTACAGTCTTGTAAGAGTAGATACATTTAAAGGATCATTTAAAAGGTATATTTCCTGGTTGAAACTGAGGGAAAGAGTTTCTGAAGTTTCCCCTCTCATCCCCTTTTTTTTCCCAATTTTTACAGTAGCAATTCAGATTTCACTAAATGGTTGAAGAAAACAAAATAACTCTTAACTTTTAAAATATAACACCTTGTATAGATATGGCAGCTGTTCAAAACTTAAATATTTCTTATTTTCCAAAATAAATTGCTTTATAGGGATGCAAATCACATCTGGTGGAAAACTCAATATTTAGAGATTTCTTTAGCTTGCTTATACACACTAATTCCCTCAACAAGCATTTATTGCCATAGTTTTCCATTACTTAAGAAATATTTTAAGTTTGTTTATTTATTTATTTATTTATTTAATATCATAACTATAATAAACTGTTTGCCAGACTGTTGATCCCTTGGGTGCTAAGTCTTTCACAGCTGACATAACAGAAAAAGTAATGCCTCTATTGTACAAACACAAGTTAAACTGCAGAGTATGAGTAACGAGCTAAAACAGTTACAGAGTCATAAAAGGCGTTTTTAACAATGCAAAGCAGTCTATCACATAATCATTATTACCACTTTCAGGCAGTATTACTGCACAATTTCAATAAGAACATATAGCAAATACATAATAAGATATTTGGAAAGAAAAGAAGAAAATAGGCCAACAGATTACCAAATATAATCGGTTTTATTGGACAAAATAATTACACTGAGCAGTTATGACAATGTTCTGCAACAGTAGAGAAAATTGGGACATGTGTATTGAATAAGCAGTTGGCAACCTCAACCCCCTTATGCTCTGAACTTGCAAACATTTACCCATTGAGCAGAAGGTCCATTTGGGCCGGTGTCACATCCTCCTGGTAAGATTCTCAGTCATTCTCAGTGT
This sequence comes from Limnodromus scolopaceus, assembly GCA_028565335.1. Classification (NCBI taxonomy): domain Eukaryota; kingdom Metazoa; phylum Chordata; class Aves; order Charadriiformes; family Scolopacidae; genus Limnodromus; species Limnodromus scolopaceus. Next base: position 125,154,029 of record JAOXNO010000001.1, read on the forward strand.
TCAGTTCCTCTCTTTGGTGATCCTATACTTGCTTAGGAATCCATGTAGCTAGAGAGCTGGGCCATTTGTAGACCAAATTTTTCCTTTTCTATGGTAGAAAGTTTGGACAAACAGACACCCAAGAGACAGACTTCTTTTTGTCTACCAACTGCTTGGCTTCTGTCAGCAGAGAAAGTAGACAGCTTCAGGCTCCAGTCTACATCAAATTGGATGCTTTCTTTCATAAGCAAAAGGTGATATATGAACCTTTGTGAACCATGGTTTACCAGGCTGCTTGCTGGATTTGGAGCAAAGTGAATAAGAAAGCCAGCGTGGACATTCCCGTTTCCTCTCTGGAATTGATGAATTTTCAGTCTTTCATTTTTGCCAGCTGTTGAATAACTTCTGTCCACATCAGCCTAAGCAGGTCTCAAGCTTTCTTAGTCAGCCACTGATCACAGAATCACAAATTGATATGGGGTTGGAAGGGACCTCTGGAGATCATCTAGACCAACCCCCCTGCCAAAGCAGGTCCGCCTAGAGCAGGTTGCACAGGAACATGTCCAGGCAGGTTTTGAATGTCTCCAGAGACAGAGACTTCACCACCTCTCTGGGCAGCCTGTTCCAGTGCTCTGCCAGCCTCAAAGTAAAGAAGTTCCTCCTCATGTTTAGATGGAAATTCCTATACACAAGTTTGTGCCCATTTCCTCTTGTCCTGTCACTGGGCACCACTGAAAATTATATATAAGAAAAGATTACACTTAGGTAGAATTAACTATTAATTCTTGAAATGGATTTATAATGAGCAATTGCTTCAAGTAGTAGTAACAGCTAGCCCTTACATGAAAGAATGCAAGGATGAGCCTGTTAGGGATTCTTAAGTATTCCACACAAAGTCCCAACCTTTTTTAAAAACTGCCTGCTTTTTAAATTTATTTTCAGCAGTGTTTGTTACTCCCTGTAGAATTGAAGAGCTTGTAAATTTACCCATCAGTTTACTGCTTTAATCTGCAGATAATGTCTGCACAAACAGGCAGGAAAATCTACTTAGAAAATAAAAATCAAGTACCAGATCCTCGAGTTGAAGAATTTATTATAGGTTCTTGCTGACAGGAATGTATTTACTCAGCTGCTATCAAACAACCATTTCAGTGTAGTCCTACAGCTGTATTCTACCGGTAATCTCTCTGATGTCATGTGAATTGCTGTGACAGTCTGATGTAAGGGAGGGAAACTCATCCTACATTTCTAACAGCAGTTGACTCACTGACATCACCAGTCCAGAATTCCTCAGACATTTCAATAAACCCTTTTCAACAGTTGTCAACCAGCACATGGTGTATATTTCCTTTGCAAATGCTTGATTTGGCCACCAGTAAAATATATAAAATATTTATCACCCCTCATACCTGCGAAAACAACAGAAAGTCTTACTTTAAAAGTAAATCTGTAAAATACTTCCTCATCCTTTAGTCTTCTTTCTTAAAGTTCTGAGTTTACTTTTGTTTTTATAAACAATTGTGATTTATTTCATCTTTATTTACAAGTGAGAGGCATGAACACTGCAAAAATTTTCAGGTAAATATGTTGGGAAAATTAATTTTCACATAAAGCTTGTGGCAGACTGATATCACTGACTGAAACAGACTGTGGTGCATGGCCTTGAAAAAACATCTCTGATAGCTAAGGAAAAGATTTTAAATGCAACTTTAACTCAGCTTTTGTTACTGTTTATACCACACGGTTCCCTCAGAATTGCATATGATAAAACAATAAATTAAATAAATTGGTTACCATGTGAATAAATTGGTTACCAAGTGAAATAATCCCCTTGCTGCCAGTCAGCTCAGTTTTACCTTTATATAACATGACAGGGGTCAAATTCTAGGTTAGCTGAACTCCAACTTTTAATCAAATGAACATTAAAGAGCTTCCAGAAGACTTTCTAATTTGACTGTCTTTTGTGCGATTAAGCATTCATCTACACCAAGTCTTATTTCAAAGATTGTATCAGTGGAAAGTGGGAAAATGTAATCTTTCTGCTCAGCAGTCAATTAAAAAAAAAAAAAAAGGTTCCCCCAAAACCAACCAAAACACAGAATGAGCTCGGAGTTTTTGAATAATACATATGAGTTTCCTTACAACTCTGACATGAAAAGCATTGCAGATACTAGTGTTACATCAATTCTTCCTAACTGTCTTGGAAAATATGTGCCATGTTACAATCAAAACAGCTCACCAGCTGTTTATGTAAAAATTATTTGAAGAAAAACAAGCACGGCCATATGGCACTCTAGCTATACAGTGGGAACATGAAGAATAAATTTTGTAGATTGTAGTAGATAATGGTCATGCTAAGTAGGGTGTCAAATATTGATGACACGTTGCATTAATAGTTAATCTCTCCTTTTATCCTCTAAATGCCTACATTCTTTAGCAACTTGTATGTTGGAAACAAATTGATAACTTATTCTGATGAAGAATTCAATTTTGTGGAATGACAAAGTATTTAATGTAAAGAAGTTCCGAACATTTCCCAATTAAAGGATATTTAAAAAAATTTAAGCATTCATTTGCGTAGCATCATGCAATTTCATAGTAAAGAAAAGACTTCCCTTAGAGGTACCAAGTAGTTTTATTTGTGGTTCTTTTAGATGCTCCCAGTGTTTAATAATTAGCTGAAATTTTCACTATGAGGGCAATACAAAATTTCTCATTAAAAATGGGGGAAGTCAGCCTGTAATTCAATCAAAATCCAATGTGTTTCCTCTGCTTTGGGGATGAAGAGCTCTTCTGCAGCTCTCCTTCTGTAGTAGCATAGTTTCACACTTTTGCACACATATATGGTAAGTTTTACACACAGATATGATATATTAAGGGATGAACTCACTGCTTAGTTCACCTCCCTGGCTTTCCATCACATCCACATTACTGGTAGTACTAGACACCCCTGTGTTGATTACTGTCCCAACATGCTCAAGCACTTATGGCATATAAACACACAGCAGAGAAGAATAGGTTTGTGTTTTGTTTTTTGTTGTTGGGTTTTGTTTTGTTATATTTTCTATTTCTTTTTAACATATGTATAGCTCTACATGCATATTTGGAAATTAAAAGTTTGTTTCCAGAGAAGAAAAAAAAAAATCTTCCATTTATTCCTGAAAAAAAGGCCTCGATATGAAAATCTGGGTTGTCAATATAGAGGTTCTGCAAAGATTTGTCAAATCTAAATGCATGTATCAAAGATACTTACAAGGTTAAATCCTAGGCAAGCCCAGAGCTACTAGATAAAGAATTAAAATGGAGAAGGAAAAGAGAAGCTTGGCAAGAGCTAGTGCTAAGTTGCCAAGTTGGAGAGTGAAGCACAACGGGGAGATCAAGACAAGCAAATTAATGAGGAACACTTTTTAACAGCTTGTGTGTGTGTGTATTCTTAAGTGCATGTGAGCACTTGCTTGCCTTCAGTTCAGTATTGTGTACTTCTAAATATTGATTCAGACTGAATTCTCTCTCTCCCGGACTCTCCGCTGGGAAGAAACACTGCCTCAGATTCACCTCACACAAATCTATAGATGTTAGCATGCATTTACTCTACAATCACAGGGTGAGAGTTTTTGTGAGGTGCCTTTATTCTATTACGATAAACTCCCTCATGTTCTCACCTTGGTTCTTAAGCTGTTTCCTCTGTTTTTACAGAATCAGGAACGTAAAAATGTGAGGGTTTCTTTCCTTTCATCTGGTCAGAGAATCAAAATATTCATTTTCATGTATTACAAAATGTGTTGGGTTTTTTTTTTTGGTTGTTTTTTTTTTTTTTTTCACTGGCATGAAGCATATTTACAATTGGAATAAAACAGTTGTGCACAGATAGAAATAGTAAATCTCCCACAACGGTATATAATCCTATATCAGTTAGACTTAAAGGAGCTTGATGGAATGGTCAGACCTTAGAAAATGGCCTGAAGTTAAATAATCTCAAGTGGGAACTGGATTCCTGAATCAACAGTCTTCCTCTGAGACTCAGAATAATTGGACATAGACTAATTGGCTCACAGACCAGCACTCTCTGCTTTCTCCATGGAGTAAATCCTATTATGGCTAGTATATCCATCTGTTAAATGGCTGTATTTTTGACTGCTGAATAAAAGAGTGTTTTGAATTATATTCAGATAATAGCTTCTATTTTCCTTCAGTAAAGGATTCCAGATATAAACGTCCTTCACTTAGAATGTCGAAAACTTTACTTCTTGCTGCTACTTCTCCAAATACTAAGGTAATTTTTCCAGTCTGTATATAATACAGAAGACTAAGAGACATATTTGGAAAATCCCCACATTTAATAAAGTATCATGGACCCTTCTGAACTTGATTCGTATTTTATAGCTTCTTGTGATCACAGAGAATTGGTCTTAATATTCAAGGGGTTCCTCTGACCTGTGTTTCCTGCTTTAATCCTATATTGAACTACATGTGTGATGCGGTTAGAAGCATGTGTCTCATATTTGATGTTTGGTCATGACAACCATATATGAACGCAAACTACTTATCTTTAAGATTTGTCATTACATTTCCTTTTTACATTGCATTATTTTTCTAGAGCAATGCATATTCATTTTGGTAAGTTCTATTCCAGCAAGAATACCCCATACATTTATCAAAAAGATTTATCTCAAGCTTTTATCTATGCATTTAGGAGCAGAGCTGAGTTCAGCTACCTGAACATCAACACAACTGTCAAGATGTAAGATCCTTTGAGGTCACTAGCTCTGCAATCTTTTCAAGTCATGTCTTCGCTACTGCATCATCTTACTCTTACTGGCAATAAATTTGACTCAGATGTTTTTCAGCCAACTGCTAGTATCTTGAAAGCATTGTTCATCTGTACTAAAATACCGGTAGAAACCAATCTATCCATTTGGATATTGGTGGCACTGAGTCCATGGCATGTCATGACCTCTCCTTGACCTTTCATACCGATCCACATAGTGATCACCAAAATAGCTTAAGCTATTGACAACAGCCTTTACTCTACTTCTGTCAGGAGAGGCAGAATACTGCATGCTCATCATGCATCCTACTGAGTATGTTGAGTGTACTTCATGGGCAACTGTATAAGTAACCTGTGAGCATCAAATGCATTTTCTTTTTAGAACAAGTTCAGAGGCATAGTCATGAGCTTGGAGGTTAGTACATTAACTCCCTGATCCACTTTCACTACTTTCATTTCTTTATTCACAGAATTGTTGAGATTGGAAGGCATCTTTTGAGATCATCTAATCCAACCTTCTGCCAAAGCAGGGCCAGCTAGAGCTGGCTGACAAGGACGATATTGACACAGTAGTTTTTTTAAATAACTACAGAAGAGTAAACAATTTCACTTTGCATATATACAGTGAAAAGCCAAGGTCTTGGAAAAGGTGACCAACAATTTCTACCCACTATAAATATATGGCTGGCTGAGACCCTTTTGTATATTTTTAAAAATAATTCTAAAGAAACAATATATTTGCTTCATCCAAACTACAGATATGTATTTTCCTTTCCGTTAATCTTCTAAAATATTTAGCAAATGAGTCTTATTTAAACATAAGGCTGCATTTGCAACATTCTATCTAGTATTTCCTCAGTTCTATGAAAGTATACTCATTTCTACTCTTACTGTATCAGCTCCTGAAATTTATTTTTGTTAAAACCCGGTTCATGCCACAGATAAAGATGGTGGAGAATTCCATCTTTTAGATCATATTATCCTTCCCTCACATGCTGCTGTTATCCTCAGGGCTCTTAAAGATGTTAAAAGGAAGGAACTGAAGGCTTTGTTATGCTCAAGAAACTGCATTTCAGTTCCCTGTGCTGCTGATTGTGTCAAGCTTTTGTCAGCTCTAATTAGAAGTGAACTCCCAGATTTCAGTAAACCAGGTAAGGGTGTCACCCTTTGTAGAGGTTGTCCACTTGGGAGGAAAATATTGCTTGGCTGAGCTGACAGACAGTGCCGAACCATTACGTAGTATTAGCAAGAATCTTCTGGCCTGCAGCATGACTAGAGTCTCCTGAGGTCACTCTTAATATGGCTGTGTGGGATTCAAATGTAGGGCAAGAAGCAAAGCAAATGTAAAGGTTTCACCTTGGAAAAATAAATTGCTGGGAACAGTGAAGATCTGCAATATTTTTATGCTTCACTCACCTGCCAATTTATAACATGACTTTTTAATTAGTTAAAAAATAAAACTCCAAGAAAGCAGATACTTTTATATTCCCTTAGTATTTCTTCACTCCTTTCCCTCCAAACAATTTACATAAAAAATAATGACAGCACTTGTTCTCTAAAATGATTATGAATCATTTGGCAGAAAATAAGCATTTAAAAGTCATAATAAATATAGAGAAATATATAAAAGCTGAAAGGTGCCAGATTAACTAATTAAATTCTCTGAAATGTGCTTGATTGATTGAAGATTTTTTCTTTGTTTTTTTTTTTCCACTTTTTTTGTAAGTTGTTCAACTATTTTTTTACAGTTTGTTGTTCTGCTGTTTCTCAGATTTTGAACTGCAGAGGGATATTTTTGTGCATAATAAAACTTTTGACCAAAGAACAGGCTGTTTTGAGCTTGGGAAAAAAAAAAAGTAATCCTGATAAATGGGTTTTCCACAAAACCACATTATCCTGTCTACTTCTATCTGCTTTTATTAGCACAAAAGTTTGAACAAACTGGAGGAAAATGTGTGCCAGAGTACTGGATGGGACCTGTCTATATGTCAATTGCAGTAAAAAGAGATTCCATATATTTCAGGCAGCATTAAGGAATCAAAAGCATCAGCACCCCTTAGAAAGTAGACTGCTACATTGTGAGCTTTTTGAAATTGTAATGATCCAGATAAAGGAAATGAAGTTTTGATATGCTAGTGTCAGAGTGGATTTGTCTGGGTAAATAGTACACTGCATTGCCTTTTGCAGAAAAAGTCTAAAAAACAAGTCTAGCCACTAAATATTAATTTACTACAGACTAATGACCCCACTGTTGGGGCATCTAAATCTTTACACAGTTACATTTGCTGCCCAATAGTACTGTAGTGCAGGAAAACTCACATGCCTACACAGGGCCACTGTTTTTCCCAAATAGATACGAACCCAAGTGCCAGCAAAATCATACTAAGATGAAAGCCAATTTTGGAGTATGATTCTCCTGGAAAACTACTGACTGCTCAGGAAACTAAACCAACAATTTCCTCTCCCGCTTCACTTCTAACAATTGCATCTATAATTCTATCAGACTTGAAAAGATATGATTTGTTGAGACATCAAGGTTTCTCAGCCTGATATCCATATGGAAAACAAGAAAGAACAAATGCAATTCAGAGCATCCTGGTACTCATATACTCATCATGTCATGTATTGTGACACCTATTTTGTTATAGGGGTCTGCTCTGTCCATCTCTATTGTTATTCCTGTGAAAAGGCAACTCAGATTTAGTTAGGGGCAACAAAGTCATAGAGGGAAAAGTACATCAAAGAGAAAAAACCACAAACTTGAAAAGAAACATTTTGGGCTCCTGTAATTTAATACAACTGAACTCAATATTATCCTTTCACTGCAGAGTTAGGCAACTAATGGTCGACAATTGCCACTTAGTTAAATGGATGACTATTACTTTTTCTATTGGGCTTCTTGTTAATAGCTTTGCCTTCATAGCTGTATTTTCAGTTATGTTGTACAAAGTCCTTGAAGCCAGAGGAAACCAATACATACAACAGTAACACTGTAGATTAATCTGATGTTTAACACTGTTCCTGCTAGCTTTTCCCCTTAAAAACATTGAATGAATAGGTTGGTAAGTATCTCTGAAGAACCTGTTCTGCCTTGTGGAAAAAACTCTGTTCTGATTATTTCCCAGTCTCTTGTTAAAATGACTATTAGTTATACTACAGCTCTCAGAGTATCAACAGTGTCTGACAGTCATCGACATCAAAGTTACTTGATAGGTCAAATTACATCCTAACTTATGTTTGATGTTTATTTTGAGGAAAATCATAACCAGTGAAGAGTTCCTGGGTCAACCTAGACAGAAAAAAGTCAAGGAGATTGGAATAATTCCATCAGAGAGATTGTCTTCTTAGTGTTTTGTTAGCAGTCTCACTCAGAAATAGAAACCCTTCACAGATATCAGTCCTGTCAGGCAGTAAATTGGTCAGAACATTCGGGTCAAGTTGTTTGTTTCCTTTCTACGATGCACTAGCATGTCTACAAATAGCAGCCTTCCTCAGCACCTCTTCCTAATGATGCTTTACATTAATGGTCCCATTACCTAGACAATGCCTTTTACCAAAATGAGGGGATTAGGGCCCAGAAATAACAGGCCATCTGAGTAGCATTGACCAATAAGGTGTCTCCTCTGAAAACCGCACTAATAAGTAATTCTAATGCCTTCAACAGGTAGAGGCAATTCAGCATTTAGAAATAGATTAATAATCAGGTCAGGAACTAGTCCAGTCATCTAGTACAGAGGGTGGGGAATGAAATTTCAAATATGACAGTAGTAGAACAGTAGCAATATGTTTAAAGTAGTGATATGTAAAAAAAATAAATACAGAAGTACGTATTAAAAAGCAATAGAATAAATTTGTACTTCCCATAGTTATCTAAACAGAAATTCCCATAACTATCTAAACAGAATAAATTTGTACTTCCCATAACTATCTAAACTCTTAGAAGGAGTTACATTCATAGATTCATCTTTAAGAAATTAATATTTTCACTATTACCTGAAAACTTATTTGTGTATATTCTCTTTAACCTTGGAGTTCAAGTTGCCTAGGTAATACATTAAAAAATACAGAATATACTTTAAACAAATGTGTTATGTGACAGATGTTTCTTCTTCATTGTATAAGATGAAAACAACACTGTACTTCTTTGAAAAGAAAATTCAAGCACAGTATCCTGAACAGAACATCTGTGTTGCTTTGGCACATTGCTATATGAAATGAAAAGTAATTTCACACTCCTCGTACAAGCAGGTTTCACCAATATACAAAGAATGATGAATTGTCAGCAGCAATTTTGGCTTTCTTAAAAGTATGCATGTTAAAAATTTCAGCTCATAGTATACTTTGCCTCTGTTCTAGTGCCCTATTTTAGAGAAAACATTCTGTAATGAAGAATTAGGATGTGGAATCCAGCAGAGGAAAGCAGAATCAAATCCAGTAGAAGTATTTTTTATTTTTTTCAGATCTTTTCTGACGTTAGGTCAACTAAATTTTGTTAACCTCACCTTACAAATTAGAATTGCATGGAATAAAAAAATATCTGCCAGCAACCCCTAAAAGAAGTAAAAATATATACTATATACAATAATGTGTCAAGTGCTAGTTTTTGCATAATACCACTGCATATTGTACTAATGGAGAAATTATACATTTCAGTCATATGTAGATCACTAATTAGGAGGAGAAGCAGGAATGCCCATAGCTAACATTTGAAATATATACCATGCAGGGCATTACAGATGATAATGGCAATAGTCGTTTCTTTGCAGATTCTGTTTCTTAATCAGATGAGTTGTAAACAGGAATAGAAAGCTCTACAACTTGGCAGAGCTCCACTGACTTCGACCTTTAGCAGAAGATTAGTGCCTTTTGCTCCCATTCAATTGAAAGCAATGGAACAGGGATTAGCATGTGCAGTAGAAAATAAAGACAGTACAGACAGACGGTGGAGGAAGAAGGGAAGGGGAGCCCTAAGAAGAAATGTGACACTACAGTCCTTTTCTGCTTCTAACACTGCCCAGCCAGCAAGTAGGCAGGGGGGGTGCACAAGAAGTTGGGACCGCGGACCCCAACTGACTAAAGGGGTATCCCACACTGTATGACATCAGGTTCAGCAATAAAAGCTGGAGGAAAGGGTGACATTCAGAGTTACAGCGTTTTGCCTCCCCATGTAACCGTTAAAGTGACAGAGACCAGGCTTTCCTGGAGATGGCTGAAAACCTGCATACCAATGGCAAGTAGTGAATGAATTCCTTGTTTTGTTTTGCTTTACCTGTTAAACTGTCTTCATTTCAACCCACAAGTTTTCTCACTTTTGCCCTTTTGAGTCTCTCCTGAGTCTCAATGTGGAGGAGCAAGCAAGTGGTTACACCGGGCTGAGCTGCCTACCAAAATTAAATCACAGCAGCTGCTAATGGCAGCAGAGGAATTAAATAAACCATGGGAAAATTTTAAACTTCAATTAATGTCATTTTATTATTAGTGCAACAATTCCAATGAACACTTAAATACTTAAGATTTACTATTCAATTTACATATTTTAGAGTTTAGGGGTTGATTGTTTTTTACATATTTAGTCATTCTGAAGTAAGTTTTCATTGTTACATCAATGGAAAAAGAGAAGTGTCAAACAAAAATGTTCACTGCAAGGAGGCAGATCTGTCAGTGGATTTTTTCATCTACTTAATTTCAAAAAGAGCAAGTGCTTATATTACTGGTACCATAAAACAAGATCAGGATACTGTGCTCCAGGGAGCAGAGGTTTCAAAGCAGGAGGTCTATAGGCACTGGAGAAATTAGCAATGGAAGTAATGTTGTTAAGGAAGTTCTGACCTTAGGCATCACAATTACTTTCACAGGGCAAGTCATGTATTATTTTAATTGAAATAAAAATGAATCCTTAATAAAGAGAGTCATCATTATTTTGTAAGATGAGTTGGAAATTAAAGAAAGAATAGAATTAATAAACACCTAGCAAAATCAGTCACAAAGAAATAAAGATGTGAAGTATGTTGTAGTTTAAAAAAAAATATTTATTGTATTTTGAATTGTTTTCTATGATAAACACAGAATTAGAGACTTTGTAAAATTCCCTTTCCATTACAGAAAACCCATAACTTTTGCAATTTCAATGTAACAAGTTTATACCTGATTATTTGAAGTTTGCCAAATATTTCCCTAAAACGTTAGGGTCAGGAAAACTAAAACACTATTTGTTGGGGCTGTCTTGATCACTGCCCTTCCAAGTTACTGCTGCTCTTCAGTATGTGATTTTTGCCACCATCGTCTTAACTTCATAAAACCTCCTTTGTTTTCATTGAACAAGAAACAAGCAGTAGAGAGAGATTCTATATTTGATAGCTAATACATGTTCTATAACGAGAACTATTAAATAAATATTAATAATCCTTAGAGTGCTATTAGCTTCTTACATTTATTTAGTGCAACAAATAACTACCTAATAAACACTCTTCTAGCATTGTATCCGGGGCTTTTTGTCAGGCTTTTTGTCATGTTTTTTGTGTTAGTAGTGGTGGTTTTGGGTTTGGTGGGGTTTTTTTTGGGTTTTTTTGTGGGGTTTTTTTCTTCTTTTTTTTTTTTTTTATATATGTAGAAATGCTTTGAGTAGTAGTAGATGTATTTCTTTCTTCACAAGATATCTTTCTGAATCTGGAACTCATGAACATT
>JAOXNO010000001.1:125176702-125204919 GCA_028565335.1 Limnodromus scolopaceus
GTGTCAAAAGCCTTGCTGAAGTCAAGGTAGATGACATCTGCTGCCCTCCTTTCATCCAACCAACCAGTTATAGTGTCATAGAAAGCTATCAGACAGTCAGAAGAGATCAGACATAAAGAAACAGCTTGATAGACTTATCTTCTCCTTTAGAACAAAGAACAATGGGTTAAAAAACAGATGAGACTAAAACATTTTGTGTGATATCTGCACCTTCTATCAGAGCTAAGTAAAAAAAAGATATCAGTAAGTAATTTTCAGGTTTTACTTAAAATTGAACAATGCACCTAATTTTCTTCTGGTCTTCCCGAGGAAATGGCCATTTTCACCATCAAATTGTCATGGTTTAACCTCAATGGGTAGCTCAAGTCCACACAGCCACTTGCTCCCTACCACTCTGGCCTTGGTGGAATGGGGGAGAGAACCAGAAGGGTAAAAGTGAGAAAACTCGTGGATTGAGACAAAGACAGTTTAACGGGTAAAATCAGTTTAATAGGTAAAGCAAAAGCCATGCACACAAGCAAAGTAAAATAATAATAATTTACGGCTTCCCCATCAGCAGGCAGGTTTTCAGCCATCTCCAGAAAAGCAGGGCTCTGTCATGGGTAATGGTGACTTGGCAAGACAAACACCACCACTTCAAAGGTCACTCCGTCCTGATTCTTTCCCCAGCTTTTATTGCTGAGGATGATGTCATGTGGTGTGGGATATTCCTTTGGTCAGCTGAGATGACCTGTCCTGGCTGTGTCCCCTCCCAACTTCTTGTGCACCCCCAGCCTATTCTACTGTTCCTACCGAGAAATAGAGAATGCCTTAATGCTGTGCAAACACTGCTCAGCGATAGCTGAAAAATCCCTGTGTTATCAACACTGCTTTGGTCACAATTCCAAAACATAACACTACACCAGCTACTATGAAGAAAATTAACTTTATCACCACCAAAATCAATACACACATGTAAAATATCTTTTCCTATTCTGATACAGACTTTTCCACAAAACACAACATACAAATTCTACAACCAGAGTCTTAAAATCTCAATGATGGTAATGGTGAGATACTTAAAAAAGTAAGTGTGGTATTTTCATTTAAATTGTCCCTTATTTGAAGATCATCCATCATACTTCATGCAAAGACTGGTTGTAAGTCCTCTATTTGCATGGGGTGTTCTGAGGAATCAAAACATATTTTTGCATACAAAGAAACTTAAACTCCTAACTATGCATATGCAGTTGTGTGCACAGATTAAAAATTCAGTTTTCTTGAAAATCCAATAAGAAATATCAATCTACAAATCTACAAAAAATCTGATATTTTTTCCCCAATCAAATGGGAAAAAATAGGGGTCAGAATATTTTAAAGATGAATTGCTGTTCTAGAATAATGTGTCTAGAATTGTGTCTGTAGGCACACAAAATGAGTGGTTCAGGTTCTCTTTTGAATTAAATGACCATTAATTTGGCTCCCATTAAACCAGAATTAATATTTACATTTTAGAAAATAAATCAGAACTTTGGGATATTTTTCCTGCCGTCTAAAGACATAGCTATACTCATTTTCCTTATGCATTTGCATTCAAAAGTGACTCAACGAAATATTTGTTGCCATTATTGTTTTCATTCTTTAGAGTTCTATTATAATTTCTATCAGAGATAAAAAGCAAATGGTCTTGATAAAGAGATAAATAGTCACGCTCTACCATCCTTTTTTTAGTGCCCTTTAAATGAAATTAAGTTTGTGCCACTGTCATCTACATCTTCTTGCTTATCTCAGTAGAGTAAGGTAAACAGTAGAAAAAAACCCAGAGCATAAACATTTCCTTCAAAATTAAACATGCTTACTTTACGTCTGATCCTTCAAATCCTGAACATCGTTCATATCCACATAGATTTCAGCAGCAGCTGAGTATGCAGAGTACCTAAAGTATTAAGTCCATCCTCTCTGTACCTTTTTTGTACTCATCCTTTACATATCTTTTTAATGAAATATTCCTTTTTCTTATTTTAAGAAAAAGTGCAATTTTTTATGCAGATACAAAATTGTGAATTGAATATTTTCAGTTACAGTTTGAAAATATTCCTTTTGTGTTTAAGCACGCTGACAGTACAGTTTTCCAAGTATTTGCACATCTTCGGAAATCTTTGCCCTTTATTTCTTATTATTCACTCATAGAACAGAAATGCGTAAATGGTTAGATGAAAGAAGAACAACCCAAACAATAGATTCTTATCATCAATCACAAATTATTTTCAGCATTATAAAGAGAATAATAATGAGAGAAAGGAAAAATAACAAAGAACAGACTTAAGAAATTGTACTCTTCTCTCTGAATCATTTGTGCATAGTAGAAAAAAAAGAGTAAAACATACATTACACGTATTAGTTTATTTTGTAAAGATAAAACAAAACGAGTATTTGTGAAAGTTTTTAACTTAAAGAGACTAAAGCTTTATTCAGTTGCTTTCACTGTTTTTCCAACATGAAGTTTAAGCATATTCTGACCTCCAATTCGAAAATAAAATGATAGGAAAAGGCACTTGATCTGGGAAATTATTGAATCACAGTTAGATTAGAAAGTAAGTAAATAATCATGCTCTTTTGTTTCATGTCTCCAACGACAGACAGTGGCAATGGGCAGTTCCAAAGGATTTAGTCCTCCTCTACTTGTGTTCAGGCTTGCTTTTTCCATTTGGCCATTTCAGCTTTTTTTTTTTTTCCCCACTGTACTGTTCCATTTTTAAATTTTTTTCCAATCTATTGTACAAATGTTAAAAATTGTTAATTGAGGACAATAATTGTTAATTATTGTGTGTATAACTTTGACTTTGGATACAGAAGCATCTGCAGGATGAGTAAACAATAGCTACTAAGTAATCATTATTGTATTTTGATTTAATTTAACTTCTGTTTGTTGTTTTCCTTCTGTCTCTATAGGGTGAAGAAGTAACACCTGCAGAAGGAAGCATTCTGAGCTAATTTCTCTCAATTACTTCTCTAAAAAGTATTTAATTTGTTCTGAAACATTGTTATGGGGCACTATTATGCTAGGATGTTTCAGAGCTGTAAACTGGGATTACACCTCAGAATTTTACTTCAATTCTTTGAGTCTTCATTCTCTTAACAGAAAATATTTTAATTATGTATATACATATATATATATACATATATATATGTGTACACATATATATATGTATATATAAAGAAATTCTTTACAGTGAGGATGGTGAGGCACTGGAACAGGTTGCCCAGGGCAGTCGTGGATGCCCCATCCCTGGAAGCGTTCAAGGCCAGGCTGGTTGGGAGTTTGAGCAACCTGCTCTAGTGGGAGGTGCCCCTGCCCATGGCAGGGGGGTTGGAACTAGATGATCTTTAAGTTCCCTTCCAACTCAAACGATTCTATGATTCTATATAATTGCTAAAATTAAGATAGCAAATTGTCCATCTCTATTGGGTGTAGCTGAGATCCACTTAATTTTCCTCATAGTTGCCCTCATAGTGCTGTGCTTTGTATTGGTAGCTAGAAAAGTGTTGATAACACACCAGTGTTTTGGCTATTGCTGATCAGTGCTTGTACAGCATCAAGGCTCTCTCTCCAACCTCTCCCCCCTTCGCCAGTGGGCTGGGAGTGGGCAACATCTTGGTAGAGGACATAGCCAGGACAGCTGACCCAAACCGACCAAACGGATATTCCGTAATATGTGATGTCTGCTCAGCAATAAAAGCTTAGAGGAAGGAAGAGGAAGTGCATTTGTTATTGTGATGTTTGTCTTCCGGAGCAACTGCTATGTGTCCTGAAGGTACATGTCCTGGACATTGGCTGCTGGTGGGAAGTAGAGAATCAATCTTTTGTTTTCCTTTGCCTCCACACATGACCTTGGCCTTTGCCTTTGCTTTACTGAATTGCCTTTATCTTGACCCATGAGGGTTTTTTCCATCTTATTTTCTCCCCTCTCTGTTCTTCTGAGGAGGAAAGTGATAGAACGACTTGGCGGGCACCTGGCATTCAGCCAAGGTCAGCCCACCACACCATCGGACTCTTTTTCCCTCTTTGATCAGTTGTCACCTCCTCTTTTTATGAAATGCAGCATGTAATTCTAAAAGATGTTTCTTATCACAGTATTTTATGAAGGTATATTAATGAATTTGACGTATAATCATGGTTCTACTTTATATAACTTCCTTTTAATCTCAACTGTCTGTACGGTACCCAACTTATTTCCTATTTTGGGCATGTATCTAATTTTAGATAGGTGTCCTAAGTTTGGGTATTTGTACTGCTAATGTATTTGTGTAACCTGTCCCAGACCAATTATTAATGAGTGGCATTTCTTAGGGGGCAGTACTGGGACCAGTGCTATTTAACATCTCTGTCAGAGACATAGATAGTGGGACTGAGTGCACCCTCAGCAAGTTTTCCAATGACACCAAGCTGTGTGGTGCAGTCAACAATGCTGGAGGGAAGGGATGTCATCCAGAGGGACCTGAACAGGCTTGAGAGGTGGGCCCATGTGAACCTCATCAAGTTCAACCAGGCCAAGTGCAAGGGCCTGCACCTGGATCATGGCAAACCCAGGCACAAATACAGGTTGGGCAGAGAATGGATTGAGAGCAGACCTGAGAAGGACTTGGGCCTGTTGGTGGATGAGAAGCTCAACATGAGTCAGCAATGTGCGCTGGCAGACCAGAAAGCCAACCACATCCTGGACTGTACCAAAAGAAATGTGGCCAGCAGGTCAAGGCCCCCTCTACTCCACTCTGGTGAGACCCCACCTAGAGTACTGTGTCCAGCTTTGGAGTCCTCAGCACAGGAAGGACATGGACCTGTTGGAACGGGTCCAGCGGAGGGCCACAGAAATGATCAGAGTGCTGGAGCACCTATGCTATGAACAAAAGCTAAGAGAGTTGAAGTAGTTCAGCCTGGAAAAGAGAAGGCTCCAGGGAGACTTTATAGCAGCCTTCCAATACTTAAAGGGGGCCTCTAGGAGAGATGGCGGGGACTGTTTATCAGGGAGTGTAGTGATAGGTCGAGGGATAACAGTTTTAAACTGAAAGAGGGGAGGCTTAGACTAGATATTAGGAAGAAATTTTTCACTATGAACAGGTTGCCCAGAGAAACTGCAGATGTCCCATCCCTGGAAGTGTTCAAGGCCAGGCTGGATGGAGCTTTTAGCAATCTGGTCTAGTGGGAAGTGTCCCTGCCCTTGGCGGGGGGTTGGAACTAGGTGATCTTTAAGCTTCCTTCCAACCTGAATCATTCTATGATTCTATTCTATGATTCTGTAATTAACATTTGTGTTCAATATTAACGATGGATTAACTTGCCTTTTTATTAGCAAGTAATTTAAAAAAAAAATTAAAAATCAAAAACAATGTGTCCAAGTCCAACATTACCATGCATCCCTATTCCCAAATCAATCCTAGTCACATCTCAAAAGTTAAGACGTTAAGCAGACATCATCTCAATGACTAAGGGTAAAAAAACCTCAAGCTTCAGGAAGCCAATGGGGAGGTCAAATCAAGAGGTGATAACGTTATCTGAGAACGTCCTTTTCCTAAAATTGAAGTCTGTGATTTCTGAGAATTAATATACACTTTGTCTTGGTTTACATTATAAAAACAGTTACTTAAAATCATAGAATACTACTTCTTTACCTAATTGCAGTGATAATTCCCTCTAATATTTACTCCTTGCTTGATATTGACGTGAGTCAATATTAGACTTGATGATTTGTTAAATGTTGATGATTTAGCAACAGTCCTGAAGTACTTCCAATACTTTTGTTGCAAAACTATCTAAAAGCAAACTGAGAAGGCTGTGTTCTCTACAACAATTTCTTAGCAATCTTGTTTGTGAAATACCTAGCAGATCACTTGCATCGTGGAGGAACTAGCTGACTCCATGTGGAGACTATGGAGACTACAAGGAGGTCTGCAAAGCAGTTCAACACCAAAATTAATTTGACCACTGGGATTATCAGATATTGAAGAATGAAGATGTCCTGCTCTGTCCTAAGGATAACCACACTTAGCCCTTTAGACAAAGGTATATGGAAAAGAATAACAGAACTATCAGGAAATTCTTCAGCTCTGAACTAATCACCAAGTGACTAATTACGCTTAAAGTACAATGGCTTAAAGAATATGGGAGAGCCTCAATAGTGCTCTGTGCTAGTTCTTAATAAACTGCTAGTCTAGTAATATGGAGGATAATATGAGCTAATACACTTTTCTCACACTTAGCAATGAGAATTCAGCATTTAAAAGTTGTGTTTGTAACACTGCATTTAGGTTGTCCTTTAATATCTATTTTCTACAGCATTGATTTTACAACCAATTTTTTATTTTTTTCTCTGCTACCAGTTTTCCATAATTAGAGGCAATAGAAATAAAATAAAAGTAAAAAGTTAGCATTAAAGGTGCAGTGGAGCTTTGCTGCCAATATCCATACTAACAAGGCCAATTTACTAGCTGTTACCTTGCCAAATAACCAAACAATATCTCAGGTCAATGCAGTAGATAACAAATATTCTCAAATAGCTTCTTGACCATTTCCCTTCAAGGTCTGAAAAACATTAGACAATCTCAAGTATATCTTGCAAGGTGGGAAAATAAACAGTCTAGCAGAAGATTCTCCTATCTCAACAGAGCCTTTATAGAGATGATCTCAGAATCTACAGAAAAGCACCACACATGTCTAGTGTCCTCTTATCATTAGGGTGTCCCATAATCCATTGCCCTATAAAGGTACTCCAGTGACTTTTTTGTATGGTACTCTACTGCAGTGACTCCCCATGGTCTTAGTCACAGAAATGCAACATTTCTGATCAGTCAGCAAAATTTAACTAAAAATTATATTGTCAAGTTTTGGGGAAATATACAGTATTTAAATCCATGAAAACAAACATAGAAAGAAGTAATAAAAAATGCAGGCACATGCACAATTTCAGTACAAAGTTTTAGGTCCTTATGTAGAAAAATTTCATCAAAGAGAAAGGCAAAACATAATTTCATTTTAACTTTATCATTTTTACATTGTTCTTTCAAAATATACACCCACGTCTTGCAGCATTTATGATACAAAATGGTGAAAAGAACATACACAAACTAGAATGCTGACAATAACATGATGTGTTAAACTCTTACCATTTGCATCGTTATTACATATGCTTCAGTTGTTTGAAATGTCTGAACATGAAAGCAGGAAGGAAAGAACAAAGCACATTTTTGGTATGTAGAAGGCTAATAGCATGCTGCCAAACATTTAACAATTTTAAGAATATGAATGTGTTACATTCCAGTGTTTTAAAGATTTGTCAGAAGCTGTTCTCTGATAGACAGAAACTGAATGGTTTTACCTGGTTTTAGCTAAAGGTGTTGACCTAATAAAATGTAGTTTTGTTACCTTTCTTTCTGTTGGATGAAGTGTTTGTAGTATGCTTGCAGCATCAGTAGACGAGTTCCCCATTGAATTTATTTTGTGATTGCTAGTGGAGCAAACAGAAGCCTTTTTTTCTGTTCTTCCTAGCAGAAAATTAAACAATGTCACAATTTGGAATGGGTATGAACTGACATTTTCCCAGTGGCTTTTACCAGAACGTAGTCATTTAGGCAAAAAAAAATTGCTAACATTTTTCATAAAATTTGCTGAAGTACAGATACACTGAAAACTTGGAACTGGATTCTACATATCCATAAATCCACTGCTAGTGAGGAAAATATTAATGCAAAAATAGGTTTCTTTGTTTCTAACTATATACCCATTCACTGGAAACACTAATGCCAGAAAGCATGATTTTATTTCACTTACATGTAATAGTGAAATATTTTTTAACTAAGCAGATCAATTTGTCTATGACACGCAGATGTTTTAGAGGGGGAAAATAGAGTTAGGATTTATGTAAATATCATTCTGATCTTACAGCACTTATCTCATTGCTGAAAGGACTGATTAGTCAAAAAATAATACAGAAAGCTTGATAAGCCAGGAGGGTGTTGTTTGGTTGCTAGTCTTTCTGTTTTTTGTTTTTTTGTTTTTTTTTTTAAATTCTAGCTATTTCCAATATCTAACATGACATTCTTTTCAAAGCCCCTTTTTACCAAGAAAAAAATAATTATTAGGAGATTCTTAAGAAATTTCAAAATCTTCTCCAAAAGTTTAAGAAATAAATTTTCTGAAATCAAGATTTTGAAGCATTATGAAGTTGTACATAGCAATGTTGCAATGATCCAATGAAGTAGTTAGGCAGGTAATTCAAGGAGACACGGATCTGTTTAAAAATGAGTATGTGATTTGTACCTGGTGTTTTGTAGACATGCAAACATCACTGCAGTGTAGATATACAATTATATGGTTTTACCATGTTATATAAAATAATGTTCTGCTAAATAAGTAATTTTAATGAATATGCAGTTTAATTGTGCATTATAGCTTTTCTTGGAAAATGGATTCCACAATGAAAGGCTTTGATCAAAATCCTTGTAATACAAAGCTTGTTTTTTTTCCAGATGGATATTTGAATAAACAGTGTCTGTTTATTGATAAATTAAATGATTCCTAATGTATGCTTTTGCACCATAAATAAATGGGATCTTGGTTTTTCTTGAAGTTTTGCTTAAATGTTGTCTGGCGCCGGGGAAAAAAACCCAAACAAAAAACCTCCCAAAACACAAACAAAAGTCCTCAATCCTGTATTGTTTTCTTTTTAAGGTTAGCATATGTATACCTCTCCTGGTAAAGTTCTCCGGTAAGGTACTGATTGCAAAGTATGATGTGCCTGTAATTACGATAAGCAGCTTCAAGTATACAGATGGTGGCAAAGGAAGATAATGGGGTGGTGTAGAAAATGTGTCAAGAAATCTTACTTCTGTTAAGAGGGGATTTGATAATGACAATAAGAAAAACAGTAGTGTTTATACAGGAATAATGAAGTTGCATCCCTGCAATAAAGCCATAAAAAAGTATTTCCTGTGCATTATTACCATATTCTTATCTCAAAACTTCTTATAGTGTCATATGAAGAAACAGAAATTCGGAAGTACTATCATGGCAAAAACTGTCAGTCTGACTATATTAACTCAGTGAGTTGTATTCTCAGACATAAAAAGACAAATTCTAATTGACAGTAAATGAAATTACATCGTGGTAAACCTTCAGATAACAGTGGGAGATTAGAGCAAAGTTTGTTCCCTTCCATTCCCCTGTATCTTTCATTAGCTCATATGCAAGTTCTTCCATTTAAAGGATCTGCAGAAGTCTATGACAAGATGCTTGACAAGATGGCGTCTTCATGCTTATTGACTTTATCTAGCCCACATGAACAGTAAAAAAAGTTTTTTTATCTCCAGAGGCAAACTTTGTGAATAGTTGTGCAATAGAGGATTGCTGACAAACAAAATATAGCCCAGTGTACCATACCTTTTACAGCCAGCATATTATGAGGTGTCTATACTACCATCCCTGCACTACAAGTATTTTGTTGTGAAACAAGTTAATCTCAGTTTCATGGTAAGCACCACCGAACTCCAGGGGTATACTTTGTTGGTTCAGCAGCAAAATTGTCAGGATAATTCTTGGCTGAGGGAAGACTGGTCAAACACCAGGTTGACCAAAGTTGCCTCGAGGTCCTTTTTAGTTCCTCTAATGAACAGGAGGAAAACCAGACAAGCTGGTGTGATAGCTATCATCACAGCTTTCCCTCTACCAGGCACTCACTCCCTGCAGTTTTCTATGGCTCAAATCTCTCATTGTTTATTTACACTTATATTCTTGCTATGTCCACTCTGTCCACACACAACAAGAAATGCAGTTCCTGATCCCAACCTCTTTTCACTCTGCCTCAAGAAATGAAGATAAAATCATTGAGCTATTTATGTTCTTTTTTACATTTTGTTTTTATATATTGCTATCGGACATTTTCTTGCAGTTTCTGCATCAAGTCATTATAACCTGGTTAATTTATTGCAGGTACCATAGAAACATTGAAGAATGAATTATTATTCCCACTTGGAGGCTGTATTTCCCTTTACATAGGAATAATGATTTTTTAAAAGATAAAATGGATGAAATATTTCTATCATATTTTTTGTTTATTTTTCTGAATCAACTGCTGCTAAAATCAACATACGCAATTCAGACACTTGTACTTTCTCTCTTACCCTAATTAATAACTGTTGAGGTCATCTTAATGGACTCATGGCTGCTAATAGTAAAGCACCAGTATGACTTTCCACCACCAGTTTGTAGTTCTGACCTATAATGAACAACTGGATCAACCTGAAGGCAGCACTTTGAAGAGAGTTGAACATGCCAGGTAAAGAATCAGGCAAAAAAAAAGAAACAAGATAAAACTAGTGAACACTCAGATGGACGAGCCTGAGTCCAAGAGAACAAGGTGAGTTGTATGTATTGAAAACAAACCTGATCAGAAGTGACAGCCTGAGACTTTGTTGTGGAAAGTAGGAAGTTTGGAAGAAGAAACTGCAAGAGAGAAACATATTGTTTATCATTCAATTCTTAACTTTTGTTTTAGGTTAGGCATGCTAAAATACAGGTTCTTACTGAAGCAACTGCTGTTATGGTAACATCCCACAGCATTTCTACTGCTCTTTCATGTTTGTGGAACACATGTGGGTCCTCAAACATTTAAATTCATGAGCAGATCTGTTATATCCAGTTCCTTTCATACAAGTCAGTTCCTTTAAGTTCCTTAGCCACTGATCTCCATCTCTTCATCATTTACTTCCTAAATTCTATCTCTTTACAGGAATTGGACACTTTTTTCCCTGTCTCTCCGAGTAGATGGTGTATAAGGAGAAAGGCATGTCAAGATATTCTGTGTTGTCCTTTTGGCACCTAGACTTATCCTACTTTGTATGGAGAGCTGCTTGTATTTACACATTTGTTTTTGTTCAGGGGAAATTTGTGGAGAGTACTATACATGTAGAATCCAGGACTAGAAGAATGGTTATACAGAAATGCTAATATTTGCTTATTTCTCCCTTTTGGAGAAACCATCTGACTTAATTTGACATTTGTCTTTCAATAGTTTTTTTAATCAACACATAGAAGAAAGGAAAATCAATTTTACTTTTAGTATGCAAACTGGGCAGCACACTGGTAAAATTTGTCTGTGAAATAATTTAACAACTTTTGACTTCATGAAGATATTTGGAGATGAGGAAATCCCCACAGAGGAAAACAAAAGGGTTTAATATTAGCAAGAAAAGTTCAACAAAACAGAGACTATACAGTGGGACCCACATTCATCATAAGCTTGGTCAGATGAGAACAAAAAGGAGAGATAGAAAGGGAGGGTGGAAAAGGAAAGAGGAGGGAGAGAGAGAGAGAAGTGATTACTCCTGAAAACTGCAGCTTATTTCATTCCATAAAGACAAAAGAGCACCAGGGTCATTATGTAGTGTCCAAATGGAGTCACATAGTGACTGTACAGCAGAGGGAGATTTACCACATGTGACATTTTCCTCTGTAATTAAACCTACAGGTTTAGTTATTAAATGTCTTCTTTTGAAAAAGTGATGTGTTTGTGTGTGTGCATATGTTAGGATGCCCTTGAATTCAGTCATCTGTGCAAAGCCTTTCAAGACCCATCCAGCTGTGAATGCCAAAATGGCAAATTTTGATTCTTGATTTTAATGTAGACTCTCCTTCGGAGCTATACCCATCCTCAATTTGGAATACCACCACATAGTATAACACAAGGTTTTTTTGCTGAATCTGTGTCAAATTTTATTAAAAAAAGAGAAAAAATAAACTGTGATGAATACAGATAAATTGTTACTGGTGGAGAATATGAAACATACAACTTATTGTGATTAGAAGGTGTTAATGTTTTTTTTTGGGTTTTGAAAAGAAAACCTTCCTCTTTCTGGGAACAAGATTGTTTTTAACTGTTTGGAATAATGAAATATTTTTCCATATGCACAGAAAAATGTGGAAATCAGTGATGCTCTGCAGAAATCAAGTCTACGTGCCAAACACCTGCTCTTTGGAGTGAGTGATAAATTGATCTGAAAAAAACAAAACCCTCACCCTTTCTTTCCTATCATTTCCTTGCTGTAATGTCATTACACAAGTCCCTCAATGAGAACAGAAGAGGATATTAAAACAATTAATATGCACAGAAATATATTTTTAAAATATATTTATTAATTTAGAGCTGAAAAAATAAATTTTGATGTTCTGATTAGATGGATTTTTTTTAAGAGGAAATATGCAAATGAAAAAAATATTGTTTCTTAGGATTAATGTGTAAAGCCTTGAAGAAGAACTCATTACTTAAAGGCAAATAAATCTATTTTTTATCATGTAACTCAACTTGGAATAATGATTTTGAGTTAGTTTTTCTGAAGTAGAATTTCTTTATATGAAGCCTTAATAAGCTGGAAATATGTGGTTTCATGCAAGTGACTCACAAAGCTTCCTTTGAAACAGAAAAAAACCTAAACCCTAAAGGTATGCAATAGCATCAAGGGACACCTTTCTTTGCTTTAGAGAGTATTTTATTCAAAATTAATAGTAGCAACTTAGCAGAATATAAACCACTTGGTTTCTTGATAGGAATATAACAAGACCCTCTTTTTCTTTGGACAACTGCAACTTCCCTTCTTCACCTGTGAAAGGATCCCAAAGTGAGCCACTTGTGCTCCCAGGGTGAACAGCCTTTGGGCCAACTGAAATATTTCTGTCTGTCACTTCTCCTCAGCCACTTCCTTCACCCCAATCTCTAGCTAGATCTTTCAACAGTAGCCACATCTGAAAAAGTAGGCTTCTTTCGAAGAGATTTTTTTTCTTTCTTCTATATTGGCCTTTGTACACGGCCAATTTAAACCCACAACATCCCATTAAAAATCACAATTAAACAGTTTAAGGCAATATTTCAGCTTAAAGGTTTTCTATGACCTACTGCTCTAAAAAGTTGAAGAGTAAGCATGAAAAGACACTAAAAGAATGACAATGCTTAACTGTCTGCTATGAAAAATACTTTAATCCTCCAGACAACATTCATCTATGGTGTGGAGGCCAATGTGAGGACCTCTGTACCTGTTGAGACCTGTGGTAAAATTATGCAAAGCAGATGAAGGCATCATTTAGGGAGGCTTGTGGTGGAGCAGAGAAAAGATCATGGAACGTGGGACTGCACAGGGTCCAGTGGTGCACTGCTGTTACTGATTAAACTGGTAAATAATGAGCTCAAAAAGTTTTGAGCAGCTGTTGGTGTCAGAGATCAGATCAATCTTCAGCAGGAAGGAGTGAAGGTAACAGAGTTTAAAGCACTCTGGAACAGATCAGAGCCCCAAATGGATTACCCCCCAAATGTTCTTTAACTGCAATCTGCTTTGCTTTGTTTTGTTTTGGTTTTGGTTAGCAGACTGCCTGTAAATTAGACTTTATTTCAAAATCATGTTAATTATTCATAGATGCTCACTGAATAGTTTGGATAAATGTTTTTGAGATAAAGCTGTTTTTCTTATCTACTTATTTCAATTTAACGTCTGTTGATTGTGCTGTGGTTTTGGCCACAAAAAAAAATAATAATTAAACACAAGTTCAAGAGCACATTTATAGGACGTGAAAACAAACCTCTGACCTTGAGTTGCTTACTGGTGAACCAGTAAATGTTAATACAATGTTAATACAATGGAGGCAACATAAATAACATGATAGACTACTGAGCTGTGATAGAAGGAAGCATCCTAAAGATAAAATGCCATCCTGAATAATGCCTCTGCTTTTCTTTAGATCACTTCCTAATGTTTCTGGTATTTTATTATGCACTTGTATGCAGATAATTTTTTTAAAATTTATCACTTACACACCTCTGCTGGCTGGTCAGTACCTTTCTAATTTATCGGTTATGTGTTGAGATCTCTGCTCTGGAACTGATATTGAAAATAAGGTGTAAGATGAGTGAAAGAAGTGGTCATTAGGTATGAACATTCTTTCTGAGAAAACACGTCAAGCTTTCATATGTGCTGCTGAAATTCTGGTGATCCCTACCTAATCTGGATTTGTCTGTAGGGTAGCAGGAGGAAGGTGTTGGGATGTCATGATAGTGGAACTCATTATTCTAATTACAACTGGCTCAGGATGGTTTCTAAAAAGATATGAGAAAGAAAATGGAGACACCAAAAGTTAGCAGTTATTCAGGCTTTTATTTTCAATAATAGGCTTCTTCAAAAGGTCTCATTCTGTTAACAATTGCTGGCATTTTTAACGGCCTAAAATATTTTTTCTGTGCCCTAGAATTTTACACAGATTTCCAGTGATTTATTGATTAAGGGGAAAAAAAACAAACTGCAATTAATATTTTTTGGTGTATAATGGATGTGGTTTATATGAATATAAACAGACTGCCACAGCTGATTTTATTCTTCAAGAATCAGACAACATATAATTTGAATTGATTGGCCTACGGCATATCGCAAGAAATATATTTTCTCATTCTTAGATGGAAAAATATAATATAATTTTTTTCATAATAGAAGAAAAAATCTAATATTCCATGTGTTTGTATATGCATTGGTAATCTGCAAACTTTTCTTGTGATCTGCAATCTCTTTCACTAATATATTCAAAAAATTGGTATTATTGAATAATGTGCTATTATTTTCCAGAAAATTCTATGAGGACTTTGTGCTTATTAATTGTCAATAGTTTACCATTGTTGAATAATAGATGAATGCTGAAATGATGCACAAAATTGCCTGGTATTGTTCTAGCTTTATTTTTACATCGTAATCATTTTGAAATCAAGTTTCTAGTAGAAATGTGTCTGTGAATTCAGTTTTTATTTCCAAGAGAATTAATCTGTAGTTAAATCTCACTTCTTTTTGTTTTTTTTTAATATTTCTGGCATAAGAACGAATTCTAGATTGTTCTCAGAGTACTCTCTGCCAACATACAGTGGCGTGAAAAGAGCTTTCTTCTTTATTAAAGTCCTTGTAAAACTTGCTAAAAGAGAGACCTTTTGCCACTTTAGGGTAGTTGAATGTGTTCTGATGTGCATGTTGATATATGGAATCATTGTGATACAGCTGTTTTAGCTGTTTAGCAACACCTTTTTAGCTGTTTTAAGCAAGAGACCCTGAGCTCCGACAAAAGCATTCATTTGCTTGTACACATTACACAGGCTTTTGCTGTATAACAGTATGAACGAACAAGCATATTTGGTTGGTGGTTTTTTTCTATGATCTGATTTCCAGTGAAAGTACTAGCTTTAAACTGAAACAACCTCCTGGAGTGTCAAAGATGTTTTTAGTTTCTATGATTTCTATACTTTCACAGCAAGAGTGTGACTGAAAACTCATCAGTGAGGTTAACATTGACGAATAAGTAGTCACCAGAAAACAATATTGATTCAGTTCAGGACTGAACAGGAGTGTAATGCAGAACCATTCCAGTTAAAAAGCCCTTACTTAGAAATGTGGTACTTTCAATTTTTGCAGTCTTAAAACAATGGAACAGAACAAACTAGACTAGACTAGAATCTGATGATGTCTTAAAAGAGGTAAATTGTTGAGGTTACTGTGATAAGTACTGAGTAATATTCTATGGCTTGTACTCTTCAGAAGACCTTTTTTAATGCATGACCTTTTCTGAGCTCAAAAAGCATAGATTTGCAGCAGCTATAAATCCATACATATAAAGTGCCCTCAGTAGATCTACCTTGATTTATACTGGACAAAGATCTGATTCAAAGAAACTAAAATGTCTTTATGCCATTACAAATCTTTTGTTAGTGATTACAAATTCACTGACTGGTGATAGCATTTTATTTCTACCTTGTACGCATTTCAGAAGTGCTTGCACTAAACAGTTATTTTTAATAATAAAAATTATTTTAAGGATTAATTAAAATATTTAATTGTAAAGCTCTATTAATTCAATCTTTAAATGAAGTAAAATGTTTTCTTTTCCTTGAAATATCATATCCAAGTTGCAGTGAAAATCATAAATTTTGCAGTCTATTGATTGGTCAGATTTTAAATATTACCCTGGAAAGAATCAGTTGAGATTTCTGTGAATGTTGCTTTCTGGAGGGCTTCAGAAACTATGGACATCTCATTTGCACTGTATTTTCTGAGTCAAACTTAATGGTATAGACAGTGTCCCTGAATTTAGGGAGTTGGGTGGTTTAAGAACTACTTTTTGTGAGAAAACGGCATAAAACCAAGTTAGCTGGAGAACACAGATGAAAATATGAAATCATGGAGAAGTTATTTATTTATTTATTCATCTATTGCTAATCTCTTGCACCTCAGTATCAAATCATATAAAAGAAGTAAAAAGTCTTCATACAAAAATATCACTTGCATTTTTCTCGTGTTTTCTCCAACCGTCACTATTATTTCTTAGCTTAATATCTTTTAACACGTTTTATTCTAAGGACTATTGGTTAATTTTGTAGCATTATAATATGAGTCAGGCTGTTGTTGGAAAAGGATTTTGACTTCGGTGAAATACAGACATGGGCAGAGGCATTTTTTGTGTATGGCCCATTATTGATGGAAGTTAAAGGCATTGCACAATATTTTATTTCATCTTCTTTTCATTTATTCATTTTATGAATTCTCTAGGGTGACAAATTGCAAATTTCAAGTCTCTCTTTTCATTTTCCTCAAAATTCCTTCCAAGGGAAAAAAAGAAATTATTCCAGCAAGGTGTTCATCACAGCTTCAGTGATGAAGCAGTGATGATTCACAACTTATTCAAATCCATAGTTTAAGACACTAACCTCACTCATCTTCATTAGCTTGGCACTAGTGAGAAAGGCAATATCTTTACTTGTAACTGTATGGTTTTGCTTTGTTTGCTGGAGCTCAGACTGGAGGGACATGAGGAATCAGGACACAATAAAGAGGATAGGAACCCTTCAGGATATGCAGCCAACTCAAATACATAAAGGTCATGCACATTTATTATTTATGTTATCACTAGGAAGCTCATATGAGAAAAGCTTCTAGAATTTGTAAACACTACACTACCTTTATTAGACAGATCCTAAGGGAGCAATGCAGTGGAACTGATGTGGAGGAAATATGTACATAACTAGAAATACAGATGTTAAAAATATTATGCACTGATATGGGGGTGGACAGAGCAGTTAAAAACACATTACTGACTTCACTGGCCATGAATGAATGTCTACAAGATTATTCCAAGGAAACGCTAAAATAAATCATTAGAGCATAAGAACAGGAATTATATCCTGGGGGGAGAGACAGTTAAGTCTGCAGAAAGGTCATTAAAAATGTGGATGCTTTAATAAAATAAGAGAGAGAGGGAAGGAAGGAAGGAGGAAGGGAGGCAGGGAGGGAAGGAGGGAGGAAGAAACAGGGAGAAAATACTGACGTAGCTTTAAAGAATAGAAATACTCAAAAGGATTTTGTGAAAAAAAGTACATCTCGGACAAACTGCCACTGTCCGTTACATTGGTGTAAATATCAACTCATCACAATGAAATTTATATTAAGGTAGACAAGTGTTGCATTATAAGAGACTAAAAGCAAAGAATATGTTTTTTAGTCATCCATCTTACAGAAAACAAAATAAATCTCAAGAAGGAAAGTGTAGCACATGACTGGGTCCAATATTTTTGACTGGGTTACACAGATCTGAAAGAATGAGGAAGGTGAAAGAGGAAAGATGGAACATGAGCTATCAGGGCAGCGATGTTTATATGGATTTCCTGAAATTAGTTCTGAGTCACAACTCTGTGCTGCTGTTAAGCAGCTCCCCAAGGTCCACCTGTTCTTCTCAGGTATGCCTGCACTTCTAAAATAATTCAGAGAGTATTCTGGACTGTGAAGTGTGGATGTTGGAATGCTGAAAATCCATTTTTATGGAGGCAGGTCCAAGATTCAGTGCACAGCAGCAATAATTTATTGTAAATCACAAAAAGTTAGGTCTCAAAGCTTTATCATAATGATTTGCTGTGACAGCCCCACACAGTTACGTGTAGACTGCACTACCCAAAGGCATTTGCATTCCTGACACTACGAACTTACTGCTTGAGGTAAGTAAACCTTCTGTGATATGGTCCAGACTTCCATATGGACTGCAATAAAATCACAGGGTATCAAAAGTGTCCTTTCCTTTTGCATGCTTTTTTTCTCTTCGAATGCTGTTAGCTAACACATACTTATACATTTATGCTAATGTACCTGTGACATCTAATTGATTAAGTTTTACATTAATTTAACTGATCTTTCCAGAACATTTTGGTTTCACGGTGTGTTAAATCACTCTATCATAGAAAGAAAACTGCACTCCTTTTTTCTCCTTTTTTTTTTTCCTTGTTTCAGTTTGTTTCAGGATTGAAGAAAGTTTCAAAACTTTGTTTTCCAATGCAGCATCTATTTATTCTTTCTTATGTTGTCTCAGTGAGGTCCCTGCATAAGACATGAAGAAGTCTTCTCTATAGGTGCAGTAAATGGCTCTGGGAAGTTCATATAAAATTAAACGATGCATAATTTAAACAAAGGCATTCAAAGCTTTTTGTAAAAAAATAAATAAATGTGTCACATAGGACACAGCTAATTGCTATGGCCTGAGCATCCAACGTGGAACCGGTTCATTACCCTGGTTCCACTTCCACCCCTCTTTTCCTGTATGTTCTTCATCTAGTTGTTTGACTTTTAAATGGCTTATTTCTATGTCAGTGAGAAAAAAGGCAGTTACTTCTAAACATAAGTGGGAAGATATATCTCTAAATGTAAATCAGATGAAAGGAATTACATTATTTCATTATCATTTGATTGAGCTCTCAGTGCTGAGTAGTAGTGTCAGTGGTGTTATTCAATGTATTTTAGAATAACAACCTGCAATAATATCTCTTAGACAAGTATTAGTCATACGCAAGTATTATTACTGAATTTTGCTTTTACTTGATATCTCATTAAAAATGAATCAACCTGTTTCAGGGGCTGCTTTGTCTGTTCCTGTGTTGAGTAAAATAACTCAAAACTTGCCTAAATAAACCTTCAAATCAGATTCTCAGGAAGTTGCTTTTAGAAAATACATGCAGATTATCTAAGAAGAGTGAAATATAATAATATGGAAACCAGAAGCGTAAGTACAGCTTACACATACTGGAATTATCAAGCTTTTGCTTTGTGTTCATCTTGAATGCTGTGGCTGAGACAGCTGAATGGCAGTAATATCATTTCCACTTCTAGATTACCTATTTAGATCTCTCTCAAGTCACTGCTGATCAGAACTCACCATGCTTAGTGCTTAAGACCTTGAAGCTGACTTGCTTCTAGGAAATTGAAACAGATAGTTACTCACAACATCAAAACTGATCTTTTACTAAGGAGAGCCTCAGCTGAAAGGGGAAGTCTGGGCTTATTAAACTTATTTGAAATATACTGATCATCTATTTGGCTCTTCTTTTTTACTTCTTTAAGTAACATAAAAGTTATATTAGTCTTTCTAATACTCAGCCTATTTCATTATTCCAGTTCCCATCTCCTAGTGACATCAAGATGGGAGGACTGAGTGTAGGATTTTGTATTTCTGCTGTCCACATTTTACTTTTCCTCATGAAAATATAGTATTTGCTTCCTATAAACACCTTCTCTATATCAATAAAATATTTACCAATGAAAATACAAATATAACTTTAGACTCAGAGAGGCCTATGTTCATTTTTACAGTCATTAACTTACTAGTTATTACAAGAATTATCCACATACGGAAGAAAAGACCGGAAGGATTTTTTTTTTCCTTATCCACAGAGGTATTTGTGTTGTTACTCATGGGACAGATAAGAAGTTGAATTGGTTGGAAGATACAATGATTTCTTTAATTAGGTAATTTAAGTGAAAAAATATTTTTATTTTGTACAAATGTATAAAATATTACTGAACTCCTATGTAGGGGATAGTTATATATGAATACCTCTGCACCTCTTTGAAAATCTCTTTGAAACCCAAAACCTCTCTGAAACTTTGTGTGGTGGATCTCAGAACTACAATTCTATCTTTCTTGCACGACTACAAATCTGTACATCAAAGGTGAGAGGAACTACTATCCCTACTTTATATTGCTTCTATAAAGGACTAGAAATTACTATCTGATGGTAGAATTGTAAGAAGAAAACCGTCAATGACACCACAGGTAGAAAAAGAGAAGGCTACAAGAAAATGCATTCACTGTTTTAGCTTTAGGTAGCTTTGTGTCATAATCGTCATGAATTTCTTCAATAAAAAATGTCAGACAAGTATTAAAGTTTTACACAACAAGACTGTTCACAGTTCAGAAGTGCAATTTGCAGGAACTCTTAACTTGGTCAAACCAAAACCAATTACCACAGGAGCAAAGGTATTTTTCAATGAAGGTCAAACTTCAACTCTCTATTTCTAATTGTTTTGGCACTAGAGCTGTTTAAAAACCTAAATCGAAAGAAAGCAAAAAGCAAAATCCAACAACATGCAATTGCAGGATTTCTTCTTTTATAACTGAAAAAGAGCTGTAGGCAAGAAATATAGAAACTCAGTTCATTGTCACTAAATACTAACTCCAGAAAAAAAAAATTTAGACCTCTGAGCCTGTCATCAGAGGTCTGTGAATGTGACTTGAAAAATGTAAGAGACTTTACATTTAAATGATGTGGAAATACTCAGTATATTTTACATATTTTGTTGGAATATGCTAAATACTTTTTCCTGACTCAAAAGGAGGTGCCTTCCAAAAGGCTATATATGTAGGTAATATAACTGAAGTTCTATTTAAAAATTACTCAGCTCCACCTATGTTTAGTTCCAGGTGTGAAATATCTTTGTTTTACACACATTTTTACTTTTGTGAGGATGGACAGAAGTCAGTATGATCATGTTAAAGAGGCACTAAACTGAAAAAACATTTCTAATCTATACAGATGCACTACATCATATAAGGAAAACTAAGTGCAAGATCCTGTACCTGGGTTGGGCAATCCCCAATAATAGAGTCTGGGGCGTGAATTGATTGAGAGCAGTCCTATGGAGAAGGACTTGGGGATACAGGTGGATGAAAGCCCATGCTGGGCTGCATCAAAAGAGGCATAGCCAGGAGGTCGAGGGAGGTGATTTGTCCCCTCTACTCTGCTCCGGTGAGACCCCACCTGGAGTACTGCATCCAGCTCTGGAGCTTGCAGCACAGGAAAGACATGCTCCTGTTAGGGTGGGTACAGAGGAGGGTCACAAAAATTATCGGAGGGCTGGAACACCTCTCCTATGAAGACAGGCTTGAGAGAGTTGGGATTGTTCGGCCTGGAGAAGAAAAGGCTCTGGGGAGACCTTATTGTGGCCTTTCAGTACTTAAAGACGGTTTATAAGAAAGACAAAGAGTTTTTACTAAGACCTATAGTGACAGGACAAGGTTTAAAACTGAAAGAGGGTAGATATAAGGAAGAAATTCTTTATGATGATAGTGATGAGACACTGGAATAGGTTGCCCAGAGAAGCTGTCGATGCCCCCTATTGGAAGTGTTCAAAGTCAGGTTGGAAAAAGCTTTGATCAACCTGATCTAGTGAAAGATGCCCCTGCCCATGGCAGCGCACTTGGACTTGATGATCTTTAAAGGTCCCTTCCCAAACCATTCCATGATTCTATGATATCATGCTTTTCAAGACTTTTTTCAAAGCTTTTTAAATTCTCTATCTGGATCTGTGTCTGCTGATTTTGGACAAGGTGTGATGGGACCCAAACATTTGCCACTGGCTAGAGGCTGTTCAGCATGATCCTAGAAGCATTCTCTCAACTTTGGAAAATTGTGTTCTTCTATACCTGGATACATTGACTGCCATTTTGCATTACTTGGATTGACTACTTCTTGATTTTGAAAGATAGCCGTGATAATTATACAGACTTTACTCAATTTATTTGTCCTATATGAATTGTTTGGCCAATGCACAAACAACTCCTGAACTTCCATTTGCTGCTATTTAAAAGCACCACATCTGATTTGATCGACTTATTTCAGTAGATCTCACTTTGGCACAACATTTCTCAATACGGACAGGTAATATACAAAGATGGTAGAGCTCTTCACTGAAAAGTTTTAAGATAAATCTGTGGATATTATGGAACCATTTCAGTTGCCTAATTCTCTGAAACTTTAAATATCAAGAGAACCTTCAATTCACTAAAAGTAAATATTTGCTAAACTCTCATAAAATATCAAATTAAAATGCAAATGGCACAGATCTTACAAGTATTATAGTATAGGTTATCCAGACATCAGGGGAGCAAAGAGCAGTCTAACTAGATTTGACAGTACATACGTTATCTAAGCAGAATAAGCAGAAAATCATGTAAACTGACACAGGAGATGAATAGTAAATGAAGGCATAAACTGTTTCTGCAACTAAGGAGCCATTTTAGCAATATATAGAATCAATAACATATGTGATAAAAGTATTAATGTTAGAAAAAGACCACATAAAAAATACTATGTTCTTTTCCTTATACTGCAGCCAGTATCTCTGCTGTCTTTTGAATAACAGGAGTGAAATATATAAGGAGAGATTCCCAAATTCTTTAAAATGAGATTATTTTTGGGGTGGCATCCACAAAAATTTCACGTGGAAAAATTCTGTATCTCCAAGTGTCAGTGAAGAATTCTTGCTGACTCAGTCAGAGGTTTTAGAGCAGTTATCTATCAGTCATTCTGTCCTGAGATTTTCTGCTGTCATCCACAACCAATATATGTGAAGATTTTCATGAGAAAGTAAATGGCAACAACAAATTTTACTTGGAGACTTTATGAAGTCTCTGGGTCTACTTCTTTTTATGGCATTTCCTGAGAAGAGGGAGAAAAAAGGGGATGCCATTTATTCTTTCTGAAAGTCCATTTTCTGCTGTTTCAGTTCCACAGGTCAGTGCAAGAAGGGAGTGTGCTCATCACCCCATCTCATTATTTTATCTGAAACACTGAGTGGAAACAGTCATTTGTAACCCAGGAGTCTGACTCCAGCAGAGGTCTGATTGCCTAAACTGCTTTTTAAATGGACACGAGGGCGCCGATCTCTTCGCAGGATGTGGTCAGTTTAGCCATCTGTTCTGGGACTAGCTCACCCTCTCCAGCAGCAGAATATAAAGGAAGCCCACATATATTTGGGCCACCCATGCTGACATATGTTTTCCTTGTTTTAAATGAAACTTAATCTTTGTTTTTTAATTCAACAGAAGTCCAGAATTTGAAGTGTACCTCAGTCTCACTCCTACACCTGAAGCTTTCTAATATACTCTTTTTCAGCCTCTGTGGGATAATTTGCCTGAAGATGTACAAAAATTCACATTAGTTTTTAATAGTGCATTCGCATATTTATTTCCACAGCATAACACTTTATTCAAAATTCAAAAAATCACCTTGTGGCTGGGATAGTAGCCTACTGTAATGCTCATTGTGCTAAGTATCCTCTATAAGGATATTAAAATTTCTTAAATGGCTTTCCTTTTTATTTTTTTTTTTAAATTATTTCAGATTAATAGTTGGATGGGACATGAAATTCCTCATTTACAGAGTGGGCAACAAGTTCAGAGTTTCCTCTTCCTCCTTTTTTTTTCTTTTTTAATACCTACCATTTTTTGACCCTGCTTTGTCTCATAGCTGTACCAAATTTTGACCACGGGAGAAATGGCACTCCTTTTATACACTGTCCCACACTTAAGGTGTGCTAGAGATCTTCTGGATGTTTGAGGCAAGTAAAAACCATTTCAGGAGTCTTAATTAACACTTTCAGTTAGGGTCAAAGATCAAAGTTCAATGTGAGTCCTAGGGAAAGATCATCTCTTTTCCCATTATTTGGGTATACAACATAGAAGCTGAGTAAAATCTGCTGTGATGCAAAGTAATTAAATCTGCATAGTTTTAAACAGGGACATTACCTGTATTTTGGATTAGTTCACTTCTCCAGTGTAAATCAAGTGTAAACCAGGCAAATAGTACCTCTAGCAACTATTTAATTAGCCTTTGACTACCTTTCTGTTTTTCACTTTCTTTTCGTTACAGTCTTCCAGTAGAGGTGATTAAAAACACAAAGAGAAGCCAAGCATCTGTTTTCCACTGTAAGACAATACATTTTTGGAACTTCCTACATGTGAATTTAAAAATTTTTAGTCTCTTACTTAAAGATTTTACTTTTCATTGATTCATAATTTAAACATCTGTTGTCAGACAACAGAAATTAAGAGGTGCAAACGTGTAGGGAGTCTCAGAAATTACGGTGAACCATACATTAATGCTGGCATTGTGTCACCTCTTTGCTCTGTACACTGAATGATCCTCATCAAGGTGAATTTTTGGGTAAAGGAATGGTTTTCTCCTGAGGAAAGGACACAGGAATAATCTATAAGCTTCCTAAACTCTTCCATACCGTAAGAAAAATATTACAAAATACGCTTCTTCTTGTTTTGTTTGGTCATGTTTTGTGTTTTTTTGGAAAAACACAATGTGAGAGAGAAGTAGCATTTGTGAGCTTTCTCTCTCTCGTTCCACACTTCTGTCACATGTGATAGTCTAACAAATTGTCCAAATACAGATTTTGATCTGATTGTGAAGTAAATTGCCTCTTTTTTTATTTTTCTGGCTTGCTATTTTTCAGTCCTTGGCTACCATTCTTTGCTTGTTAAAACTCATATCTAAATTCCTCTTAAAATTTCTACCATTGCCTCATTGCTTCCAGAAAACAAAGTAGGTTTTAAATGCTGATTTTTCTAGTGATGTGAAGCCTGTGAAAAAAAATCTGTCACTTTTATTAAGGATATTTTTTTTTACTTATTCTGAATATACTAGTCCTTGACCTGGGTCATGAAATCAGTATCATAAAGACAGTCTTTCCAAATTCCAGATATTCCTGAAATGATGATTCCTACTACACTGCTATACGGAATTGGCTTTCTTGCTGATGGCAGAACAAGCACTAATGAAACACTGTTTCAGAGACCATATGTTCTTGAACATGAAGATGATACATCATTGCTGCTTTTATCTTTTGTGTTTATTTAGCTAGCAGTGTATCACCTGATATCAGACCCATGCGATATGTTGCTACACATACACTAGTAAAAAACAGTGCTGTTTCAAATGAAAACATGGCTTTCTCTTATTCAACCTTTTTCATTTTATCCGGGATAATCTAAGAAAAAATAGTTAAGGCATACATTAGATAATTAAACAATAAAACCCATATAATGATCTCTTAATTTCTTTAAAACACGTCTCACTTCCCTTACCTAAGAGAGTACTCTAAAATTGTAACAAATGCACTCTTTATAAAAGATGGTGTCTTCTGGGGATTTTTTGACACTCATGAAAAAAAATCTGCCAAAATTCATACGACTATCTCATTTATGAGCAAATATATAACAGGTAAGGTAAATTAATACCTGGTCCGATTGATGAACATAAATAAACATCCATAATGAAAGGTTATTGGAAAGGAAAGCAAATTCAAGAAAAGATAGTTGATAAGGAGCATCTTCTGAAAAACAACAAAAAAAAGCTTTTTGCTTAAATATTATATGTTAGTTTTTTCTTCACTTGGCTATACTTTTCACCTTTAGTCCGCCATATTTTGGGGCAGTGGAGGGACAGAAAATGTTTTGCTATTAACGTAATGAAATAAAATTTATAATTATTTTGCTGTTTTGTAGTACTTATCTTAAAATGAAAACTGATTTTTTTAAAGTTAATTTCTTTTTGATCAAAACATCCATTTTATCATCAAATTGTTAGCTCATTTATTTTCTTGATAAAACATTTTTGACCAGTTCAACTAACAGAAACACAGAATCTCCAGATTTGAAGGAAAAATGGACCAAATTCAGAATTCATGTATATTTATCAAAGCACAACTGATATGAGTCAAACAGAATAACACAATTTATGGAAGTGTTCCAATTTATTAATGCTAAATTTAGAGATAAGACTTTCTTCTCTTGGAAGTATTGAGACCTGCTCTGTGTAGAACTGAGTGACTCCAATTCCATGTGAGTCTGGAAGAATTTACTGGGGTTTGTCCTACCTAAATATGAGAGACATTCATTTTATGGATAGACTTCAAGCTAGGAATATCAAGAAGGCACATGACAAGTGTGTTTGTTCAGGCGTTATATGGGGTAAAGAATTCAAGCTGTAAGAAGCAAGTTCAGCCAACTCTGAGGCTGAATCTTCCTCCAATTCAAGCAAGACAGAGCTCCTATAAGAGTACATAGCTTCTTACAAGATGATATAAAAGAAACAAATTTCTTTAACTTGAAAATAGCAGTACAAAATTATGTTGCCAAACTATCATATTAAAATAAATGTTTATGGCAAGCTTGTAGTACATTATATTCACAATTCTCTATCATGTGAATGTTGAGGTTACAAAATCAATTACCCAGAATTTAAGGAAGGCCAAGTTCTTGGTTGTCTCTGTAGATTTAATACATTCGTTTCTGTGTACAGCATAAAACATCCTATGTTTTCCAAAGAGCTATATCTCATTTGGCAAATAAACAGTTTTTAATTATTTGCTTTCATCACTATAATAGCCTAAGGTCTTATTTACCACCCACCATTTAAAATACACACTGAGTGTAAAAAATATGTGTTAATCTCCTCTTTTACCTCTTTTCAGCACTATATAATGCTGAAAATGGAGTTCTGTCTGAATTCCACTGTAACAGTAAATTGTACAAATCTCATCCAGCATGTCTTATGCTGACTGCTCAGAAAATTTTGAATGTGTGAGTTTATCAAGGAAAAAAAAAGACACCAACTAATCATATGTTACCTACAAAAGTCATTAATAACGTTCAGATTGGTAGCTTCATCACATGACAGTCTTTATTATTTCAATTAAAAGGATGATTAACAGCAGTACATGTGGATGATTCTAATTAAGTTTTAGAGATAAATGTATTTATTTTGCCCCTCAGACCAATTTATTTGTTGACAGCAGTGGGATATACATCATCAAGGTTGGCAGCCATATATATATATATATATATATATATATATGAGGATTATATATATATGAGTCCTAAAGACTTTTGCTTTTGTCTCCCTTTCTTCCCTATGTCTCTTTCTTCCAATTCCTTGCCTTTTTTCCACTGATTAAACTTTGGTAAATACATAAACAACTGAAAACTGTGTACTATAATGAGTACTTCAAAAACTTTAATAATAGCTCCACTGTCACTCATTAACGTGTCAGCAGACCATGTGAAAAGCCAGTGCATGTCCATGAATGCCCTAATCAAATACTATGAACCATCTTCTTCTCTTAGTATTTTGAGTACAAACTATATTGCACTATACCTGTTGGGGGTTTCGGTTTGTTGTTTTTTGACCTCCATCTTGGACTGGGATTCCGAGGGATGGGAATGCAGAGCAATCAAAATTTATTAGCCTGGAGGGTATCCAATTCAAACAGAAGTATCGTGTCACAATGAGCTAGGAGCTAAAAATCCTAGGAGACCTTTTTTCTTTCCCCAGATGAATTTACATCTAAGCAGTGGGACTTCTTATGAGGCCTGAAGTCAGTATGAAAATTCGCCTCAAAGTGCATTAGTGAAGGGAACTTCAGGAAGCAGAAGTTTGCAAAGTAAGCTCCCTCTCACATGGAATTAACATAGGAAAGTGCACATAGCATCTTCACGGCTGCAGGAGAATCAGAAGAGCTCTGAAAAGCCTGATAAAATCCTGAGAGGTTTTTATCCCCAGGGACATACTGATAAACTTTGTTTTCTACTGGTTAAGAGAATGATAGCATTGAAAGTTATCTATGACTCTTTTAGCTCCACTGTTATGAGAAAACAAGAGGGAAGGAAAGATGAAGGAAGAAGAAGGGTCCACAGTTTCAACATGGGAGTATAAAGGAAAAAAAATTAGAAAGCACTTTGAAAAATAGACACTCAATTTAAAACTAGGATATGAGATGTGGTGGGTCCTATCTAAGGCTTCTAAGGAAAGGCTTTAACTCCTTAATATGTTTTCAGAAGCCCAGAATCAGAGAAATTGTCCACATCCAGCACCTGCAAGTCTGTGCAAGCTGGTGGCAACACGTTTTCTTGTTGGTAGCTGTTGTTCTTGCCCTGTAACCCATGTTTTCTTTTTTTGGATTAAGTGTTTTGTCTACCCTTTTGCCACACCTGCTGTCCTTTCTGGAGAGGTTTTGGGGCTTTGGGAGCTCTTTCCTGCTGGGGGGTTTGTGCTTTGCCCATTGCA
>JAOXNO010000001.1:125206541-125219606 GCA_028565335.1 Limnodromus scolopaceus
GGAGGGGGAAGGGGGGGAGGGAGGGGGATAAAAGAGAGAAAGAAAGAATACTATAAACGTAGTTTGCCCATTGCTATTAAAGAAACATCTGAAAAGGCAACTCAAACCAACTACAGTATACAAGCTGAATGTTAAATTGCCTAAAAGTGAATTAGCTGCAAGCAGAATTTATCAAAGAATAGCTGATGGAATATATATTTTCCTTAGCAAAAACTAATTTTTCTCACATCTAAACTTTTAATTTAAGTGTTTTGAGTTCAACTACATTTTCCATGGGATAATGCTCTAACAATTTGTTTCAGTTACATTTATATTTATCCTGATTTTCAAGCTTCTGTTTCAATTCAAAGTTGAAATTATTCAATATCAACAGACAATATTTAGATAATTTCTAGTAGCTTTTGTAGAAGAATTTGGCTTTGTGAGAAATGGTGATAATCAGGTGACTTTTGATCAAAACTGGTGACTTTTGATCAAAACTGGAACAAAAATATATTTTGAAATTGAAAGATTGATTCTAGGAGAAAAGATAATAATCCAACACCCAAATTTTCCTGTGTTTTATTCTGAAAATTTTTAAGGTTTTTTTGGGACTTCAGAGCAGGTGGGTAGGACTATGAGTAATGCACATTAGAGTAGGAAAGTGCCCGATAGAAAGCAGGAACTGTCTTGCATGCTTTTAGACAAACAAAATCAAATATTTTTCAAACCTCCACCCAAGAAGCCTTCCTATTAGAGGTAAATAGCTACATAAAGCCTAAGTCAGTCATCATATCTTAACGCGAGCAGAGCATGAATTTTGCACATAAAACATTCAAACACTCTTTTGGAAGATAAAGTATCAGTGCTAGTGAGAAAAAGGGTGATGCTGTATAGGGAAAAGCAAACATTCAAGAATGTGTAAGTTAATCTTTTCTGTGTGTAAAATTTGAAAGATTGGGAGTTAATATATCTGTAGTAGCAGAAAGTATATATATGGATTTTTTTTATTATTATTTAATTACAGTTATAGTTGTTTGGATTTCAATGCAGAAAGTTTCAGCAGAAACTTAAATAGCTCAGTTGTAATACTTTCAGAGAAAAGAATGAAATATTATCCCTTCTTTTCCAGAGGGTTTAATTAACTCAAGTGGTTTGTCCAAAATACCTGTGTATTGTTTGTCAAAAATGGGTTTAGATGTTTAGGAATTAGTGATTTTCAGTGCATATTGATGAAGCTTTTTATTTTCTTCTAAAGTTAAATTTCATTTAACTTTTCTGCTAACTGAAGAAAAGTAATTTTGACTGCTAATTTTAAAATCAGTTTGTATGTTTGCTTGAGGTCTAGCCTTGTGTTCCTTCCTTCTTCCTGCAGGCTGGTTCAACCACTTAGGTAAATGAACACTGAAGACTAATTGCATTTAGTGAAAGCATACTGGGCCCAATGGGTGTAGTAAACCAAATTCAGCTCTGTAGCTCCTCTCAGAACTCCATATTGGATACTAACATCAAGCAAAAATTAATGAAAATGCTGAAAGATCTGGCTTTTTTACAGTCTTTTGTGAGAAAATGTCACCGGTATTTCCACTTCATATATAACTTTTTCACAGGAACATAACTGTTAATAAATTTATGTCTATGATGCTTCTTATTCAAAATTTTGTGCAACTGCACTATCTTTAAATTTTTAGTGTCCCTTCCAGCTCAGGTATTTGCAATTCATCGAAAAGAAAAAGTATTTATTTATAGAATATCTATTAGATTGACTGATATATAAATTCCTTTAATTGACTTATCTGCATGTCTCTGATGCATGGGTTCTTTTCTGTGATAGGTTAATCAACACTGTGACAATGTTAACAGTATATTCTCTATCCAAAATGATATTTTTCCTTACATTTTTGTGTGTATCAGGGTTCCATCATATGAATGGAAAGCTAGTCAATCAAGTGTTGACGAATTAAGAAGAGTGAATAATTTTGAATTCTTGGTAAGGTTAAATCTTCAAGGTTAAAAGATTAATTAAGGCTGAAAGCAATTACAAGCAATTGGTTTGTTTCATTTTTTTATTATGCAGGGAATGACTACATAAGATTAACCACAACTATCAAAAGTAGCCGACGAGATCTTTCTACATTATCAGGAGTTTATCAAGGGAAATATTTCAGAAAAAGTTTCATACAAGAAGACCTTACACTTTCATGTAGTTACAGCATTAGAATGGAGTAGGTGCTGTCTATACCAACATTGCTTCAGTAAGATAAATCAAATACAATAATTGACTCATATCAATCACTTTCTAGTTACCCTCTGGCAAATTTAGCACAAGTATGTTCAGCTTCCTACTGACGCAAGGACAGAATGGCTTCCTTTCTGCATGATGCTGCACCCAGTATGGGTTTTCAACAACTTTCAAGATACAAAAGATAATAAAAAATAGTAATCTCCAACAATTCTGGTCTATGAACCTTTCTAGAAGAACTAGTAGAATTCGTGCTTCTCCTATTGGCAAAGATGGATTTTTCAGCTTGAATGTAGTAGATAAAGACTTATGTTGAGCAAAATAAAATCCATATTATTTGTAACTTTTATTTTGTTTTACCATCTCTAGATAATGTTTAGTGCCAGGAACTGACATATTTAGGCCAATCACTTAAATTTAATATGCATACACATATTATCAGATGTAATTCCTACATATGCAATGCATATTATAAATCTCTATATTAATAAAAATATTTTATATACTTGATATATTTTATATTTCATATACACACTGTATGTATGTATATGTATGTATGTATGTACACTGTATGTATGTGTGTGTGCACTTATGTGTAATTCATAATGTAAGAAACCTAAAGTGAAAAATCATTTGATCATTAATTCTTTTAAATAGAAGTCTCATTCCAAAGCAGAATATTAGATCATGAATCACTTGCCCTACTACTCATGAAAGTGTTACAGTCTTAATTTTATGCTCAAAATAAATGCATGCTTTACCTTTACGTTTAAGAAAATGAGCTACTGATTTCTGCCATTTCATTTTCTCTAAAAAAAACACAAGCAAAAAGCTCATTAACATCTTTGCTTGTGCTGTCTCTTAGAGTCTCTTAGAAGGGAATTGTTCATTACAATGCAAATGGAAACACACTTTGGCAAAGTTTGTTGAATCTCTTACAAATCCATGCAATGAATAACTAAAGAAGGCATGTTATAGCTCTTCATATGATACTAAAGTTATCATCTGTCATATTTCTGGGTATGCAAGAAAATTCTGTAACAGAACTGGGTGTAATAATTTTCTTCTATATATGAATCTAACTGCAGCACTTCTTTTAGATTTTAGAGCCAGTTTAACACTGAAAAAAATGAATGGATCTCAAAAACATAAGCATACCATCAGACGGAAGCGTTATTATTTTTAATAATAACAATAATAATGTAATAATAATTGACATTAAAATTAATAATTTTCTAAATGTACGTTAATTTAATGAAGGTTTTACAGAGTGAAATTGTAATAGAAATCACACTAACACTGGAAAGAAAGTAGAAGGAATCAACTTTGAAAAACTGTTCTGAATAGAATTTCTGCTGCATTAATTATTTCAAACATCTGCTTTGCCCTACTTAAACCAGTTGAACTTAAGAATGAATGAATATAACTTTATGCATGAGTTTAAGTGCTATACTGAAGAAAAATATGTGCAAATTTTTTTTTCTGTAATTAGGACTGTAATATGATTTTTAGAAATTGTGGGAAGAGAGTGGTGATTTGCTTTTGAGTATCTTGATCACTAATATAAAACAATGGCCATAACTCAATAAATATTACTTTTGCATGAGCAGCTGGTGAAGTGTCTAGCAACTGTAATTGCTCATCAGTCTCATTGCTAGAAATAATGAATGAAATCAAAGAAATAGATATTCTGAAATGAAAATTTCCGCAGCAAATAATCAAAACGACACTACATAAT
The DNA here is from genome assembly GCA_028565335.1 of Limnodromus scolopaceus. Taxonomy (NCBI): domain Eukaryota; kingdom Metazoa; phylum Chordata; class Aves; order Charadriiformes; family Scolopacidae; genus Limnodromus; species Limnodromus scolopaceus. The sequence continues at coordinate 125,210,501 of JAOXNO010000001.1, forward strand.
AGTGAAAAATAGGGTGGAAGGTCTACTGCTTCATAGTTTTGCAATGTGTATCTCTCATTATGTATTTACAAAATGATTTACCCTCATTTTCCTCCTATTTTTTATTTTCCTATTAAAATGTCCATTCCTTGTCTCCTCAGTTTAAATGCAGGTGGTTTTTTAGAAACACTATAAAGCCCTCCTGGTTCTAAGTAACAAGGACACCAATTTTCATATAATTTCCACTTAACTTCAGTTGAAAATGAGTATCGTGTCTTTAAAAATAGCCTTATGTGCGGAAATATAGATACATATTTCTTCATTAAATAGATGGGAATGTAAGTAACTTACTCTATAAATTCTTTGCAAGCAAATATATTAAATATTTAATGAAAATGTACTTACAAACATACTTTCAGATTTATTAACCCTGAAGTGACATCTATTTGTCAGATATTTATGCTTACAAATATACCAGGATGGGAAAACTAACTTCCTGTGGTTTTTGAAAATATCCAACATATTTCCTAGAAAATTATGTCCTGTTGCAGAACTATAAATATTTCATTTTCAGAGAAAAAAATATTGCTGGCAATTTATAGTTCTAAACTCTCATGCAAAATTAGGTCTATCTTCATTTTGCATTTGCTAAGACTCTTCCATGCTAGCAAAACTGCTAATTCAAAGACTACATCTATCACTTCATGATCTCTCACTAAACCATTAAATGCTTTAGTGCCTGTACACAAATGTAACCTAATAAACTCCTTTGGGAGTGCCTCTATTCCAGTGCTTGCTATCCCATGCAGAAATTGCTATATTTCCTTATGGACTGGTTTTGTCTGAGATACAGAGTTAATTTTCTTTACATAAGCCTGTATGGTGCTAAATTTTGGATTTGTGACCAAAACAGTGTTAATAACACAGGAATGTTTTAGCTGTTGCTGAGCAGTGTTTGCAAAACTTCAAGGCATTCTCTGTTTCGCCCACTGCCCCACCAGCAAGTAGGCTGGAGGTACACAAGAAATTGGGAGGGGACACAGCTGTGACAGCTGACCCCAACTGACCAAAGGGATATCCCACACTGTATGATGTTGCACTCAACAATAAAAAACTAGGGAAAGAAGGAGAAAGGGGTAACCTTCGAAGAAGTGGTGTTTGTCTTCCCAAGTCACTGCTACACGTGATGGATCCCAGCTTTCCCGAAGGTGGCTGAACACCTGCCTGACAATGGGAAGTAGTGAATGAATTCCTTGTTTTGCTTTTCTTTCATGTACAGCTTTTGCTTTACCTATTAAATTGCCTTTATCTCAACCCATGAGTTTTCTTTCTTTTACCTTTCCAATTCTCTCCCCATCTCACTGTAGAGGAGTGAGGGAGTGAATCTGTGGTTCTGAGGTGCCCACTGGGGTTAAACCACAACACCTCAGAACGAATGTCAGCAGCAGTTCTTAAGGAGAAGTGGGAAGGAAAAAATCATTGTTTGAGCAACTACTGCTTACAGGATGAGTGACCAGTTTATACGCACAAAATCAAAATATAGTGAGAAAATGTTAAAAAATATTAGCTTCAATTTTAGAAATGTGATTCCCCTTTTCAAGCTGTTCTGTGTTCTACTGTAACTCATTTTATAAAAAGAAGCAAATAACTTTAGTAAAGCAAGCAATTTTTCTGGAAACAAGATTAACCTTTGTAGATTGCTCTTCAGCAGGAATCAGACCTTGCAATCTTCCTCCTTCCATGAGAGTTATGCTGATTTATACTAGTTAAGATTATCAAATTCTTGATCATGGTGGTCTATCTAAGCTACCTTCGAGGTTTTTGCACTGTGTTATATATGACAGGAAAAGTTCAAACATGTAATATGAAGTTTATTCTTAAAGAGGAAAGAAAAAATGTTTCATAAGGATTCATATAGTCTATTAATTATTTTTCCCAGGAAACAAAAAGTTTTAAAACTCATGAAAATAGATAAAGATATGTCTTCCATTACTAGATCTACAGGCACTGCAGTCCCTTGGAGTACAGCAACTCCTTTGTCTTCCTTGCAATTCCACAGGCTTAGTTTCCAGCATTCATGAGATTGCTAGTTAAATTAATTTTCATTAAGTGCAAGTCACATATTGCATATAACTTTAAAATTGTTTTCAGTGTTCTGAAGGCTACATATATATGTACCTCTCACTGTTTATGTGATGTCAATGTAAGTTTACACTCATTAAATTCAATGAATCCTCCTAAAACCTGATCTGACCATGATGTGAATCTTTTCATTCTCATTGGGTTAGACCCATGATTAATACTTCACTGTAAAGAAAACATATTTTTAATTATACTATTTTAGCCTAATAAAGCATTCACTAGATATCCTTTATTCATAAAATGAATAAAGAAAAAATTATAGTTTCTAACTCCTCCTGATACATCCAGTAGTATATGAGGATTCATGTTGTAGCAATATGGTACTGGGAATAAGTATTTAGCTGTGTGGATTGAGTTGGAAAGGCTGTAATAGAAGGATTATTTAAAAAGGATGACCATAATTTTCTATTTTAAGCAAACAAACAAATAAATCCCCAAACCTTTAGTAGATTATTCTCATAAAGTTAATACTTCCTTTTCAATGCTTGCATCATTTGTGACCCGTTCAAAGCTTTTTACTGTTTGTTATGGTCTGAATATTTTTTATTAATATTCTGGATTTGATAAAGACAACACCAGTGTAGAATGCATGAGACCAGTCTCACCTAAATGTCAAAAGGAAGCCTTTGATACTGTATCAATATTTTGGACTGCCTACTTTATTTTAGGATTTTGTGTTTCAAAGGAACATGTTTGCAGATGAGCTTTTCCTACAGCACACACAGAAATGCACTGTATTGTGATAGTTTACTAATTGTACTCCATCTATCATCAAGGTTATTTTTCATTCCCGGGAAATTTACTATTTCGTGTTCAGCCAAACTCAAATATCCTGGCTTCTGTCTTACAGGACTCCCATCAGCAAAATTAAGTTTTTTTCAAATATTGTGTGGTGAACTGGATTTAAATTCCAGGACTCAGGAAAGGAGGGCTCTATGAAGCATGTTCCCTTTCTACTTTTTTTTCCTTATTCAGAAAAAAAATAGAAGGAAATGAAGCAGAAAGAAAACGCTGAGGTCTTTCACTTCTTCAATTAAATGTGTGGCAAGGAGGCCTTATTTGTTTAAAGCAACAGATTTTTAAATTACCTGGTATTTTTCTTCATTGTGTAGTCCAGTTAAACAGATTTTTTTAGAATTTCTACTTTGTGTGGTAGCATTTACATGAATTCTTTTTTACAAATTAACCCTTCAGGAGACCAGTATACCAAAAATGGCATGGTGTATGTTTGTCTGGCAGGAATATCACCATCAACTGACATCATACGAGACCCATAGCTTCAGAGCAGACTTTATGCATTTCAAAACAAAGGTGTGTTAATCATTTTTGAAAATCTTTTCCATTAGGCTTTCCCTAAATACCAAGAAAGATTCTGACTATCTATATGAAGTGGACTTGAATTTCAACAAAAACAGGATCAATCAATCGCACTCTGGATTGTGTTCAAATTAACTGAGGCTCAGTCCTGGTGAACCAATGTGGCATATTTAAGAAACTTATGAGTTTTAATTAAACACTGATGAAGGACTTTTAACCGAATATAGTGCATCACACATACTCCACATGAGATAACAGCAGACTGACAGGAGGAACCTTTTATTTTAAAGACAGATCAAATATTTTCTGAATCTTCTAACAGACCTAAAACACTGTGCTCAAGTCTTCAGGACAGTAAGGACTCTTTTCTTGCATTTTTGTCAAGTTTACTCTTCTTTCAACTGTTCTTTATAGCTGAACGGGGAAACCGATAGGAAAAAGCTTGCTTATCTCCTAAAGAGAATAACATCCACTTCCAAGAGAACTTGAAGGATCCGTCTGAATCATTAAATCAGCGTGCTACTCTCATAAGCAACACTACAGTAATTTTCTCCATTAATGCATCCAGACCTTACTTCAAACTATTTAGGTCTGTTCCTCACATCTTTGATTGATTCTTCAACTTTCTATTAGCAATAATCAGGAACTGTTTTCTAACTTGATGTAAATTTATCCATGACCAGTTAATAAGCCTTTGTTCTTTGGCCAACTTTTCTTTATTTTAAATATTTCTCCCCCATTGAAGTCCTCAAACCAGGACAGTCATACACTTCAGATGTGCTACATCTCAGGCAGCAGCACATCTCACATTCACTTTGTTGGATTCCAAGAGCTAAGTTTTTTGTAGTTACTTCTTTCTCCTCATCACGACAGTGGCCCTTCTCTGAACATATATGCAATTTGAATTTACCTAAAGGATATAACGGAGAAGCATGATTAGTCTGTTTCAATATCAGTTCCCAAACTTTTTCATTTTAGCATACTTGCATTTTTTTGCCAAAATAAGAACATTGGACAAAATCACCTCTGAAATTGACATTTAAGAAAATTTACAAGTAGCATTCCATAAACTTAGTGCTTTCCTTTCCTAAGCTATAAGCTTTTCACCCTATTTCTCACAATTTTGTAGCACTTTTATTTAACAATATTTCCAATTTTATTTGTCACTGTACTGAAAAATGTACTGAAAGGGAAATAGAAGAACTGCAACTGTTCTTTTCTATTCAAAGAATAATCTATTCCCAGATTGCATAACTTTGCAAACATCCATATTATTAGCTGCCTCAATAGTTAGCCTGAAAGAACTTTGTGCATTTAGTTTGGTCTCTCACACACGCTCGGTATATTCTTGCTAGGTTGACTTCACCTGGCTTTTTGTAACCCAGGTTTAGTCAGTCAGATATTAGCTTTCAGTTGATCATTCTTGTCATATTAAATGTGGTCTGTATTCTGATTAATTCAGTATCATAGGTCAGGGTAGGTTTTTAGGACAACAAGATAGGAATAAATTCTTATGTATTATGATAGGAACAGCTAAGGATACAGCAGAGCTATGAAACTCATCAAGGAAGATTTTGATTCTTTGACTGTTATTTATTGGATGGCACTTAAAATTTCCCACAGTGAAAGGAAAACTGTACACTTATGATGAAAAATAAGTAGAAATCATGAAGGTTATTCCTATATCTATACTTATGCAAGACAGACCTACATATTCTTTATTATCAATGGAGAGAAAGAGAGGATCCACGAGATGACTATTCAGACCAAGTATCTGACTCAGCTGCTGTGAATTATCTTCTAGAGGAACCTAACTTTCCTCCTCATCTCTAAAGTAGCTTAGCTTCTTTAAGCCTTCTTAGATACCTCTGTTCTTTCCTGTGCTTTGATTTATTGGAAGAAAATAAATTTACCAGAGCAAATGGATTCATTTCAGCATTACTAAAGACCTCCTTTCTGCTTACACAGACTAATAATCAAACCATCCTTTAGTTACTCGCTAACCACCTTTTTTTTTTTCTCTTTCAAATGGCATTTTAAGAACAGCATTTAAATAAAGATTATAATTGGGACATGAGTAAAAAATAGACTTACTCTTTCAAAGTCTAAAACAATACTAGTGTCTCTAAAATGTATGTGATACAAACACAGAATGACTTGTATGCCAATCATATATAAGACAGCTCATGAAATTAATGTTGGGAGATTTTGAAGTTATATCTGACATCATTGACTATGCCTACAAACCTGACACGTTAATATTTCTAGTAGTGTTTAAAACTATACAAACAACATATATAGAAGTTTAAGGTTATCAAGAAGTACACTGATTTCACAGGTGTGATACGGCAATCAAATGAAAACATAGGTTTTTCTTCATTCTGAAATAAGAAATGTTTTCCCATGCTAACTATGTTGACATTGCAAAGGAACACCTTTTTACATTTCGTCTAGAAGTTACAAGTCAATTTGATAAAATAACTGCATTTTAATTTGGCTGAGGTCTTGATTTTTCCTGTAGAAATGTTAGTTTTACTTAAATATGTGGTGCTTTCACCTAGAATATTCAAAACATAAAAGCTACAGACATGAAGAGTAGATGAGGGATACAGCTCTGTCTTGACTTGCTAATATTTGGCTGACCAAAGGCTAGGTTTTAATTACTCAAATGCAGGGCCTCACAGATATAGACAGGCAATGTAGAATATATCCATCATTTGTATTGGTTGGAAAATAATTATGTGAATTGCTCTGGTTCAGTTTCAGGAGGTTTGCACAGGTCCACCTCTCAAGCCTGTCCAGGTCCCTCTGGATGGCATTCCTTTCCTCCAACATGTTGACTACACCACACAACTTGGTGTTGGCAAACTTGCTGAGAGTGCACTCACTCCCACTATCCATGTCCTCAACAAAGTTATTAAACAGCACCAGTTCTACTACTGACCCCTGAGGAAGGCCATTCATCAGTGCTCACCACTTGGACATTGAGCTGTTGACCACAACTCTTTGAGTGTGACCATCCAGACAATTCCTTATCCACTGAGTGGTACATCCACCAAATCCATGTCTTGCCAATTTAAAGAACCTAGTCTTCTGCTACAGTGTGTGGATCCTTATTCTCCCAAGCCATGCCTTTGCCTTCTGCCATTTGGGCAGTGCAACTACAGTACTTGTCAGTGAAGACACAGGCAAAAAAATTGTTGAGTACCTCAGCCTTGTCTACAATCTTGGGTGACCAGGTCTCCCATTTCCTTCCAGAGAGGGCCCACACTTTTTCTAGTCTTCCTTTTATAACCTACATGCCTGTAGAAGCTTTTCTTGTTGCCCTTGATGTCCCTGGCCAAATTTAATTCTATCTGGACTTCTTTCTATTTATTTTTAACTAAGTGCCCTGGATGATTGGCAAAGATGGGGAAGCTGAGTGAAACAGTGTTCAGTCTTTCAAAGATCAGTCAAAGAATTGAAGGAAGCCACTGGGTGAAAAGAAGAGAGCATATAACATGTTAAAAGTAACACAAAGATAAATGGGTAATAGGCTACCAAGGAGTCTGTGGGTCACAGTGTAGCAACAAAGGTTATCCTAAGGGTGGGAGCCTTTGGGCAGAAATTACGGGAATGACAAACTGAATTTCTTAACAATAATAATAAGCAAATAAAGCAAACTGCTAAGAGATTCTGACAAGGAGAATGAAAGTCTCACCAGCTCTATAATTCTGGAAATGGGATGACAAGTACAGAAGATTTAAACAGTTCTTCATCCACTAACTGCAAGTAATGCATGGAAGTAAAGGATAAGGTAGTCACAAGTAAGCTTTGATCCAGACAATAGCTGGCTCTGAAGCCTCCGATGTTTTTTAAACAGCTTTCAGTTAATTCAGGCAGAGGAGGCTAACCATGAAACTCCCTTTACAAAAGTATGAAGTGTGGCACCCCATGTAAAAATATGAAGCACATGTTTAAAAAATACATTTTACAGAAAGCAAAAGAACCAGGAAGGCTTATGATTGATCTAAGCCCTTCCAGTTTTGGACATAAAAGATCTATAGTGAGTGAGATAATGATTAAAATTGGTCCCACAAATTATCAGGAAATTGAGACTTAACATTCAACAGTAGAATTTCACAAGGAAAGACACAGCATATCAGCCCCACTCCTCCCAGTTCAGTGTCAGCAGCAAATCTGCTGAAGGTACACTCTGGGCCATCATCAAGAATGCTAACAAAGGTGTTGAACGGGATTGGACTCAGTATTGACCTCTGGGCTACACCACTAGTTTCAGTCCTTCAACTAGACTTCATGCCATTAACCACTCCCCTCTGAGAGTCATCATTCAGCCAGTTTACAACCCACCTCACTATCTCCTCTTCCAGCCATACATCAACAAGTTGTCTATGAGAATCTTATCAGAGACATTGTCAAAGCCTTACTATCAGAAGTCCACGTGGAGAATATCCACTGCTCTCCCATAATCTACCAAGCCAGTCACTTCACCACAGAAGTTTATCAAGTTGGTCACTTTTATGAATCCATGCTGACTACTCCTGATGATTTTCTTGTGCTTAAGGTGCCTGGAAATGGTTCCCACTATTAGCTACTACTCCATCACCTCCCCAGGGATCAAGGTGAAGCTGACTGGCCTGCAATTCCCTTGGTCCTTTTTCTTGTCCCTCTTGAACATAGGAGTGACATTTGCTTTCCTCCAGTCTTCAGGCCCTTCTCCCAGTTGCCATGATCAATCAAAGATAATCAAGAGTGGCCTCACAATGACATCTGACAGCTTCCTCAGCTCTTGTCAGTGGATTCCATCAGGGTAGACTGATGTACTTCCAGTATGCTTAAGTATTTTCTAAGCTGATCCTGAAGGAAATCTTGCTTGCTCCAGCCTTTCCGCTTGGTCTCTGGGGTCTGGGATTTTTGAAGGCCAGTTTCACTACTGGACACAAGTATAAATTGGGAGACGAGTGGCTGGAGGGCAGCCCTGCAGAAAAGGATCTTGGAGTGCTGGTGGGCAGCAGGTTCAACAGGACTCAGCAGTGTGCCCTGACAGCCAAGAGGGCAAACCACATCCTGGGGTGCATCAAACCCAGCATAACCAGCTGGCCAAAAGAGGTGACTATCCCGCTGTACTCGGCACTGGTGCAGCCTCACCTTGAGTACTGTGTGCAGATCTGGGCCACACAGTTTAAGAAGGATGTGATGGTCCTTGAATTTGTCCAGAGAAGGCCCTCATCCATCCCAGCCTTCCCCCCACCTGCCCCACTCACTGCTGTCCCGAGCTGAACTGCAGCAGCAGTGCTGCCAGCTGGCACCCCTGGTGACACCCCTCTGTGACTTGTCCTCTGTGCTGTCACAGGCAGCACGGCGACACCCCACTGGCTGACCACAGCCATTGCCCCTGGCTCTCCGGCCCCTGCAATGGGCAAAGCACAAACCCCCCAGCAGGAAAAAGCTCCCAGGTCCCGAAAACCCCAAAACCAGAAAGGACAGCAGGGGTGGCACAAGGGCAGCCCTGGCTGGCACAGGGAACTCCATGCCCAGCTGACCCCTGTGGTTGATGCAACAGAGACTATTGACTTCAAAACAGGAAGGAAGAGGAGAACCAGATTGCTTGTGTGAGATGCACACACATTTTCAAAATGCTAATTATTTGTTCCCTAAAATATTATGA
>JAOXNO010000001.1:125219706-125232248 GCA_028565335.1 Limnodromus scolopaceus
TGTCTACCAAGACTATACTACAGTCGAACTCATCTATGGGTAATTATGGAGGTATTCCTCAGCGTGGGCTTGCAGGAGTAGGATGGGGCCAGCACCGTCCCTTCCGCAGTGGAGCAACTGAGGAAATAACACCCAGGCTGCCCTTAGCAAGAGCTGCAACCGGCAGGTGGCTTCCCATATCCAGACAGGGACGGCTGCAGGAACCAGGAGCCCCAGCTTCTCTTTGTCTCATTCTCAAGGTGAGACTTGTCTTAAGCCAGAATATCAGAGGGGTCTGGTATCTCCTCCCAGTCAACCACCTTCCACTCCTCTTCTGCACTGTTGGAGCTTCCCAGTTGGCCACTGCTCTCAGAGTCAGTGCTATTCTGCCTGGGCAGCCAGTGGAGACTGAAGACCACAAGCAGGATTTCAGCAGAAGCCCAAAATTACCAGTTGTGGCAGGAAACAAGAAGCTGGTAGAGCCTGCACGGCTCCTGGCTTCTCTGCTCCATCTCCTCCATAAACCAAATAATCTCTCTGTTCTGCTGCTCTTCATGTTGACGCAGGAGGTCTTGGGTGGTTGCATCTGGGTTGATGCCTACTGTCAGGGCATACTGCAGGACATCCAGCACCATCAGGATGTATCTGATGGTCACAGCCATGACCTGGAGGAGGGAGAGAGAAGGAGCTCAGTGGGGCTGGCTGGGAGGGAGATGGCAGCTGGGGCAGATGGAGCAGGAGATGCAGTGGCCCAGGGACAGGTGGGAGAGGGACCGAGAGAGCTCGGAGGCTGCAAGAGAAAGGTTGGTGAGTGTTGTGGGGACGGGGCCACATCCCTGCAGCCACGACCCCGACACTGGCCATGGCCGGCAGCCCCGGGCCCCTCTGTGCCCAGCCCCGAGGGTGGCCCCTGCCCTGCCCCAGGTGCTCCCCACAGTGGCTGTGCCCTTGCCCCAGCCTTAGAAACCCCCCAGGGGCCAGCACTTCTGCCCCAACCCTCATCCAGCCCAGCCTTCCCCCCGCCTGCCCCACTCAGTGCTGTCTCGAGCCGAACTGCAGCAGCAGCACTGCCGGCTGGCAGCCCTGGTGACACCCCTCTGTGACTTGTCCTCTGTGCTGTAATGGCCAGCCACAGCCATTGCCCCTGGCTCTCCGGCAAAGCACAAACCCCCCAGCAGGAAAGAGCTCCCAAAGCCCCAAAACCTCTCCAGAAAGGACAGCAGGGGTGGCACAAGGGCATCCCTGGCTGGCACAGGGAGCTCCATGCCCGGCTGGGCCATGTGGTTGGGCTCCTGACTCCTTCCACAGCACCAGCAGCAGCGGCTGCAGCAGCGAGGAGCCTTTGGCAGGGACAGAGCAGGGAAGTTCTGCTCCAACCTCCCCCAGGACTTTGCTCCTTGTGAGCCCAGCAAGCCGCCTCCTTCCCTCTCCTCCACTCACACCCCTCCTGCTGGGGCAGGACTTTTTCCTGCAAGTCCTAAGAATCCAGGGGAATGAAAAGCCACCAAATCTGTCAGGCACAATTTTCCCTTAGTGAGGCCATGTTGGCTGTCACGGATCACCTCCTTATTTTCCACATGCCATAGCAGAGATTCTGGGAGGATCTGCTCCATGATCTTGCTGGGCACAGAGGTGAGACTGACCAGGCTGTAGTTCCCAGGGTATTTCTTTTTTTTCCTTTTTAAAAATGGGGGCTACACTTCCCCTTTTTTACAGTCAGCAGGAGCTTCACCAGACTACCACAATTTCTCAAATGTGATGGATAGTGGCTTGGTAGCTTCATCCACCAGTTCTCTCAGGACCTGGTGGATGGATCTCATCAGGTTCCATGGACTTGTGCACCTTCAGTTTCCTGAGATGGTCTCAGACCTACAGTCGGCAGTTCCTCATTCTCCTAGTCCCTGCCTTTGCCTTCTTGGGCAGTGTGGCCAGAGCACTCGCCAGTGAAGACAGACACAAAAAAGTCATTGAGTACCTCAGCCTTGTCTGTATCCTGGGTGACCAGGTTTCCTGTTTCCTTCTGGAGAGTGCCCACATTTTTCCTGGTATTCCTTTTATCACTGACGTACCTATAGAAGCTTTTCTTGTTGGCCTTGATGTCCCTGGCCAGATTTAATTCTTTCTGGGCTTTAGCTTTCTGAACCTGATCCCTGGCAGCTTGGACATTTTCCCAGGATACCTGCCCTTGTTTCCATCCTCTGTAGACTTCTTTTTTGAGTCTGAGTTTCTCCTGGAGCTCCTTGTTCATCCATGCAGGCCTTCTGGCATTTTTGCCCAAATTCCTCTTTGTTGGGACGTATCGATCCTGGGCTTGGAGGACATGATCCTGGAATATTAACCAGCTTTCTTGAGTCCCTCTTCCATCCAGGGCTTTATCCCACAGTATTCTACCAAACAGAACCCCAAAGAAGCCAAAGTCTGCTCTCCTGACATCCAGGGAAGTGAGCTTGCTATGTACCGTCCTGGTTACCCTAAGGATCTTGAAGTCCACCATCTCCTGGTCATTGTAGCCAAGGCTGCCCTTGAGCTTCACATTCCTCACCATCTCCTCCTTGTTGATGAGAACAAGGTCCAGCGTGGCACTTCTCCTTGTTGGGTCCTTGTCCTGGCTTGAGTGACACAGGATTCTCTGTCAGTAATTTGACTTTTCAGTAATATCTCTTCAAATGCTTGGGAAAATTGCATTTTTAGAGGACTCTGGTGTCTGAATTTGTGAAAATATTTACTTTATAGCCACCTACGGTATGTGGGTTTCAAAGTCTCAGTGTTTTTGAGCCTTGCCAGGTGCAGGGATGACGAGGAGTGAGACCCAGGCACTTGACCCAAGCTGGCCAACAGGATTATTTCATGCTATGAGCATCACATTCAATGTAATTTGGAAAGTTTGCTGAGGAGTTATCTCACTTCCATGATGGCTGTGATCCCGAGAATTTCTTGCCCCAGTGCTGGACTCCTGAGACCTTCCCTTCCTTCCAAAGCTGTAGTGCTTGCAGTATCCAACATTTGCTGTCCACTGTTGGGAGTGCACAGCTTCCTACAGATATAATTGGCTGAGTATAAATCTTGTATATTTTATATTGGTATTGGGATCAGTATTGGTTCTTTAGTATTATTAATGTTAATTTTTTAGTCTTATTCTAGTAAATCTGTTTATATTTCAACCATTGGGTTTCCTTGTTTTTTCCTGATTCCCCATGCCAGGTGAGGAGAGGTCATTGGTTGATAGAATAATTGTCTAAACAACAAAACCATAACATTCCTCTATCACTTGGAGAAGAAAGTTCTCACTGACACATTCCAGGAACCTCCTGGATTGCTTATGCCCTGCTTTGTTGTCCCTCCAATGGATATTGGGATGGTTGAAGTCTCCCATGAGGACCAGGGTTTGTGAACATGAGGCTGCTCCTATATGTCTATAGAGGGCCTCATCCACTTGGTCTTCCTGGTCAGGTTGCCTGCAGCAGACCCCCACTGTATCATCACCTGTCCCTGCCCTCCCTTTAATCCTGACCCATAAGCTCTTGGTTGGCTCCTCATCCATCCCCAGGCAGAGCTCCACGCACTCCAGTTGGTCATTGACATAGAGGGAGACACCCTCCTCTCATCTCTCCTGCCGGTCCTTCCTGAAGAGCCTGTACCCTTCCATTCCAACACTCCAGTCGTATGACCCATCCTACCACATCTTGTGAAGCCAGTAAGATCTTAGACCTGCAGGTGTGTGCACATCTCTACCTCCTCTTGTTTGTTTCCTGTTTATGTTATGTGTGTTTGCATAGAGGCATTTAAGTTCAGCCCCCAGCGAAGCAAACTTAATCACTGGAGGGGTTGGTATTCCTTTTTGCTGTACTCCAGGTGCTCTCCTGTTGACCTGTGACCCTTCCCCAGCTTCTGGGCATCTATTACTGCTATTAGCATCATATTGGTAGGGGTGAGATGGATTGAGGTTCCCTTCCCCTGGCAACTCTAGTTTAAAGCCCTCTTTACAAACTTGGCAAGCCTCTGACCAAAGATGCTCTTCCCCTTCTCTGAAAAATGGCCCCAATAGACCAGGTTTCTCAAAGCAGGTCCCATGGCCCAAGAAGCCAAACCTCTGGCTGAGGCACCAGTCCTGTAGCCATTTGTTGATTTGCCAGATTTGATTGGCCCTATCAACCTCTTTCCCTTTGACCATGAGGATTGATGAAAAAAACTACCTGCACTCCAGAGTCCCTGATCACTGCTCCTAGGGCTCTGTAATCCCTCTTTATATTCCTCAGGCTGCTCCTGGCTGTATAACTGGTGACCACATGAAGCAACAGCAGCAGATAATAGCCAGAGGACTGTACGAGTCCTGGTAGTCTCTCGGTCACACGCCAGATACAAGCCCTTGGTAAGCAGTGCACCTCTCTAGAAAGTGCATCAGGTTGGCAAATGGGTGCCTCCATACCACTCAGAAGGGTGTTGCCTACTACTATCACCCATCACCTTTTCTTAGTTGCGCTGGTTACGGGGAGCAGATTGAGTAGCCTTACTCAGCTCCAGCACTTCTCCTGGGTCAGTGGGTCTTCTCTCTTCACTCTGCAGAGCAGTGAAACGGTTCTGCAAGGGCACCTAAGGCTTCAAGTGAAGTCTCTTCCTCCTCCTGGTCCTTGCCATTACCAGCTTCCATTCCTCCATGTTACTGGCCCCCCTCCCTTCTGTGTGTGCCAGTGTGGGAGATTTTGGCTCTTTGGCCCTGGGCTATGGGTCCATTGCAGACTGCACTTGGAACCAGCTATCTAACTCCTTCTCAGCCTCTCTGATGTTATGCAGCCTCCTCACTGTCTCCTGCAGCTCAGCTGCCTGCTGCAGGAGGTCCTCCTCCCAGGCACACCTTTTGCAGGCAGGTGTGCCACCCATCCCTGCCCCAGGAGAAAGGATGAGACACCTAATGTGGTCTTAGATCTGTACTGCAGCCTCTCCCTTCAGCAGCTCTGTCTGGGAAGAGGCACTGGCCACAGCTGGGGTGGATGGTGCAGACCCCCAGGCCAGAGCTTCAGTTTTTGGTCTCAGAGGAGTGCCCACCGTCCTGCTTTGAGGATCATGCAGGATGAGTATAAATACATATAAAGTATATAAATAAATAAATAAATAAATAGTATCCAGTCTAACAGCCCAGCTGCAATGAATACTACGTAAAATGTGAGGTTTGTGTATTTAAGTGAGGGAGAGGGAGGATAATGGACTGTTCAGAGTAAGACACGAATTTTGTGCACAAGGAAGAGACCTAAAAATATAAAGACCACCCCATAGGAGAAGCTGGCAAACAGTGCCTTTACTGGATTCACTAATAGAAAGCAGTGAGCAATTCAATAGCTATAACCTTCCCTAACAGAAAGGGTAGATCCATACACACTCGCCCTTTGCAACAGACAATCTTTATATCACTTCTCAAGAAAGAGTTCAGAATTTTCATCTTGCTGCTGTTATACACTTTACAGTATTTCCAGTGTACTCCAAAGTACCAAAAAGAAACAAGGCAGAAGGACTGCAGTGTAGCAAATGCCTATGTACAATGGCACCCAGACATTCACTGTGTTAGAAGACAAAACGTCACGCTCCAAACACCAAAAGCTAGCTAGGTGTAGAAAAGCTAGGATTCAGCATGAAACAATAACTTCACTGGAAACACCTGGTAGTAGTTTAAGCTTATCTAATGTGAACTTCCTTCATTGCTTGGTAATGCTTTGGTTTTCTAATTATTGTCTTAGATTTAAGGCATTGCATCTGGCTGAAAAGAGTTTGAGGCAGACCAACGTCTCTGCTCAGGGAGTATTTAAGATCCTTTTTATGTTACCAGTTCTGTAGGAGATACAAAGCTGTTGACGCAGATAGTGCTCTTACTGGTAAAGTAAAAAAATCCTCAAATATATCAGAATGCCTACCATGTTTCCTTTTTATAAACTCCTAATTTCCACATCACGCTCAGCAATCTTTAATTTCACTCTGCAGTAACACTGCCACTTTTCCCCACTAAACCAAGCCAGTAGCTGGGCTCCCTTATTTCCCAGGTAGGACCTACTGCCTCAAACACCCTGAAGAGGGATTTCAGCAGAAATCCAATAACAGTGCCTTTTTTTCTATGGAATTTATTGCAAGAGCTGTTACAGGGATGTTACGTTTTCCCAGGGAGTTGTGGAAGATCTGTTCACTCGATCAGAGGTGGAAAACAAGTGATACAATAAAAATAACCTGTGCTTACTTTTCTGTAAGCATCTTACAGAGTAATTCAACAACAATCTCATTAATACATTTGGAACAGTGTACACTGTAACAGTGCAATACTCCTTGTGATAATTTCTAGTATTCAGATACAAGAGAGAGGAATAAAGCCTCATTTCTTTCATTCCTATTAGGTGAGTGTATGCCAGCCAAATCATGACAAACTACCACTCCAGCACTGTCTTGTATATATATGCTGTACAAAAACACAGAAGTGATGATAATGGTTTTCTCATGGCATGAAATCTTTCCAATTACTCTAATAAGGTAAACATTCATTGTGTGACTATCAAAAACTGGTCAGAGACATAAAATTTGAAAGAGCTCCTATGGGTACTATTCAGACCAATAAATTTATTTTTAACCAATAAATAAATAGAATAGGTTTTCCATAAAGTACTTATGATTTTTCAGGTCATCTTGAATAACATACTATTCAAGTTAAACAAATAGTGAAGACTTATGACTCATTTTTTCCTGTAATTGAAATGTTTTATTCATAAATAGAGCACCGTGTGCTTTCTGATATAAAGGGAGCTTCTTCTATATAAAATTGACACAGCATAGGAATTTTTAATGTAAATACATTGTATTGCTTCCAAACTTCTCATTTCTTCCATGATGGTTCAGATAAGGAATTCCAACAAAACCACAAATTTATAAAAAGTCCAGTTAGGCTTTATATTTTAGTTTGGGGGAAGCAGGGTTATTTTCACACAAAGTATTCCTGATTTCTGCTCTAATAAATTTATCCATAAAAATCATTGCATTTTTAAAATTAATGAAACTCCTTGTAACTTTTATATATACTAAATCAACCCTTTGGGACTGGATTTAGTGGTCCAAGAAACCAAAGTAGTTAAAATTTGTATTTTTTCAGATTCTCCTTAAGTTAGGGCCATTTTAATTAATTCAAACACGTGGTCATTTTGCTAGTAGTACTTTAGCATTTCTTGCCAAGAGGAAAATCTGCAATGTCTAAACTTTTTCTTAAATGCTCTCAGCTGCCAATATCTTCTAAATTGAACGTAGTGTCTATGTAAGCTGAATAGTCTGAATGAGCATTGACTTGCAGTCATATTTGACCTTGTGGTCCTTTTTTCCCTAGAAGTCTTGAAAACCAAAGCAAACGCTAATTTAATTCTGACTAGTCTTCAACAAAGTCTTTGCGGAACCACATCTTTCGGGAAAAAAAAGCGAATATTAAATGGGAATCAAGGTCCCTTTGACAACCATAGTGGTAGGAAAACCTGGAACTAAATACATAGGTTTTCTTTACAGGATAGATTGAAACAATGTAAGTGAGAGAGTCTGAAAATAGGATATCAATGTTTGAGACAGGTACATTTCTCTTGATGGCCCTTTAAGACCTTGGCCTAGATGCTACTATAACCTTTTGATATACCTGGTCTGATATTGCTGTGCTGATTTATTTCAGATAAATGAAGTACAGAAACATTTATTTCAATATTTTTGAATCTGGGATTTATAAGATTAAAACATAATGGAAGTACTCATTTCTTTTTCAATGGATGTGCTTGATACAGAAGAATTTGGGGGAAAGAAGAGATAAACTTTATTGTTCCAAGTCAAAGATAATATGAGAGGATATTAGCTCTCATACAAAACCAGGTTATAGAGTATGGAGGCGAGCAAGGATCTGAACCTAAGCCATGGCTGTAATATATATCCTAACTCTGGCACTCTGAAATGTCAAGTTAGATTCTTCCACTGTCTTAAAATGTATCATATATGCAGAAGTTGTGGTATTTTTAATCTCCTGATGCCCCTTTAAGTGTGAGACCATTTTTTTTTTCCATTCCAATCCACCAGCTCAGTCTCAGAATCAAAAAAGACCAAAACACGTCTGTTCTCCCTATTTTGGTGCTATGATAATCATCATTTGTTTGGCTATGGTTCCTTGGTTTGTGTGTATAGCACCCAAAAATTCCTTGATGGTCTTCCATTATGTATTGGTCATATCTGTAGCTTCCTAACTCCACACGATCAGTTGAATATAACCTAGATTGGCAGTATAGAAAGCAGGTCTTCCCTTGTGTTGCAGCCATTGAAAACAAGGGTTATGTCTTTGGTAAGGAAATGGAGCAATGCCTGAAGCAGTTAGCTTTGTGATGATAGCAGTGAACTTAAGTGAGAATAAAGGTAAACACCTTTCTGTCTTCCTGACGTACACTATGGGCTACTGACTCATCAAGCTGTTTTTCTTTTATCTTGTCAGATTCTCATGCTTTCATTTTTATGAAAAAACCTGCAATTATCACTATGTTCTGAGCAGATTAACAAACTATTTTTTTGAAGAAAGAAACAAAAAAAACCCCATATGCTTCTCAGAGAAAGAAAAGCATATTTATTTAGTCAGAGTAGTATAGTAATGCATCTTTCAAATTGTTAGACATTGTTGTTCCAACCTTCTATTTATGTGTATATAGTTTATTGTAAACCAGAAGCATTTTCAATATCTTGTTGGGGAAAGAGAAGGGGATTGTTGAGGGGGAGAGTAAGTATTTATTTATTTATTTAACATTTGAAAGCAGGGTTTGCCTATTTATAAAACAGGAGCCAGGGCACTTGAAAATGCCTCATAGAAAATCATCACCTTGAGGTAAGCAAACTGTCCAGCTACTACTTTGGTGAAATTAAATGCCGTGACTAATGCCAGTAATTATCTGTCTATAGTTATAAATAGCTATAAAGGGCCTATTTGTTTCCATGTTGGTGCTTACCAAATTGATCTCAGTTTAGTGAGTGCTGAAGTACAGATTTATTAGTGTTTCTCTCAGTATTGGAGTAGGAGAGAGCAGCAGAGCCAAATCTGCTCAGAGAAAAGTTAAATGGAGTTTTTTGTAACTACAAATTTATGACACAGAACTGACATGTAGGAGGGTTGCAATGAGGACTGTTGAAGCCTGGTCATTGCAATAACAAGATCAGAGCCCAACAGCATTGGTACAAGGCCATCTCCTTAATGTCTGATTCAGCTGAAACTACTTGAAGATTAAACTGAAAGACACCATGCATGAAGACTCACAAGGTAGCTATTTAATGATTTATGGAGTGACAGTTGCATAAATTGAATAGAAGCCGTGTAAAAGACAGAGACCAACAGTGCCAGTGCAGATACAAGTCTCTCATTTAGCTCTAATGTCACACACCAGGAAATGAAAGGCAAATTCTGCCATTCATTTAAAATGCATATTTCAGCAGAGTCATTAGGAAAACACTGTATTAATACCAAACTAATAAAGGAGATGTTACTACGTTCCCTTTTTATTCTTTGGCTTGTGCTAGAGCTAAGTACCACTACAGCCACCTTCTACTTTGAGAAAATTTAATTACCATAATTATCTTTAATTTTGCATTGATTAATGTGTCTCAAAGGAATATATTAAGGTAGCATGCTTAAGGTCTGGACTCTATATGCAAAAAAACCAGATACAATTAAATGGTTTGTGATTTGTATTTCTTATCATAATAGTTAGGATAAACTCTTGAAAGGCAAATCTAACCAGTCATAGGCTTTAATCTGACCTGACAGAACACTTACAAATGTTCCTTGGGCACTTTTTCTTTTCAAAAGAAAATAATACATTCAGCTAAAAGTAAAAGTATGAACTGCAGCAAAGTCTTTTTCATACTTCAGACATCTATGCATTTTTTCAATGTTAGTATTTACTTTGATATGAATATTCACCACATTTTATGCTACAGCACTGCTTAAAGGCCTGACAGGAACAACTGTGCTATTGCGTGTGATACAGCCCTGGCCATGACAAAGCACTTTAAGACTATGAGAAATGTCAATTTATATCCAGCACACAAAGGTAGAGAGATTTTTCTTAGGTCTTATGGGCAATTCAGAAAAATTCCAGCCAACTCCATGACTTCAGAGTCCTGTAAGGTCATCCTTGAACTCAAAGTCTTGCATAAGGCAGATTTGGTGTCCAAAATATCTATACTCTTCAAACACAGTTCTATTTCTAGTATTCACAGTGCATGATGTGTAGCATTTGACTACTTTCTGCCACAAGTTTATGTATTCTTTTAGTAAATGGATCTAGGGACATCTCACAGTTGAGTAACCTGTTGCCACCAGTACATGAGAATAAATCAGTCAATCATTCCAAGCATTAATATACCTGTAGCCACTGGTGTTTTAGGTTTACAAAGGTATTTGGACTCCAAAAGGAAAAGATCTGCTGGGGTTAGCAAGAGTGCTTAGGTGTCTAAATTCATTTTTTCATAAGATAAATGGTATAAATACCTTTAAAGGGCTTCCCTTGGGTGCCACTTTTAAATGTTCAGCCAATAGTCTTGATTCTACTCACTCTAAAATCATTCATAAAAGTCCCATTGGTTGCATCAGTGGAAAATCAAGTCCTTACTGTGTCTGTGTCATGGAAGAGGGTAACTGGTATCTCATATGAGCAGAGCAACAGTTTCAATTTCAAGGTACAAAGATCTACAAAGTATGCAACCTGTCTAGAAAGCACATCCAAAGTGCATTCTGTTTTTGAGAACCAAATAAAAACACTGGATGTGCTCAGTGGGACATTAAGGAGTCAGTTCTAAATGGACACAAATATGTCATCATTGTGCAGCCTAAAAAAGAAGTTTCTAGTTTAAAGTAGAAAAGATTTTCTCTGAGGCTTCCCTGAGGTGAGGACTCACTATTAAAATATGGAAGGTTAGATTCTGATTATTTTGTTGCTGTTTAGTAAAATATGGTAGCATAGGAATATGCTACTTCATTTAAATTTTACTGCATTTTTGTTTATTTCTACCTGCTTTTCACAAAAGGAAAATTAAAACAGAGCTGAACTTTTGCCAATGCGTATCAACTCTAAGATGTTTTGAAAGCATTCTGAAAATATTTGTCAAACAGCACATAAAGGTCGTTCTGAGCTTCTCCACATCTCAATCTATTCAGTCTTCTTAGGGAAATGGTTGCTGGATACGAGTTTGTCCAAAAAACTTTGAAGCTAGTTACAGCTTAAAAAGAAAAATAAAAGTTGCTACTACAAATGCTGATAAGAGTAGTCAGTACTTGAAATGCCTGTTATTATTATTCCCACAGGTTTGAGCTATGGAGTTTTATCAAGATGAACAGACATTGTTAATAAAATTGAAACTTACAGTACCATCATCTAGGGAACTATTCATATAATAGAAAGATAGACTTTAATCTAATCAGTGAACACATGGAAAAAACACAAACTGTTTCATAACACTGAGTCATTTGAATGCTTTACTCCCAGATGATATTAATATATTCAGGTTCTCCATTCCTTCCAAGTGAAAAACAAAAGTAAACATAGAAAACAATTAGTTGTTTGCTCTTATTGAGACCATGTTGAATAGTTTAATCAGAATCCCTTCAAACCACAAACCCTTCCTCTTACTAAAAGTCATTCTGTAACCACAAGAAATCCTTTCTTCAGCCTGTTTTCCCCAGTTTATCCAAGACTGGATAATATCCTCCTGGAAAATATGAAACATAGAAACATAGAAAACAGAGAAGAGATTGGTGACATGGCTTCACATAAGGCAAATCATGCCTGAAAAATCTGGTAGCCTTCTACAATGAAGTTATAGAATTGGTGGATAAGGGAAGAGTGACGGACATCATCTACCCGGGCTTGTACAAAACATTTGATACTATCCCACATGACATCCTTACCTCTAAAATGGAGAGACATGGATTTGATGGGTGGACCACTCGGTGGACAAGGAATTGGCTGGATGGTCATACTCAAAGGGTTGCATTCAACAGCTCAATGCCCAGGCTGAGACCAGTAGCGAGTGGTGTCTCCCAGGGGTCCATATTGAGACCATTATTATTCAACATCTTTGCTGGGAACATGGACAGTGGTATTGAGTGCACCCTCAGTAAGTTTGCAATGACACCAAGCTGTGTGAAGCAGTCACCACACTGGAGGGAAGGGATGCCATCCAGAGGAACCTTGACAGGCTTGAGAGGTGGAACTGTCCAAACCTCATGAAGTTCAGCAAGGGCAAGGGCAAGGTCCTGCACCTGAGTCAGAGCAATCACAAACATGGATACAGGCTGGGTGATAAGTGCATTGAGAGCAACCCAGCAGAGAAGGACTCGGGGGTAATAGTGAATGAATGGTGGACATGACATGGCAATGTGCACTCACAGACCAGAAAGCCAACAATATCCTCAATATCCTGGGCTGCATCAAAAGAAGCATGGCTAGGAGGTTGAGGGAGGTGATTCTCCTCCTCTACTCAGCTCTGGTGAGACCCCACCTGGAGTACTATGTGCAGCTGTGGGTCTCCCA
>JAOXNO010000001.1:125238128-125263458 GCA_028565335.1 Limnodromus scolopaceus
TGGGAGACCCACAGCTGCACATAGTACTCCAGGTGGGGTCTCACCAGAGCTGAGTAGAGGAGGAGAATCACCTCCCTTGACCTGCAGTCTAGGATGCGATGGGCTTTCTGGGCAGTGAGCACTCATTGCCCGCTCATATTCAGTTTTTCTTTCACCATTATCCCCGAGTCCTTCTCTGCTGGGTTGCTCTCAATGCACTTATCACCCAGCCTGTATCCATGTTTGTGATTGCCCTGACTCAGGTGCAGGACCTTGCCCTTGGCCTTGCTGAACTTCATGAGGTTTGCATTTTATTATGACAATTTCATTTTGAAACTAAAAATAATTTCAAGTTTCCATATTTGTTTTATCACAGCAGAAACATTCTTTTTCATTAAATATTTTACTTCACAAATTAAAATACTTGCTTGTTTCCTGAAAAATATTTCTGGAGCAGTAATTTCCATTTTCCAACAAAAGGAGTATTTTGTGGAAAATTTCTGCTTAGCTCCAAAAATTAGCACATCTTTGGCAACATAACTCACGGAAAATGGCTATGATTTCTCCAGAATGTCCTATTTACATTTTTGCTATTATTCATCTTAGTGATTCAGTGTTACCAGGGGACAGCAGAAACTGTGCTGTTGCAGTAAACAGAAGCTAACATATTTAATATTTTGAGTTGGCTGCACTGAGATAATTTGTAAGCAGGGTTAACCAGGGTGCTAGTTCAGGTGCTGGTGATGTCCTGCAGTTCTCCATTGACTTACTTCTCTGCACACAGATTTCAGCTCTGCACAACCTCACTGCTTGTCATTTCCCCTCCTGCTGCTGGAGGTTGCCACTTAGGCACAGCTGTTCCTAGTTTTTTCCTGAAATAGTAGCTTAAACATTTTCCTTGTCCACCTCATTTTGTCAGACTAGGTTAGGAGAACCACATGTGCAGATATGCTGAGGTAAAAAGTAGAGGTGGAAACAAAGAGACCTGATAACACGAGGCAACAGGAGTAACCTCATAGTCTTCAATCATCACCACCTAAATAATAAAATAGCACCTTATGTTGTGCTTTTGTGGCATGAGACACACCTAATAAGGAAAGAGAGAATGCATTACGTCCTAAAGGAAGAATGGAAAGACCATCTATGTGGTGTCTTTTTGTCTTTGGAAGGTCACAGAATCACAGAATGGTAGGGGTTGGAAGGGACTTCTAGAGATCATCTAGTCCAACTCTCCTGCCAAAGCAGGTTCACCCAGAGCAGGTTGCATGGGATTGTGTCCAGGCAGGTTTTGAATATCTCCAGAGAAGGAGACTCCACAACCTCTCTGGGCAGCCTGTTCCACTGTTCTAGTCATAGTGTTTTGACTGCTTGGCAAAAGCTCTATTCTCTCTTACATTAAAAAACTTTGTTCCTTTTCATTGCCTAATACAATAATTACCAAACCTTACATTTTCAAGTATCCAAGCACACAGATTAATAAAGCAGAAAGTATATGTAAATTAATTACTTTTTTATAGAATTTATACCCATAAACACTAACATCACTGCAGTTAAATGTCCAAATCCAATAAAATATGTCAGGTCCTTTAAAGCTACTATGTAATTAGTGTCAAATACTATAACTACTATAAATTCTATATGTTAAATGGAAAAAAAAAAGATTATGTGAATCTGTTTTGCAACTAAATTAAATAGTTTGGATGGAAAAAAAACACTAAGAGACCGCTCTAACTAGAAACTTAGTGTAGCTCTACAATTACATGAGGTATCACTTCAGAAAGGCCAAGAAATGGAAGAGAGACGCCCTCTATTATGATTTATTTTCTCAGCTGATATAAGGTGATACAGCCCTACTCACCATGAAACATCTTCAATTCTGCAAGGTGGAAATTTGTAATAGCAACAATTTGCTTAAACTACATACACTAAATAGTATCTCTAATTTTTGCTTGGCAGGAGATTTTTGGAATAGGTTTGATGTAGGAGTTTTTCCTAAAATGTGGTTCTGGTCAAAAAATTGCAACTTGTCAAAACTTGTACATCAGTGCTTCAGGTATTTTGGTGACTGCAACAGAGTGTACAGCTCATGTTAAGCTATCCACGTCTACTGCTGACAGCAGGATCATAACTTAAAACTCAGCATAACCTCCTGTGGCTGCAGGGTGAACATACCCTAACATCCCAGCACTCATTCAAGACATGGAACATATGTACCACTGACTATTCAAATACAGGAATGCAGGCAGATCTCTTCAATCACATCTAATTCACATTCTCTATCAAAGGCTATTTTACAACCTAATTCCTTTTTAATTATTTTAAGCTGCACACTGTAATATGCATGACTAAAAGAAAGAAGCTCTTATTTGTTTTTAACTGAAATTCTTGCTCTCTAAGGAAGCCCTATGCAGCATTACCCTGTATTGCTCCTATTCATTTGTGCTACCCAAAATGGTGGGTAAGCTAACGATAGATTAAAACCACAAACTTTTAAGTAAATTTTATACAGAAATTGTGTGATAGCCACACCATTCTAGATTGTAGCTTTATTGTCTAAAATGTGAAATTACTTGGAGCTAAGAACAGCCCAAAGATGACTATGCAATTCAGAACAGGCTTTCATTATGTCTCCATTTACCAGGTGGAGTAGTTCATTCTCACAATGTCCTCACCAATACTCAAGCAATTTAAATGTTGGAAAACAGCTCTCACTCCCTGGGAACACTGAGGAGAGGAACATCTCCAAGGAAGACTTATTCTTGATTATTTCCCTATAAACCTATGCATAGGGTTATGGCAATATGCTGGTGCATATCTGAAACCTAGTTTGTGGCTCTGATGAAAAAGACGCATGCAGACCTAGATAATAACATTTACATTTAGAAGAATCAATATTTACCTGCCATTTTGCTTTACTCATACTTACGTATATTTGTGTTTTCTTATACTTGCATGCCAGGATGTGCTAGGAAGGCAAATTATGATAGGGAAAAAGAAGAGAGAAATATAATAAGTGCTTTGCTTAAGTCAGTAATACCATCATGACAATGTGTAAAACAGTAATGCCTATCATAAGGCTGTCATTTACAATGCCATGGATACCAAAGTCCTTTCCTTTCCTGAAATATTTTTAGTGTTCATCTTTTTAGTAGAAAAATTGTACAAACCAGAAGGCTAGTGCAAACACACTGAAAATTTTGATAGATTTATAGTCAAATCATGTTAAATAAGAGCAGCATTTTTCCAGAATGATTTGCAAATGAAAGAAGACTATGTAACTTTATGTAACTGCAAAGTATGCTATTAAAAAAAAAAACTGAAAAAAACCCCAGCCCTGCTTTGGGATCACTATTACAGTTGTTCCTATGGTAACCAGTTATTTGTGCTGCATGCATCATCATATATATTTCAGGAACTGGAGTGCTGGAAAAAGGGGAGGGAAAAAGAGCACGTGTTAGACCAAATTAATTCCAAAGACAAGCCCATATTAAAACACTTGACCCTTTGAGTAAAAAGCAAAACACCTTTGTGTGATTTCACCCACTTGACACTTGAAAGTGTGGTTCTCAGAAAAGGGGCTAAGAAAAATTGGCATACATTTACTCATGTGCTTCTCATTTTGTTCTGAATCATATCTCTAATTCATTGCCAAATAGCAGTTTCAGTCTTGGCTGAGCTGCACAACCAAGGCACTGAAGGGAGAAATCGTTCAGTTGCTTTCAAGACTGCATACCTCTGCAGGACTGCAGGCAGTGGCAAAATGCTGATAGCCATTTGAAGTAGCTGGTTATTACAAAAAAGGCAGAGGTATAGCCAGAAAGGAGAATGAGTTATACTACAAAAAGTCATTTGGAAGACAAGATCCGCCAGCTTTGACAGCGTTCGAGTCTTGTGGTAGATTATGTTCCCTCCAAGCTTTCTTTTGTTAATGCATTCGGGCGTTGGTGTGAGGTCTCCAAATGCTGAACTTCCTAGTCATGTGCAGAAAGATTCAGCTGCTTCTCAGAGCCAGGACTGAATAAGCAAAATTGGCAGGTATTAAAACATCCTTTCCACTGCAATTTGAAAACATCCGATCGTCTACCAGTGAGGGAATTTAAACTTGAAACTTTTCAAAGCCCAGTAATTTATTACAAAGAAACACTGTTATTTACATTTTCCAAAATGTACTACAATGGACAAGAGGACCAAATCCACAAAGACTTTTGAGTGACCTGTCCCTATTTATGTATACCACAATTCCAATTAAAACCCACACAAAATCAGACTCCTAAGGAGATATTAGACTCCTAAATACCTTTGCACGTCTGGGTTTTTTTATTTATGTAAACCAGGAATTAAATGAAATTTGTTAGACCTCATCTTGAGTTCTGCCTCTGTGCCTGTGCATAAGTACTGAAAACGTCAATCTGTATTTCCTTTATGGGCTTGAAAATTTGGCATTCTCCTGCTGAATCATGTTGAGAAGTCCAGCTTAGTAAGCTGTGAGACTGTTGAACACATTCAGGCCTCCTAAAAAATGCACCTGTGGTTGCTGATTTTTTCTAAAAGGGTGTCATAGTGTCATCATCTATCTTTTATGTAATACCTTAGAGAATTTGTCTACGAGTAGGAGTTGAGTTCAATCAAAAATCTAACAGGGATCCAGCCCACATATCTCTCAAAAGCACCCTATCATCAATATATAGACTGTACTGAAGTCCTCCAAGCTATGTTGCTGCGCAAGGACAAATCTGATGTTACAGAGTATACAGAGGCAGTGGGTAAAGTGTGACTTTTTCACTGCTTTCTCTGTGAAAAGGGAGTTCTGGTCCTTGTTTATGGAGCTCTATCATCTATATTTAAATTATTCAGTCTCTGGGTAAAAAGCAACCCTGTGAGCAGAAACAGTTACAATTGCCTCCTCACAGCTGAGTGGGCCTTCAGTGCTAGACTAAAAAATCCTGCTCTTTCCTGTCTTTCCTTTCTCAGTAGATCTTGAATGTTTTGGCACAGTGTTATGGGATCAGATCGACAGGGAACACGTGTCATTCTGCATTCCACCAAGTTAATTTGTAGCTGAAGGGATTTTTTTGCATATGGTAAGAAGCAAAGCGTGATCTTGAGGAAGTTCTCCGAAGTGTGGGGAATTGAATTCTCTTTTCCCTCCCCTGCCCATGCATCCCACCCAAACTAGTATGGCTGGAGACATGAAAACTGAAGCTGAGGAACCAGGAGAGGGCTTGCAGTTAGAAGAGTAGGCTGAGGTGGTGGTAGAGTAGAAAAAAAAAAGAAAAAATAGAAAGAGCTGTTGAAGATCTTTTACATCAGGATCTTTCGGCTTTTCATTCTTGCCATCCTGTAGAATTTGTGACATCTTCTCTGAGCTGGACTTGCACGAATTATCAGCAGACAAACTTCAGACTTATCCAAATCCTTGCACTTGGGAAGAAAAATGACAAGAAAAAAATATTCTTTCTAATTCAGCTGTTCACTTATTGTGTGAATAACTGTTCTGCAAAATCGTAATATTGCTAATTTCCTTGGGCTGTAAATGGGGTACAATAAATATTATCTTTTCAAATTACTTTGCCTTGATAGTGTTAGTATACCTTACTCCATGAGGACATTTATACATCAGTGTATTTTATTATCCAAAGCAACTTTAAGATTCCTTTCATTATTCTGTATATTCTATATATAAAGAATAATTTACAATAACAGAAAAATATTTAACATAGCTTGTGAAGCTAAAATACTCAAGGAATACGAATAATATCACATTATTATTAATTTTTTGTGAGGTTCAGAAGAACTGTGAAGTCTTAACTTAACTTTCAATCTTTACAATCTTTTATATATATTTTCTTCCCATGGATTTTCTAAGACTCTTTATTAAATTCCAGTACATTAAAAATTAGAAATGGAAATGAATGGGGTTTCTTATACGCTATTTTCAATCTAATATGTAGAATTTCTGTCTTTTTCTTGCCTACTTTGTGCTATATTTATTTTTTTAGATATTGATATTTAATTGTCTAAATACAGTTCAAAACCACTACTCTGGCAGTAGTATCTGCTATTCCCATCTTGGACCTGTGTGATATCTTTTTTGGAAATAGGTACCCTCCTCGAGTTCTGGAAAAATAAGGAAAAAAATAAAAAATATATAGTGGTTTACAGCTAAAGAATGAGAAGAGTCATCAAAAAGGAATCTGAATATTTTTTCAAATTTGCTTCTGATGTTTCTGGAGCTGGGACATATAAAAATTACGGCCCACTTACAACAGACAAGTGCCTAGACTTTTTGTTGGAAAAAGAGGAGGAATGTGACTCTGAAACAGGTAGCTCTATAAAAGTCACTCAATTGGAACAAAACTTGCCCATTTTTCATGTCTAAATGAGATTGTCCTTTCAACTAGTTTTTTGTATCCATATGAAACTTTCAAAATGTGATAGTGCTGAATCCTTTGAATGTTAGTGTTTTGAAATACCACTTCACAAAGGTGATAGTTCCATAGTTTCTGCTCTTCAAAAAAATCACAGGTACTCCATTCCAGAAGAGGGTTCCATCGCACTGGTACAAATACATGTATTTTTCCAGATTTTCAAGTTAAACATACAAGGAAACCCAAACCAATCACATTTAAAAGACATCCTTGCAGAGTTACTTGTGTCTCCAGTGGGAAAAGACTTATCATCCTAATGTCAGCACGGGCTGGATCTGTACCTCATTTCAAAACCGACTACATATGGGTCAAGACTTGCAAAATTACCTCACCTCTCCAGCCACAAAAGTTACAAGTACCTATAAATATATTCGTATGCTGTATTTTCTTAATAAATATGAAGATAATAACATGTAATGACACCAGCCATTTTGTAGTAAAGAGAAAAAAAAGTTAAAGGAAGATGTGTTTTTCTAGCCTTAGACTTACTTGGAAACAAAATTTTTTGATACCAAGATAGAAAATATTTTTAATCTTTAAAAGTACACTTTTCTGTGTCAGTCTAGCCAAACTTGAATTTTGTTTTAGTTTGGCAGTTCTAATGAATAGCACACCTACATATACCAAGGGAAATCATCTACTTAAGCTATTACAATTGACGTTCCATCAAAAAATAACAAAATTTACAACATACTAAAAGCATATCGAGGAATTTGTTTCCAATCATGTTTTAATAACTCAAATTCTAGACTAAGCCACTAAAAATATACAAGTTCCATTTTTAGACCTTTCAAAAAAAGAGTACTGTAGAATCTCTGGCATGATGCTAGAGTTAACCCTGAAGCAATTGTCTGTGTGAGGGAAATGTGAGGAAGCAACTGTACTGTCCTTTAAGGTTGAAGCTTTTTTGTTTGCTGTCTTCACTTAAGTACCATTGTAGCTTATTGCTTAAATAAGCTTTAAAAATGTACTGTTGTTTGTCTTGATGTTTAACAGTTTTTAAGCTATTTTTGCAAATTGTTCTTTTTCTCACTACCATGTTGCAATTTACAGTTCACCCTCTGGCTCAAGCTGCTTCTTTGTTTACATCTCATCAAATTTTCTGTAATTCTCTACATATCCTTCTCTGCTGATAAAATCATCTGTCTTTTCCCCACTGACTTGAAAACAACTCAACGGAAAGCAGTGCCTCTCTTGCAAAA
This sequence comes from Limnodromus scolopaceus, assembly GCA_028565335.1. Taxonomy (NCBI): domain Eukaryota; kingdom Metazoa; phylum Chordata; class Aves; order Charadriiformes; family Scolopacidae; genus Limnodromus; species Limnodromus scolopaceus. The sequence continues at coordinate 125,245,738 of JAOXNO010000001.1, forward strand.
GTTAATAATGAGAGTAAAACGATTTCATGGTTTGATGTTTGGCATCATGGCAAATAAAAGGACTTCCAGCAGAGCTCCATCTAATCTTGTTTCCTCTTTAGAAAGAGATTTGCCTCAAATATTGATGTTGTTAGAAATCTTGTAATTACTGTTCTTCTAATAGTGATATAGCAGAGCAGGATTCTCATTATAGCTATTATATGAAAAGAAAAATTTCATTTATTTCAGCTCAAACAAAAGAACTTTAATCACTCGATAAAATGTGTTAGGCAAAGGTATTATATCTTTATGGATAAGCTGGCTTGTGAAAGAGAAAACAATAGTTTTATCAAGTGAAAGGCTAACCTAACTTTGCTGTAGGTAATAGAGATAATCCAGATGAGATCAAAGTGAACTGAATCAGTCTATGAATATATTTTAAAGTCTGAACAGCAATACCATAAGCTTTATGCAATGCTCAGTGGATTTAACTTTGGTTTGAAAACATTTCTTCTACTTATACAGGGAAGTCTTGTTTATACCACACAAAAACCCTGGCTCCTTTTAACTGGAATACTACTAATGTCTGGAGGGGTTGCAATGCAAACTCTGATGGGTGACAGATGTTCTCATCTTCTCACGGTATGCTCTTTTGAGCATACGTGGTTGGGCAGCAATGGATGAGGCTGCTGATTGCTGTATCCCGAGTGCTCCTCTCTGGAGGCAGTGGTAACTTTAGCAACATGAGCCTTCCCCGAGGGGAAGCTGAGCATATGCTGGACCTGAAACCTTTGAGAGGGCAGAGATGGAACAGGCAGAGAGGAGCAGGGTTCTGAACATGCAAGTGGTGGCTAGCAGTGAAGCTGGAGCTAAATGAATAGGAAAGACTTCAGAGAGCAGGGACATCTTCCAACAACCTCGACCAAGCCTCTGGGCAACTTCTTCCCTCCAAGAACTCAGAATATACTGTATGGAGTTAACATTTCTCTTGTACCTTATCTACTAATTTTTCTTTTTATTTGTCCTGACCTTCTTAAAAAAAATACTTTAAAAAGTCCCTCTTGTACCTATTCGAATAAAAATATTTTTGACCTTAAAGCCTTGATGGTAGTTTTGCTGTGCTCAACTTAAAAAGTCACCTACAGCTCACAGAATCTTCAAGGTACCATCACATAGTGAAAAAAAGGAATATAAATTCACTAGAATGGAATTAATTTTCACCAGTGTTGAGTGGACTTTTTCACTTATTACTGCTGATCTTTAATTCAGTTGTACTGGTCACAGAGACAAAATGGGCTACATTTTGGTTCTCTAAGGTGGGTCATAGACCAAATGACTGGCTCAGTTATATGAGTCATCAGCAAAATTCAATATATTTTGGGTAGTAATTAACTAGCTTTAAGAATCTTTATCACTATTTTGTGCCTCTAACTCTAGAAGAAAACCTACATAAAAAATAAGTAACTGAGCTATGAGCATGAGTTCTGTTTTCTGAAAGGAACTAAAACAAGGTCTACAATTTTTTTTACAAACAAAATATGATATGAAATATGTATACTATACAGTTGAATCCTCATATCAAACGTGTAACAGGTCACTGCAATTTCAAAGAGTTTCAACAGTTCAACAGTTCTGTGCTTTACGTCTAGTGACTTTACCAGAAACAAGAAGGTCCAAAGATAGAAATAACCAGAGACATGGATACAAAAGGTCTAGAAAGATTCAGAATACGATTAGACAGCTACATGGATATTAAGTGTATCTATACTTACATTAGCTATGATTTAATATTTATAAGGCACTTAAAATCTTATTCTTTGGGGTATGAGCCAGATATTAACTGCCAATGCTTGAAGAAGGTATTTCGCCATGTGATTAGACGTTCTATGACTTAGTATTATGGATAAGCAGAAGATAAAAGGTTCTTTGTGGGTGAAGGATTTTTTTTTGTCCTGCCAAACTGCAGTCCTGATCTGGTAGATGCAGATATTTTTAAGTGTTTGTATTTACACCGCTGCCTTTGACACTTTATGAATTATAAGATCATATAGTCAGAGGAGTTATTTCACCGGAAAAGCCACTCCTCCCTTGATCCTTCTCTAATTTGCCTGTTTTAAAAGCTCATTACGTAAGAGCCTCACCAATCCGAAAGGGATAAATGGGAAGAAATTTACAGCTTCAGCCCCTTTTAGCTAGTTCATATGAAAGACTTACAGTTTCCCAGTGAACAGATTTGCCCCTCATACTAATATATATACAAATGCATGCTCACACCATAGCCTTGAAGGACATTTCTAAACTCTGTTCAGAAATGAGCACTCAATTTGTGTTATTTCTGATGCACTTACAGAACTTACTCCTTGGTGCTTTTTATGCCTTTTGCTAGTTTTAAGTAATTTTGCTCCCTACTCTTTCTAATTTTATCTCTATAAATTTGTTCTATTCTTTTGCAGAATTATTCTTAGACGTGTGCCAGTTCCCAGTATTCCTGCAATTCCTTTCTGGTGTAGGAGTCTCTCTCAGTGCTGCTGCCTTTCACTGACACCTGGCTAGTTTAGTCTTGTGCTTTGAACAGTCTGGTTTAGATATTAATTAATATTAATTATATTGCAATATCTTCCTTAGATTAAGTTCCCTACCTGAGTTTGCCAAAGACTATTTTTCAGGAGACCGGTTTCCTCACAATATTTCTTTCACACTTTCTCCTTTTTAGAAGAGTGTTCTCTGATATTTTGTGATACCTTTTGCTCGAACTACCTCACTCATGTCTCAGCCAGCTCTTTCCTATAAGTTTTATTGGATTCAGATTTAAAAATAGATGCTTCATTAGTTTCTTTTCTCAGAAACAAAGCATTGTCTGCACATTAACTATAGCAATCTTTCCATCTGCTTCATTTAATTTTCTAAAATTATTTATTATGGTAAAACAAAAAAAAACATTAAAACCATGAAAAGAACATGGGAAGTTCTAAATTTAAAAGCTGTAAGTTAGAAAGAAAAACTGTAGCTCCTATACTCTAAGATGTGACAATCTGTAAGATATAAAAATTCAAATAAAAAAACACCCCACAGCCTCCTTATGTTTTCAAAAGTTATTATAGCTAACATTCACATTTTTTCTTGTGGAATATATATACCTATTGCAATCCCTATTCTTTTATGAGTCTGTTAGGTTTACAAGAACACATTTAATGTTACAGTATAAATAATCTGCAGCGTGGTGGTGTAGCTTAGATGATATAATTTGTCTTCATTTATGACTTAACTTTATACCTGAGTGATACATTCAAAATACATGAAAATATCATGTAAGTTAGAAGGGGGAGGAGGACTGTATTTCCAGTAAAAACCCCAAAGTCTTGTTATTAGGATGTGCATCTTCAGTCTCCCAAAAGAACCGTAATATGATGAATACTGCTGTAAAGTCAAATAAAGAAATAAAACTTATCAGTAATGAGGGTAACAGTGGAGCTGTCTTGCGCATTTCTGGTACAGTATAATAGTCAGAGTGAGAAAAGATATGTACCTGACATATCACACCTTGAACTAAAAATAATTGTGTTTCTTTGAAAAGTATAGTGCATCCTTTATTACTTCTGTGTTAGATGTCCTGACCTTTTCCTGGGAGTAAAATATTTTCCCTTTTGTTTTAGTCCCAAATTTGCTACAGAACTTGTCCAAACAGCTCATCTAAGTGAGACTGATATTCCCCAAGGACTGCAAATGATGAGAGGATCTTGCCCTTTGCTCTGCAGTTATTCCTTCACAGTTACTGAGATACCCATTCTCACTTCTGTGAAAAACAGTTCTATTTTGTTAGATCAAAACTATCCATTTCTCTTATTCAGAACACTGATTTGCCTCAAGACATACTGAGGAAAAAAATCTGGTTCTTCTGCACTAATGTAACTTGGCTTAGAAAGAAAAAAAGGTACAAAGCATACTGTAAGTAAACCATTGTCTAGACTTGAACATGTTTTGAGATTTTTTTTTGTCACCGCATATAAAGCCAAAATGAGAATTTAGAGTGAGAAAAAAAAAGCAGAAATTAAGAGACAAAGATACTAACACATGTTTAAAGAATAATAGCAATATGTAGACAATGATTACACAGATTTCCACTAAGAAAGTGAAGATGCTCACCATAAACTTTTAGAGGTAATCATATGGTTCTATTTTCTACCAATTACATGTTACAGCAATCCCTATTGAGGATCAAATTCAAGCATATTTTATATATTTGTTCTTTTGTTTAGTGGAAAAGATGTTAAAGAAAACACATTTCAGAACCAGTGTTACTCAGCTTTCTGGTTGCTTTCTGCTAGACAGATTATTTGATAAAATGATTTTCCTCAAAGAAAATTTAAAAGATATCTTCTGCTGACAGATCATTGCAGAAGAAAATTTTGAGCTCCCTCCACTTTTGGTCCAATTATATATTGTTATATAATTGCACATGGCCTTTCAATTAGTGCTTTCATTATTTTCTGGACTGAGTGCCATTGCTTGCTTTCAACATCCTAAATTATCTGTGAGAGTAAATTTGTTATAGTCATTCAGAATATATTACAGGCACTTAGACTGTGGGCCAAGTAATTTCTTTCTTTTGTACAGATGGCTCTTTATAAAGAAATTTTATACATGGAAATGTTTGTTTTTTATTTTCATTTCTAAGCTTTAAGAGAAATTAGACTAGAAAAAATCCTAAGATTTCTATTTCTGTCGATGAGATAAAAAAGCACTGCTATCTGCTTCCAGTACATCGATGTACTTATCTGTTTCAAATCAGTGTCTATGAATATTTAGATTCTCAAGTTCTTGATCTCCTCAGAGGAAATTGAACCCTGGCAACAAATCATAAGCATCAACCCCAGTACTGCCATTGATGGTTCTGCTCCTCAAGTTCAAAGACTAGGACAGGGAAATTTCATTAAAAAAAAAAAAACCACCAACAAAAAAAGCCATGTTATTACTAAAAGAGGAGAGGAGAGGAGAGGAGAGGAGAGGAGAGGAGAATGAAGCACTTATAGGTGTTAAGCATGTTGCCTAATTTGCTCTATTATATGCATAAAATATGTAAGAGCTAAAGCAGAATTAGTGGGCAGTCTCTTTACATGAAATACATCGCTTATATTGCAATTGGAGATAATGCCAATAGCTAATGTTGGAGATAAGCTAATGTTGGAGATAAACTAATAAAGGACCTGTCATATGCATAAATAAAAGTTCTCAATTCTTCAATATGAAAGATTTGTTTATTAGCAAGCTACAAACTAGAGTTTGTATTACATGCTAAGCATATGTCTCTTTTTTTTTTTGTCCCCTGATCAGTCTGAAGAATTTAGTGATGGAAGCACAGGCTGAGATAGGCACAGACTGTATCCAGTTCAGAGTATCCAGTTCATATATGTGTATATATATATATATATATATATATAATGGGGTTTTTATTATATATCCACAGCTACTTAAAAGGAGGGTGAAGAGGGACTGAAACCACACTGTTCAGAGATACATAATGAAAGGACAAGAAGCAACAGACATCAGTTGAAAGCTGGGAAATTTTGCCCTGATATAGGAAAGAATGTTTTCCATTCTGTAGGCTGTCAAATACTGGAAAAGGTGCTCAGACAGGCTGGGTATGTTCTACCTTGGAGATATTCAAAACTCGACTAGACATTGTCCTGAGCACCCTGCTCTAAAGGTCTGCTTTGAACAGGAGGTTGGACCTGTCACATGATCCTATGACTATACATTTGGAAGCCCCATCCCTGGAAGTGTTCAAGGCCAGGCTGGATGGGGCTTTGAGCAACCTGCTCTAGTGGGAGGTGTCCCTGCCCATGACAGGGGGGTTGGAACTAGATGATCTCTAAGGTCCCTTCTAACCCAAACCATTCTATGATTCTATGATTTTTTGAGTGATTTGAAAGAAACATTTGAGAATTCATTTGCTAAATCTCCTTTCTATTCATTTCCTTCTTCATTGTCCAGAAAACCATTGGCAGATTAAGCTTTGATAGTTTATGGAGTGTTCGGATTTTTTCAAACACAGAGTCTGAAATCAGTGATGGCTTAGCACAAGTACCTCACATTCCACTTTAATATTAAACACCTTCACATTACACATTTGTAATTTTGGATCTCTGTGGTGTACAAGCAGGGAGATGCCAGAGGTTGTCTATTAAGAAAGTGATGACACAGTCTCCCCACCCATCTTGTTCAAACACTCATTTCCAATACATTTAGGACCATCATACTTCTAGTGGTCATATTTCTATCTCAAACTAGAATATCCTAATAATTCACACTACTGCCCACCTCAACTGAAAAGTCATACAAGTATGCCAGGCAACCCTTGACAACATTACCATATGGGCTCACCACAGTGGCTTTTTAGTATGGTTTACACAGCCTTTTGGATTTCTGACAGTATTGATATTTAATTTTGAGTGTCATCAGTTAGGTATCGTACAATTTATAGGTGCTTTGGTATCTCTGTTTAATATCCATTTGATACAATATTAACTTGAAACTGATAAGAATGGGTCTTTTCCCACCCATGCAGCACATAGACAAGATCACTCTCTCTTCCACCTCCCTTCTTGTATTAATTTCAAGAATTTTACTTCCTTTTGAGTAAGCTTCATTACTTAAGCTTTCACCTGAAGTAAAGTTCAAAGTAGTCACACATGCTATGGGCACAAGAATGTAGCACTCAGATAGATATGATTTTGCGAATTTCTGTTATAGTTAAGCATAAAAAAGACAGTATTAATATCTTCTATTACCAATAGATGGATTGAACCTATATCAGACTCCTTGATTTTGGATAGGATAGAAAACAAAAATGTCAAATGACTTAAGTGTTTTCAAGTTTTGGTAGCAGAACTCTCTCACCTTTGTTTATTACTTTAAATAATCAACCATTCATGACTGGATGGGAAGAGAAGGGAATTTACTGCAATTTCAGTTGGAAGTGCAGACTTTGTCTGGTCTCCATTAACTCCAACGTAAAGTATAATGGCAAGTGGATTCAAATACATAAAGTCTTTTCCAAGGCCTTTAAGGTTGTACGAGTTTCAAAAGAGTGCCAAAAGGTTTTGATTTATGTGAGACTGAGTGCACTTTCAGAACAGGTTGGTACAAGTGCTGCTGAGTCATTATCCTGGGATCCCAAATAACACATGCAGACTTTTACTCCCAGGATCCAAAGCACCTCTAACAGTGCATGTTGTATGCAGTATTTCCCCTGCTTCTCAGCTTCTTGGCCCATACGGTGGCTACCAAATACTCACATTCCTGTTTATCAGCCACAGAAATGTCAGCTGGTCACATGCATTATCCTTGAATGTGTAATACTCTGCATCGTCATTAACAGGTGGGCTTTAGTACTGATTTTGAGTTTGAGTATTTTTAGCACAAATATGTCTTTTATAAGAATTATGGCTACAGCAAGATCAGTGTGTTGTAAATTCTGCTTTTCTACTCCTAGCAAGGTGTGGACTAAAAGCACCCATTGTACCTCTGATATTTTTTTATCTTGAAGAAGCTATTAAACACATTTAATGTGTCTACCACACAGTTCCACAGTGGAATTTAGAGTTATAAGGTAATTAAAAAAGCTGGTCATCAAAAGCTAGAAAATGTTTTGAGAGAGTATACATTGGTATAGGTCTTTTTATTCTCTACAATTTTGAGTTTTCTTGAATCTAAACTTACTGTTTTCACTGTTTAGTAATAGCAGTGGTGGCAGTGTTAGTAGTTGTAGTAGTAGGTTTATAATAACATGTCCTAAAAAATTCGATTTAATGAAAAACTGAAAAACAATAAAAAAGGCAGGGCACATAATTAAGAACTTAATTGAATTTCTGTCCTTTTTCATTATACCTAGAAAGCAGAACGTAAGCAATCTACCTTTTACATTCATTAGAATTAGGTAGTCAAAAAAAAGAAATCTGTGCTTTCAGGTAACACTGAAAGTGAGGGAGGGTAACTACTCATTAGCTGTGATAACTGTCTCACTGAACTCTCAAAAGAATGAAAAGATTTTTTAGAAATCTACTACTGTAATCAGATAAGCATATTCAAAAGTGTTATCTGTGACTTAGGAATAAAATTTTGTCCTCAGTAGAGGGCAACTAAGCTTTACTTCAATTTCAGTAAACTAGAATTTCTTTCTCACATAATTCGTTATGGTAGTTCATTTTATCCTATGAAATAGGATAAACTGGAGGTGTTTTTATGACAAGTTTATGTGGGTTTATGATTTTTTTAATCATAAAGAATTTCTTTCTACTTTTCTTCCAACATAAGTTCAAGTCCATTCATCTTACTGAATGTACCAGATCTTACAGATTTTAACAGTTAAAATCATCATCATTTAATTTGTTCTGGTATCCTTCAGTTGTTGTGTAATTTCCTGAAATTTTGATTTTGTGTGTAAATATGAAAAAATTAATGTGAAACAGATTTTTTTAATCTTAACAGTGAAGTATTATAGGGTTAGCAATGTTTCAAGAAACCATTCACATTCAGCCCAACTAGTTTATTGATCAAGACATTAATTAACCAGTAGATAAATGTGTTATTTAGTCCCTGTGCTCTCTAGTCCCCTACACTGTGACAGCAACATACTGTAAGTCCATAATGCACAATTAGCTATTCAAGTTTATACCCCCTCTGAAGCCTACAGTTCACTAATTTCCACAGAATTGCATATTTCCCATTTGCTTATCTTTGAAAACAGAAATATTAAGACTGAAGATATCAATATATATATGGGTCTTTCCTAGTAACTGCTTTGTCAGTAACTTCTGGTACTTTAAGAGAAGAATATGGAAAATGGCAGGAAGTACGAATCAGCCACATTTGATATAAAAGGCATTTCTAGATACACAGGCTAATGAGTTCCCAAAAGAATCAGCTAGGCTAGAGGTCATAAGTTTAGCCAAACCTAAACCTGAATAGCAAAGTATCATGGGAATTTTGTTCATTGATTAACATAACTGTATAAAACCTTACTGAAAAAAATGTGCAAGCTAAAATCAGTATCTAAATAACAGTTTAAGACTTCTATTCATATGTACTGCTGGGAATCAGTGACATATTACTTATATGTCCAATGTTTTAACCTCCAAAATTTCTAAGACGTTAACTAACTGAAGTCAAAAAAAGCTGAGTGGGAAAACCCTAGAATGTACTTGCAGCTTGATAGTCCCATAGTTTGATAGTCATCTGAGATAGCTTTCTTCATTGATATTCATTCATTGATATATATTGATCATATATATTTACACAATAAACTGTCTAACAGTGAAAAGGTAAAGCCTTTACAAAATCAAATTTAAAAGTTTTTTATTACTATAGGCAAGGATATCTTAAGATATAACAATGAAACCAAGTAAAAGCATAAAGAACATCTTAACTACAGCAAAAAAACCCAAACCCTGTGACTGTCTTCCTTTATCTGTCCCAGAATGTTCCCCTTTACTTACTTATTCTCCTGTGTTTTCATATCTGGACTGTATTAAATGGAAAACTTGAAATCAGTTTCTATTTTTTAAGTTGTCTTTCTTAACATATTTAACTGGAAATGCTGGTTAAACAGTATGGCTAATTGCTTTTTTAACGACTTTGTTGCACCCTCTTTCATTTCCTTTTTTGAAATTGTGTACGTTTTTTAAACTGGAAACAAAATTTTTATTTTGCCTATTCTGCACTAATTGCAGCATGTTCTGATTTTAGTATATAAGTTATCATCTTCTGTTTCCACCTTTCACTATATAAGTTGATTCAGCACACCCAAGGTGTAGCCATTGGACTGCAATGCTGGTTGAACGCCTAATGCAGTATTTCATTATTCTGATGAGGTGATTAAGTATAAACCTTGTACTATGTAATTTCTCCATATGCTTCTAGGATCAACAGCTTAAAAAAAAGCAATCCAAAATTCTATTTTTTTTTTTTTGCAAGGTAATGTAAGAAAAGTCATTCATTACATTTTCTAAAATACTCTTTAAAAAATGCAAAAGCACTCCCTGAAGTACAAAAGAAACATCTTCAGCTGCTGAACCACTGTTTAATGCAGTAGCCAAGCAGTTGTCAGCACACATTGATTACTGTGAATCATTTGAAAGTAACTTAGTAATCAGTTTGTCATGCTAAAAACAACTTTTCAGAAAAACGGAAAACTACCGTTTGAAGAACATTGTAGCAGTTGTTAGTCAAATCCCAAGCTTCGGCAAATCTTGTTTGCTTTTGTTGTGTGTTATGGTTTAGGCCAAGTTGGCCAATGACAAGACAAAAGATGCTCTCCCTCACCTCTCACTCCAAGAAGAGGAAGAAAAGAGACTTATTAGTTTTTAAAAAACTATTCTTTAATGAAATATTAACAATAAAAAGGAAATAATGAAATAGATACAATATATAAAAATATATTTGCAAAACCCTATCAAGGTCCCTGGGACATGTCAGCAGCAGGTACTGGGAAAGTTCCAGACTCTTCTCAGCGATGAATGGGAACACACTGGTGGGTATCAAAGATAGACAAACTGACATGGTCCTCTTCAGGTGTCAGTCACTAAAGAAAGAGCCACCAATACAGAGCCATTGAAGAAAAGACCTCAAGGAGGAGCCAACCCAACCATTTGATTGCTCAGCTTTTACAGATGAGATGGAATACCCTATTGGTCACCTTGGGTCACCTGACCTGTCCATGTCTCCCCACAGCTGCAACCCCTCCATGGGGTAAACAACCAAGTCAGCTGACCCTGGTTGCCACAGCAACAAGGATAAGCAAGAGCCTCTATCACTGAACAGAAAGTCGTCTCTGCTCCGCCTCAAACCGGGACATCATGATTGTATTGAAAATAAAAATATCTTGTTACTAGATAAAAACCTGGAAAGCATATGGATTCCAGGCTGGTATTGTTTGGATAACATCAGCAACTAAACTTGCTTTGTCAGGGTCCCAATTAAAGAATATAAATCAAAAAAAAGCAGTTGACTTTAAAAATATTTGAGATATTAAAAATATTCATCCTATAACATTTAAAAATTTGAAAGAAGGGCAGATAGTTGAATTAATCCCTTTCCAAGTTACATGCTCATAGTAATAAAGTGGCAAAGCTTCCTTTGGCCTGGAGGTAATTTTTCTCCCAAATGACTCCAAAGAACATCTAGACGCCTAGGTAAAATCAAGCTGTAGTTTTCAAATGGTTAAATTTAACTTATATGAATTCCTGTGCTTGTTTTGTAGAGCTTTGTTTTGATATTTTTTTCCCATGAAAGTACTATGTAGTTTGGACTACAGATCTATGCTAAAGAAATAATGTTTGTCTAGACCAAACCTTTGTCTAGTCTAAAATCCTATCACTGTTTGTTAGGATGGTTCATGTTTGTTAACAGATCATTAAGTAATATCCTTCTTCTGCTATGCTTTTCTACCTTCTGTCAAATAACAAGTTATTAACTTCCTCTTCTGAATGTTGCTGCTAGACCATCATTAGAATGCCTATTTATATTTTGACTTTGCAAGGAAACATTACCAGAAAGCTCCAAGGTACAGTTAGCATAGTGTGAAAGAAAATGTTTGGGTTTTTTTTTGTCCTAAATATGCTGCTACATCATTTCATTAGGTGCTAACTTTTTTTCATAGAGTAAGAAGTTTCTTCCTTTTACCTTCTTAGTAAAGTTTGACACCATAGTGGCTTTTTCATTCAATTACACATTTTCTAGGCTGAAGAGTTCTTTTCATGTAAAGATGATGTTGCACACATCTGATCATCCTACTTCCTCAGCTTGAATCTTAGAATTTTGTCTTCTGATGGTATAATTATAACTGCATATCATATTCAAAATATAGGAATATTACGTCATACTGATGTTCTTTATTTCTTCTATAATCTTTCTCAGAATTCTATTATCCATTTCGATCTCTTCTAATCAAGGAGATGATGTTTTCAGAAAAAAAAATAATATCTGCAATTGCATTTGTATGTCTTTCCTGAGTACAAATAACTTTTTTAGAGCCTGTTGTTCTTTCTGAATACTTAACATTTTTCGTAACTAGCAGTCAAAAGTCAAATAGATTGTATTACTTCTGCATGTATCAGCTTTGAATTCTGCCTTGTGCTTTATCTGTCAGATACTCTGCATTATAAAACCTATTCTTCGATTTTAACTTTTCCAGAATACCTTCCTATCATCAGTAAACTTTTAATCTCACTTTCCAAACTTCTCCAAATCAATGTGTTAAAAAGCTTCCCTCATATCATAAATTCCTGCAAAACCCTTCCTTTGTGCAAGCTACTTGTCGATTTTTACTTTCTTTCTCTGCCTACCTCAGTCTTCTTGATAACCCTCTCATAAGGCACTAGCAAGTGCCCCCCGCCACCCTCTGCCACCAAAAGTTATCTCTTCTCCAGCCTTTGCAAGTCACACTCACTTAGCCTTTCCTCACAGTGCAGGTGCTCCAATTCCTGACCCTCTTTGTTGATGGTTCATCTCCACTGAACTCACTCAAATTCATCATCATCACTTCTGGAAGACCCAAAACTGGACACAGTATTCCAGATAGAGGAAGCACCAAGTAAAGGGGAATAATCACTTCCCTCAGTCTTCTGGCTGCACTCCTATTGTTATAGCCCAGTACGCTCTTTGCCTTCATCACTACAAAAGAAGGTGACTGATGACTTATTTGTAGCCTACTGTCCACCTGGACTATCAAGTCCTTTTTGTCAGAGTTGCTGCCTAGCACGCAGTCCCCAGCTCCATAGCAGGGGGTTAGTCTGTTCAAGTGAAGCACTTGGCAGTTTTCCTTTCTGTGTTTTGTGAGGTTCCTGTTGGTCCTTTCTTCTAGCCTGTTTGGGTCCCTTGGGATGGCAGCCCTACCTTTTAGTGTAACACATTTTGCCTAATTCTAATTTTCAGAGAGGAATACTTTTGACTTAGAGAAGTAACGTGAACGTAGCCAACCACATTATCAAATTAGCTTTTTCTCACAGTAACTAGAATTATTTCTGTAGGTGAGAGTTTTGCACAGTCTCCACAATCTAGGACGGGAACAGGTATTAATACTGCTATTCAACATAATGTGCTTGTGGCCACTAAAAAAGTACTTTAAAAGCTGGTCTTAAGAACAGATATAATTACATCTCAGATTTTCTTAACAGTGGACTGACACCTACACTAAATCATATGATAGGTTTATAAATCACGTACTTCTAGAAGTCATTTCACTGATTTATAAGTTATGAATATGAATTATAACTATGTTACTGATTTATACATTGTTTGATGGTTTCCATAAATCATATAACCCATTTGTCAAAAATATTGGGTGTGATTGGTAATGGTGCATCATATGATACAACTGTCTTTTGGTTTATGTAATAGATATTATATGATAATATGTTTTAATATTACTGAATATGTTTACTGTCCCTTAAGTCATTACATTATTCTGCTTTAACCCTACAAAGTCTGATTTGTTCCATTTGCTAAGCTAGCTGTTGTCACATATCTAATTGGATTTGTAACATATGTTGCTTACTCCAAGCCCTAGTAATAAGGAGAGGAAAAAAGAATCAGAGAAATTACTTAAGCAAACATTAATTAAAATTAATTAATGAATCTTAATACTTTATTAAATTTTTTTCTGTCTGAGGTTAGTGTCAAGTTGTTTCACGTTGTACTATATCAGCTACTTTATGTATATGTCAGCCTTACATTGCACATTTTATTTTTCATTCTTTTAATAACTTCATTAATAAACTTTAATAATTCCTTCCTCTTTTGTTTCTTTTCTTTTTCTTTTTTTTTTTATTTTTACCTCCAGGCATTTTGAAAGTAACCTGACCTTGTTACTTGCCTGGATATCAATTACTGGCCCCACCAGCCAGCTGAAGCTGGTCTAGGTTTCTTCTTCTGTCAAGTAATTTATTAAATAGTAGGTCACTGTCTTGGTGATCTGTATTCTATTATTTCAGCAGTACATTTTAATGAACATTTGAACATCATGTTATAAGATTTTCTTTCAAAGATATCTTTGAACTGTTTAGATATTATGAACTTTGAAGGCTTTATTAATTTGACTTCTTTCATTGAGCAAATGAACCTCCAGACACTTATGTATTTTAGGATTCCATGTGGGCTTTGTAATTGTTGAAACTGGGGGGTATGTGCTTAAACTACCCTGACATTTGCTGGAAAGACCACACAGCCAGACACGCACAGTCCCGGAGATTTCTGCAGAACATTGATGGTAATTTCTTGACACAGGTGGTGGACGAATCAACAGGGATAGGTGCTCTGCTGGACCGTGTACTAACAAACAAAGAAGGGTTGGGGATGTGAAGGCTGGGGGTAGCCTTGACTGCTGTGAAAATGTGATGGCGGAGTTCAGGATCCTGTGTGAAAGAAGTAGGCCAAAAAGCAGAATTACAGGAGAGTTGACTTTGGCGTCTTCAAAGACCTACCTTGAGTAGTCCCATGGGCTCAGGCTCTAGAAGGAAGAGGGGTGCAAGAGAGCTGGTTATTTTTTAAGCACAACTTCCTCCAAACTCAAGATCGGTGCATCCCTAGGAGCAAGTAGTCTGGCAAAGGAGTCAGGAAACTTGCATGGATGAGAGTTTATTCTCAGAAAGTTTGCTGATGATACAAAACCAGAAGGTTGTGCTGCCATTCAACAAGACGCAGACAGGCTAGAGAGTTTGGCAGTGAGAAACCTGATTCAACAAAGGCAAGTGTTGGAAAGCAGCTCTGCAGAAAGACCTTGGGAGTCCTGGTGGACAATAAGTTGACCATGAGCCAGCAATGTGCCCTTGTGGCCAAGGCAGCCAATGGTCTCCTGGGGTGCATTAAAAAGAGCATCACCAGCAGGTCAAGGGAAGTCATCCTGCCCCTCTAGTCTGCCCTGGTGAGGCTGCAGCTGGAGTACTGTCTGCAGTACTGGGCTCCCCAGTTCAAGGACAGGGAACTACTAGAAAGAGTCCAGTGGAGGGCTACGAAGGTGATCAAGGGAATGGACCACCTCTCTTATGAGGAAAGGCTGAGAGACCTGGGTCTTTTTAGCCTGGAGAAGAGAAGACTGAGAAGGGGCATGCTTATAAATATCTAAAGAGTGGGTGTCAAGAGGATGTCCGGTGGTGCCTGATGACAGGAAAAGGGGCAACACAGGAAGTTCCATCTGAACATGCGGAAAAACTTCTTTATTTGAGCATGACAGAACACTGGACCAGACTGCCCAGAGTGTTGATAGAGTCTCTTTCTCTGGAGATATTCAAAACCCACCCACCTGCATTCCTGTCCAACCTGCTCTGGGTGAACCTGCTTTGGCAGGAGGGTTGGAGTAGATGATCTCTGAAGGTCCTGTC
This sequence comes from Limnodromus scolopaceus, assembly GCA_028565335.1. Classification (NCBI taxonomy): domain Eukaryota; kingdom Metazoa; phylum Chordata; class Aves; order Charadriiformes; family Scolopacidae; genus Limnodromus; species Limnodromus scolopaceus. Next base: position 125,261,091 of record JAOXNO010000001.1, read on the forward strand.
CAATGCCTAAAATCCTGTGATTCTGTGACACTGAAACAATTTTGTCCTTTTTAAAAATAATATTCAAGTGCATTCATGTAGAGCTGGTAGTGTCTTCTCTGACACTGTTCTTGGTTTTGCTTGAACTCAGTGGCAACAAATGTAACACCTAGGCAAGTGTTTAAAAGGCAAACATCATTTGTAAGTCAATGAACTTGCCTACACAGAATTTTAGATTTTTATTTCAAAATAGAATAGGGGTTTGTTGTGTTATCTTGAAGCATAAAGAAAAAGAAGCATACTTTAGCTTAATCCTTAATTTCACTGTATTTATACAAACCTTTGAGAGTGTGTAAGAAGCACAAAAATAGTTGTACTAATAAAAAGCTAAAACAGTTTAAAAATATCCTTAGCCTGTAAATCTCAACAAAATATTCCATGCAAATATAAAATAAAGGTTTATGCCAACCACATTATTCACATCTTCAGAAAGTTTCCACTTGATATAGAATGACTAACTTTTTTCATCTGTGTAAAGGTTTTCTAGTGCTGAAGTATTCAATAACTGTTCTCCGGTTTCTAAGAGTATTAATTAGTAATATCATGGCTATTTTAACAACATAAAAATGTAAAAAATCAGGTTTCCCAACTTGCTTTACCTTCTTACATAAACATTAAAGCACTGGTTTAGATTAAGCAAACACCTTTAGTGTGTATTTTTGAATTTATTTAAGCATCCGCCCACAGCCTAATGTTTTATAACTGAAAGTGTAGAGTTATATAAAAATAAATGTTTGCTACAATAAACAATATTGTGTTTAACATACAATAAACAGTATGTGCAGCCCAGTAAACACAATTTTGCTATTAATAGTAATGGGCCATAGGCTATGCATTGACCTGACAGTGGAGGATCTCAGGACCTGAGTTTCCCTACACCCGAGCTGGTTTTAACTTGTTTTAGCAATTGTCTAATGCCCAGGTGGACTGTTAGCTAGCCTGGGTTAGTTTAAGCTCTGTGACTGCAAGACACAAGAAAGGTCTTAAAAACTTCAGATATCACTGAGTGACAAACTGTTAGCCGATGCAGGGGAGACCCTGCAACTTTTCAACTTCAGAGAGAAACCACTGAGAAGAAGGGAGACTGAAAAGAAAGAATTTCAAAATAAACCTAAGAGGACTCTGGACTAGGGAAAGGGAGGAACACCTCCCACCATGAACATCATCTGCCACCTGTCAGAGACCTCGGTATGGATGCTGATGACTCCTTAGGAGCACCTGTGCCCCTCTCTTTGAGGAATGAAGGCCCACCTTTGGACCCTGAGAAGCCCATGAAGCCTGAATACAACACTAGAGAGCAGAGGCAGATAACAGGCTTTTTTCCTGTGTACCATCAGGTACACAGTGATCAGCTGTACGATCACTGAGGTTATTTTTATATTAACAGCATGATTTGGACTGTCAGACTGCTAAAACATCAATTAAACTAACAATACATTCTTTCTTCCCTTATGTTTACTGTGTGTTTCCTTTTGCCCATAACATGACTTGGCATGTAATGTATGCAGTCACACTGTAAGCACTCACAATCTTAATACCATACATACATGCACCTTTTCCACCAGGTGGAAAAGTTCTCATGTTCTCACAACTAGACAGCTGCAATACACTGACCTCTGCTGGGATCATCTGTTACGTGTGATGGGGTTCCTGGTGTTATGGTGAGATTCCACAGAAGTAAAGATACAAGTGGCTCTTTTTATCTGTATGCTTTGAAGAGCAGAAGATTCTATATATCATATATGCAGTGATTTAAAATATTAGCTAGCGAAATAATATTTTTTTAAAAAATTAACATATGTTTACATACTTAATTGTTTCAAAGAAAAGTGTACTTGTTCACTCTAAAAATGTTCACGATATATTCATCCACCACCTTTAGATGCAAAACTCTAATATTCATAACTGAAATAGCAATGTTTTCCACCTGTGAGATACCCTCCCCTGCATTCTATGATTCTTGTATTGTGGACCCAGAACTGGGTGCAGTACTCTATGTGGAGTCTCATGAGAGCAGAGTATAGGGGGAGAATCACCTCCCCACGACCTGCTGGCCATGCTTCTTTTTGAAGCACTAACACAAGATTTCAGTGGCCTCACTCAACTGACTTTGATGACAATTGCCTCTCCTTCCTACAACACATCAGTGCGAAAGTATTCCTGAGAAAACGAGAGGAGGGTTCAGTTCCTCCCTTTGTTTCAGGGCTTGCAGACCCACATTTTCAAACTTCCAGAAGTAATATTAAGTTCCTTGTGTACTGCCACTTTTCCCAAAAAACTCACCAGAGATAAAAGTTAGTAATTGAGGGGGGGGGGGGGGGGGGGGGAA
>JAOXNO010000001.1:125263472-125285323 GCA_028565335.1 Limnodromus scolopaceus
GAGGGGCATTCAGATGTGAGAGCTGGAGTCTTAGTTTTCTGTTTTTGCTTTAAGGACTGTGAACAGATGTTGTCCAATTCTTTGATCGTGTAAAACTTATAAATAAGCCAGGCCTATTTCTAACACAATACTCTCTTTTCTTAGCACCGTACATCACCAGTTTGCAGATTATCAACCCCAGACCAGGTCTACAAAATTCTAGGTATGGCGCTCATTCAATCCACTCAAACATATATTTTTTTAATTTTTTGCCAGGAAACATAGAATACAGGAGACTCCCCAAGATCCTTCTTGAGGCAATTTCATTCCATTGATTAGTGGCATTCTGCCTAGTAATTTTTAACAATTGGACCAGCAAGACACTTAATTACTAAGGGTCATAGAAGCAAAACCATCTTGAAAGCCACATCTGTCAGATGTGAAAGTCTTCAATACGTAAACACTTTCCTGACTCTGTTTTGAAAATTTGGCATTAACATCATTCACAATAGCTCAATCTGATCAGTGATCAAAGGACAGCTTGATCTTGACTGAAAAGTACGAGCACTAAACAAACATAATTCAGGAACATTTTAAGGCATGAGATGTCTCTTAAGTTTTCTGCTCTAGGGAAAAAAAGGTGGCAACAGTCCCATGACCTTACATGTGTATTGCATTGTCAAACCAAAATATTTTCCCAAAGCAGCGGAGTTCAAAGAGAAATATTAACTAGTTGTATGTTGCATATGGGAATGGTGTGGTTATTTGTAGAAGACTCTATTACAAACAAAATGTTTCATTCTCTGTAAATGGACCTGACCCTGGAGCCATAACAGTGAGAAAATTTATTGATGAACTAAACTGCTATTTTCTTTATGTAAGTGCTCTGAGGTAATACACCAGACTTTCATGGAGAAGAAAATGATAGTTATATTAGTAATGACCTGTTATCTCAAATAGTTTTTTTCATTCGTATGGCAATTCGTATTATTGAAATAACACGCTAGTTTGTGTTCTATTTACACAAGCTGCCCCCATACATACACACCGGTATCATAATCATAAATAATTCTAATACTTAGCTTGCATGCTGATCCTTTCATTTTCAAAATGTGCACCTGCTTTTTAATTTTTTGCAAAATACCAAGTTAAATATTGCTGTCTTCTGAACATCAAGGAAAACTAACAGAAGAGAGAGTGGACGTAAGTTAGGCCATTGAATCAATGAATGATTAATTTAAAAAATGTCTTAGTGTTTAAGCCTGCCGTTTCATAATTTTTAGAATGTAGCCTGAAGGTATATCTATAGCACAGTAGGGAATGAGGTACATCTGTCCAAACAGGCAACAACCTGGCCATACTGGTGCTCAAGGACAAGGCAGAAGTGCCTTGTCCATGAGCAGTAAAGTTGAATCAGTACAATGGGGCAACCAAGGTGAAGTATATTTTGCTTCCAGCACTACCTTAAGCGAACTCAGTGTTTTGCTGCATCTTGCTCAGTAGAGCTGTGACCTGAAATGTCAGTCTTGAAGATATAGCAGAAATAAGCTCTTTTTTCAATTTTTCTTGTTTTTTAAAAGTAAGTTCCGTATTATGTGTTTTCAGTAGTCTTTTGACTTAGATTGCTTAAATTTTCAGGATTGCTAGAGTTAAATACTTTTAAGAACTAAAATTTTATATATATATATATATATGTCTCTCTGTACATTACATCTAGTACTATGCTTATGGCTTTGTCTGAGTTGGAGGACATTGGAGAGTCTCCCAGTTCCTTCATGTGACTACTGCCCTGGTGACACTTGGGGCATAACTCAAATGCGTAGGATTTGTGTCTGCCCCACCAAATATCCTGATTTCCACTGCTAGGCATCACACTGCAGTAATCTTCCAGCCTGGACAAATAGGGAAGCTGGATTACAAAGCAAATTGTGGACTGTAACTGGCCCACAGCTCTGGGCCAGTTTCATACCAACTGAATAGATATCATTCAGAAAAAGTTGCAGATTCAGACTCATCCAAAGCTTCACTGTTTAAAAACTATTTGTGCTTTTTATGCTCTTAATGCCTAAAAGACCGTCATGAGATTTTGTCACACAGCACCAAGGCAGAATGGGAAATGGATTTTTAATAAAAGAATATCTCTTCTTTGACTTGTTAACTTCAGCTATCATTACATGTAAGATACAATACAAATTTGGCATTGTTGATTCCAGATTTTGACATGATTTGAAGTCACAGCTTAATAAAATCATAGAATCATAGAATGGTTTGGGTTGGAAGGGGACCTTTAAAGATCATGTAGTCCAACCCCCTGCCAGGAGCAGGATTACCTTTCTCTAGATCAGGTTGCTCAAAGCCCCATCCAATCTGTAATCAGTATAGATAGCAAGCGCTTCACTGAATCAGATTGATGACCATTGTGTTATTAAGCCCTGTGGAGTGTGAAGGTAGGTTTCAAGACTGTATAATGAAACTGTAAGTTTTGTCTTTTTAATAACCAAAAAAAATAGTTTCTAAAAATATAAAAAAGACTCAAAGAAAATTAATATGGATTAAACAGTTAAATGCTCAAAAAAATAAAAAGACTTTTAGCATGCTGGGTGTATTGATTATTTCATATGTTGATCTAGTTTATGAAAACACCATCTTAATTTAATGAGCATTGTATAAACTTTAAATGGTATGAAATTAATACCATTCCATAGGTATTACTTTGGCATACATGTATGGTTTTACAGACATTATTGATATCCCTTATCAACTCTGAAAAGTCTTCTATGTACTTTAGAGTTATTATTAGATACTTATTGGTATGGCATCAAATAGCTCCAGTTCTGATTTGGACACCCTTACTTATAGTGCCATGAGGATATGGGGAAAAAAAAATACCATCACTAAATGTTTTCTGAAGAAAACCACATATAGGTAAATTTAGGATATAGGATGTTAATCTGCTGGAAAACTGGCCTCAGATGATTATGTACTTTATTCCCTTCTTGCATTTGTTTGAAAGGATCATAAGATATAGTGGAAATGGAAAGGAGAAACACTGTTTTCTTTTATATCTAATGAGATGACCAGGAAAAATAATTTTTTTTCAAGCTTCTGGTTTTGAGGGTTTATTTGTTTATCTTTTAAGGATTAAAAAATCTCATTTAATTAAAATCAATGGATATATCTGAAATATTTCCAAGTTGTGCAAAATTTGCAAACAACCATTTTTACTTTTATAAATGCTATTACTTTCAGTTGATGTGCAAAACAAAATCAAAGCACCCCTTCTGCTGGATTACAGCCAAAGTTCCCAGCTAATTTTCTTCACAGTGAATGAAAGACACTATGCATTCCAGGATATTTGAATATTTTAAGGGAGGTGTTCTGGCATCTTTTGAGGCTTTTTTTACATACTGCTACAACAATCTTGACCTTACTGGGTTTTTGGGCTTTTTGTTTGTTTGTTTTTCTGGAGATATATATGCTCTGTTAGGGTTGCAAACAGTTAAAACATTCAGGGTATATGAAAACTACAAATGGAGAAGAGCTTTGAATAGGAAAAAATAAAACTCTCATTCCAACCAACCAGAGAAGCAATCCTATGAAAGACAAGGTAGGTCCATCATATCTAGGCCACAGCTGCTTATGACTAAGTACAATTATAATACAATTGCTGTGAAAGCCTCAAGGTGAAGTCGATACTTTGAACTTCTAACCCGATTTTCCGCATAATGATTTTCATCAGTCTTTAAGGCAGAGAGGAAGTTACCAGTACATTGATATGTATTCATTTAAGTCTTTCATTACATTAGAATTTCAGATCAGTGAAGATTCATCCTTAAAGGGCAAATATGTGTATATTATATATGTATAAATGTGTTTTATTCTCCTTTCACTGAAGTGAATGACAAAACTTCCATTGAGCTCAGTAACAGAACATTCATATTTGTAAGTTTGTTAGGAGTACAACATTTCTCATAACAAGGTCTCTTTCGGGTGTCTCATCTAACAAAACCAACAAAACATAACAACAAAATAAATTACATTTTTGGACACATGGGTAATTTCTATTGCCTCAGTATAGAACTTTTAAAATATCTGTTTTCAACGATTCCTTCCTCCATCCTTTGCAACATCCTTGTTAATGCTTACAAGTATCTAAAGGGTGGGTTGAAGGAGGATGGAGCCAGGCTCTTCTCAGTGGTTCCCAGCGACAGGATGACGGGCAATGGGCACAAGGAAGTTCCATTCAAATATGAGAAAAAACTTCTCTATGGTGAGGGTGACAGAGCACTGGAACAGGCTGCCCACGGAGGTTGTGGAGTCCCCTTCTCTGGAGATTTTCAAGACCCACCTGGATGCATTCCTAAGTAATGTGCTCTAGGCAATCCTGCTTTAGCAGGGGAGTTGGACTAGATGGACTAGGGAGCTGGCAGATGTCATTGCTGGGCCGCTCTTCATCATCTTTGAAAGGTCCTGGAGAACAGGCGAGGTGCCCGAGGACTGGAGGAAAGCCAATGTCATCACAGCCTTCAAAAAGGAGGAACCAGGAAACTACAAGCCGGTCAGCCTTACCTCCATCCCTGGAAAGATGATGGAACAGTTCATTGTGGATGTCATCTCTAAGCACGTGGATGAAAAGAAGGTTGTCGGGAGTGGTCAGCATGTATTCGCCAAGGGGAAATCATGTCTGATGAACCCGATAGCCTTCTACAATGGCATCACTGGATGGATAGACGAGGGGACAGCGGTGGATGTTGTCTACCTTGATTTTAGCAAGGCTTTTGACACAGTCTCCCAAAGCGTTCTCATAGGTAAGCTTAGGAAGTGTGGGTTAGATGAGTGGACAGTGAAGTGGATTGAAAACTGGCTGAAAGACAGAGCTCAGAAGGTTGTGATTAGAGGCACAGAACTAGTTGGAGGTCTGTAACACATGGTGTTCCCCAGGGGTCATTACTGGGTCCAGTCCTCTTCAATTTATTCATCAATGATCTAGATGAAGAGATGGAATGTACCCTCAGCAAGTTTGCTGACGATACATAACTGCATGCAGCTGGCTATGCAACACTTTGCACAAGCTGAATGCAAACGAAGACAAAAGGAACTAAGGTAATAAAATAACACAAGAAAAATAATCCAGACAGAAGAATATTTAATGAGAATCCAAGCCTTTTAGCCAGGCTAGGATATATGCATGTCTTCATTCTAATAAAAGGAGGAATTATGAAATTGTCTGTGGCATTGAACATAATACAGGAAATCTGATAAAGCTTAAGAAGTTGACTCCCACTTTGATTATCCTAAAGAAGCACTGTTGTTATAATCACTGTTTGTGAACTATGTATGACCCTAAAAGCTTGTGGGAGAAGGACAGGGAGAAGGATCAATCTAATTTTTTCTTCTGTTCAGTGGCTCTTTAAATACTGGATTATATGTCAAAACATCAAATTTTTGAGGACTGAACCTTCGTTTAGTGAGCAGTCCCAAAAAATGCAAATGTATACATAATTTATACATATAATATACGTATCTGGCAAATATACATCTATTTGCCGGAAAATCAAAACATTTTGCCTTAATTGTTGTGTCTCAGAGAGTGATACATCTCAAAGATGAATGAGGAAATAACTTGTTTAAATCAATGGCATTGCAGTTATGCTTGCTATCTTCAAGAACCAGTCCTTTTCGTAATGCATTCTGAAAGGAACAGAATAAGTATTCTGGATCAATTCTATTTTAAGGTGCAGAACAAAAAGATAATTTCATGGATTTATATCATGACTGCAATAATGGTAATTTGGAAATCATCTTTATTCTTGAAACCACATTCTTACTCATGTTGTACCTAGGGGATAAAATCCATTTGAGCAGAAAAATAATTAATGTGAAACAAAATAAGAAATCATAAATTCAGAGGAACAAACTGACAGCACCTAATCCTGAAATGAGAAGCTGGCTCACACCATTTGACCTCAAAGAGAACTGATGAGAAATCACAAGGAGAAATGGGTGAGGTTTGTTGATAGAAACTGCTGATCCAGAGGAAAACAAACTTTTCAAGAATTAATTGACTGAAAAAGAGAATAAAGGCAAGCTTAAATAATTGGTATATTGTTTTGCTCAGATGTATTATGTTTTACAAATATATAAGCTACTTCAGTAAGATAAAAACTTAGTTCTTTAGTCCCAGGGTGAGGTGAAAAGATGTCTTCCTGAGATTACTGCTCTGTGTCAGTGACTGGGGTAGACAGCTTTAGGCTCAATCCCTTGGCATTGTTGGACAGCTGAACTATTGTGGAAGTGAAAACAAGCTTCTTGCTGTGACAGATGAACACCATCAGATCTTATTGCAGCACTTTAAGATGTTATGAACCCTGAGTTTTTGTCCTGCCTTTCTGAAAGAGGTCAGTGCCCTTACAGTTCAGTCAGAAGAAAGGAACAAGTGTCATCTGGTCTCCATGTCCAGTGTGTTAGATCACGTACACTCTCCATTGGTAGCTGAAGCTAGGAAGTCAGGATCTGCACTGCTGGGTCTGTGTTCATTTTTATTGACTGCTGCAGGGAAAGTGTAACAAAGTACCACCTGAAATGTTTGTAATAGAAATTCTAGGGATTTATCTGGGAAAGTATTCATCATGGCACAACTAAGAAATGGAACCACATTGTTAAGTTTCACTGAATTTAAATCTTTGCAAGGTATAGCATGCTTTTTATTCAGACAGGCACAATGAGTTCACTTACATTATGGAGTTATTTTTCAGATTTCACATAACATGAAAGGTTTGTGTATTTCAGAAATGGTTATTTTGTTCTTTGTGTCAGTATTCTATTCAGGTTAAAAAACACTGCCTCATCAATCTACTACTAAGAAATCAAAATCTTCCTACATATTTTCTTGCAATTTACACAAATAGAGGCATTCCCTTTTTCTTAATTGTAAAATAGATCTGCAGAAACTTCCAAGAATGTATATTTTCTTGTGTGACAATGCAATTATTTTACTTTGAATGGTAGAGGGGTAAAAATCAAGTCTCTAATGACAAAGTGTGTTTGCAGAGGGATGGATTTCAGGAAGTCTTCACTACTTGTCTATTATCAAATGGAAACATTTTCTAGTCTGTGTAAACCAATTTAGGTAATTAGCAATGAAAGTGATAGATACAGTAAAAAGGTGTAGATTAAAAAAAAACAAACAACAAAAAAAACCCCAAAACAAACCCAACCACCCTACAACTTTAAATCACACTGAATTAAATTCAGATTGCATGGGTCTTTCAGCTTGAAATAGTACTGAACAACAATCAGCAGCCAGTTGAGATTTTTCTAGGAGAAATGAAGTTTCATTAGAAAATAGAAAATTCTGAAGCCCTAAATATTTTGCTTAAAATAAAATATCTCAGAGTCATCAACTTCTGCTCAACAGCAGGCAGCTGATAAAGACCTAGAGTCCTGGTGGGCTATCACCTGCCACTCTGATTATCTGGTTGGTTGGGAAGGCAGCTCCTGGAGGGCCCTGGAAGCACAGGCTGATCAGTCAGGAATCCCCACCGATGGATGCGCTTGTGCTGTTCCATACACTTGGCCCATTCATTTGCAGCAAGTGACAGCTTGGGGCCATCTCTTATTGCTTCTTTTCTAGGCTGTCTTTTATTATTCTGGTGCTGGTGGAGTTATATTAGTTTGGTTTCTGACAAGTATGTTATCAAGGGAACTTAAAACTCTTCCATAGTACAGCTGGGAGGTTTTCATATATTTATTTACTTAATTTGCATCCAGATATATGTAAAGAAGGTACATTTATAAATGTTCTACTAGATAGTGAGCTTCTCCTCTCCCTTTTTTTTCTTTTTTTTTTTTTTTTGTAGGATAAAAGCTGAATTTACACAGCTATGATGAATATTAAAAGAATTACTTCTCACCTCTAGGGAGAGGAAATACCGTATTGCTTTTCATTGCAAACATATTCAGTTTAGAACTTCAGTCTGCTGTTTTGTAATATTCAGATACGGTGTTGCATCTTTAGGGCAGATATTTTGGTGCAAAACCTTTTTTATATCCCTTTCCAAAGACATAATCATAAGCCAATTTTCTTTCTGTCTACTTTTATTAAATTACCTTATTTGAAAACAGCACCAACAAAGCACCTAAACATCCTGCCTTCTCTTAGAGAATTAGCATTTTTCCTTTGATGTGGCTCAAAGTGGGAAACCACTTTAATGTGGGACTCAGCCAATTTCTGCTACTGCATTGATATCAGCTGCACAAAGCTGCTTTGTACTGTCCTCTCCGGCCAAATGTCAGCTTGGCATGTTTTGCAAAAGAGAAGGAGGTGCAGGTACAGCTTCAGCAAGATTCTGTCCTGAGTTCTGACACCCTAAAACAATTTTTCAAATCATAATTAATTGAGTTTTGTTTCCTGTGATTAAACACAGGATAAGAACAAAACCTTGACCTATACTGTTGATATTTATTAATAGAAGAATGATTAAAGGCAGGGATGGAATCCTAAGCGCTTGACAGACCCACCACTCCTGCCAAAGGGTCTTTATGCCACCTGGTCTATCCTACGGACAGCCGGGATGCTATGGCAGGGAGTAAAGCGCAACTTCAGAAGCAGAAAGCTTTCTCCGTGTAGTCCTACATACAACAACCCTATCACAAGCTGAAGTCAAAATCTGATGCAAAAGCTGCTTTTTTAAGACAATATTTAACAAAACATGTTTAACATTCTAGAACATAGTCACTTACAGATCACAACACAAATGTTTTTTGTCATAATGCATTTTGGGTATTTTATAACATATTTAAAGACAGTTCTGATCTACAATCTGGAGGCAGTTTTAGCTACAGAGAATTGAAGACCTATGTATACCACTTACAGCACTTGTTATGGTGATCAGAAGCCAATTAAACTTTTCAAGAGCAAAATCAGTCAATGTCTGAGTAAGTATATTAGAAAGGAATAACAAGTAAGCTGCATCACTGTGTTAGAAAGCAGTTAGAAACAAAACGCTTTACCTCAGGTGGCAACACTCTCCAAACCTTTCTCACTTTCTGGCTTACAGAGGAGAAATAGGCTTTTATGTCCATTTTGAAGGACTGCGTGTTTCTCAGCCAATGACTAGGGAACGTGATAAGGTTCTAGGATTTCTCACATGTCCATTTCTCAAAGTATGCCTGGAACAAGGTACATGAGCATGCTGTCCTGCTCTCTGATCAGGGGCCACGTTTGCCTAAGCAAATAGTGGGGTGATGAAGGCCCCATTCTGACTCCTGGCATGGCTTTGAAATACAAGGACAAAGTCCAGCAGTTCATACCAAAATCCATCTCTGATCAGGCAGCTTGATTGTACTTGCTGGCATTTCAGTGTGCATTTTGTTTGCTAATATTTGGCTGTTATTTCAAAAGGAAAAAAGAGAAACAACACTGTTAGCTCTAGGGTGCTTGTTGCTATAAAACAAATAATCTTTCTTCAAAGTCAGTAACAGTTCCCACAATAAACAGTAACTAAATATTTCACTGTCCTTGAAGTCCTATTGTTCCATTTATAAGAAGCCTTGGGTGTTATGTCTCTCAAGAAGAGATGTAGGAATTACATTTTTGTAACTCCTAGCAATGAAACAAACCAGTATAAGAAATAGAAAATACATTTCAGCCAGCCGTTCTCTAATGTACAATCAAGACTAACAGAATAGTATTTTGCATTTAACCCAGTAGTATTCTTGGCATACAATTTAAAGGTTCAAAATTGATATTTAGTCATCAAATAATTAGGAAAGCAGCATTCCAATTAAAATCTTTTCTGTATTGTGTAACTAACCCAATTTGTAAACAGAAAGTAGGTGAATATGAGAGCCTTTTTGCACACATATAAACAAGTATTTGTAATCAAGTACAAGAGCGCTTTCAGAGATGCTTGGTTCACAATGCTTGAATGTGGACCAGGATGAGCAGACGTTGAAAACTATGCTTTTATCTAGCTTAAAATCAGGCTGCAGAGGATGTTAAAGACATAATTTTTGTAATTATATTTAAATACTTTGTTTAAATACGTATCTGGTCTGAAGCTAATGAAACAACTTACACAAACAATTTTTAAAGCAAGTTTTAAAACAGAATTAGCATAGACATGGCTCAAAGCCTTCTCTAGTTTTTCTTTTCCCCCTAATTAAAGGGGCTTACTATTGTTTGCTTTTCCATAATTCTCATATTCCTATCAATCACTGGACTGAAGTTTTTTCTGAAAGCAACTGAAAAGACTTCTTGTTTCAGTAGCTAATTTTGCTGTGAATAATTCCCTAGGAGAAATCTAAGGCCCAATAATAGGAGTAGCTTCTATGAAAACATGCCCAGTGACTTCTCCTGCTGAGAACTACATTGAAAGGCCTTGCCAAGCCAGGAGATAGATTGGATTCCTGTGCTGTTGCAAAAACAATCAGTTCCTAGGCTTCAATGTACCAGAACAGCTGAAATAGTAAATAGGCATGTGCAAATCTTAATTAATTAAATCTAATGCTCCTGTCAAATGATAGGATTCTCCATAACGTGAAGAATTTTTAATAAATAAACAAAAATGAAAGTTCATGCTGAAAGAAAATGCATCACTATGGCATCTTCTGACATTTTCCCTACATTCTGTTTACTGAAGAGTAATTACAATCCATTTGTGAGCATATCTACTGAACAGCATTTGCTTCCCAGAAATCCTGGAATTATAAAATGAATTATCAGTGTTTGCTGGCAGGCACTCAGTTGGCCTCTTTCATCCATATTTTTGCTGTCATTTCATATTACTCCACTTTTGCTTTGTGTCCTTTACCTCAAGTTATTTTCATCATGCTAATATCCCTACTTTCCAATTATGCATGCAAATTTTTTTGTAATGGATACCTGCCACAAAGCACTTCCGTACATCTCTCCATATTGAACCATTCTGTCCTTCTTTTTATAAATGAATTAACATCTTTCTTGGAATGAACATAACTTGAAGCAGATCTGCTGACCATAAATGACTAAAACCACAGACAAGCCATTTCTGAAGCAGCCTGGTCTCCCAGTTGGTGTGAACTGGTATAGTTTCATTCAACTGAAAGGATGCAGATTAGCCCAGCTTCATTGATTTTGCTGAAATTATGCCATTTAACATCAGTTGAGACATCAAGCCAAATAAGAATATGATATTACTTGGAGTCTGTTTTTTTCTTATTGAAGCTATTGCATTTGCCCCTTTGCATCAAAACATTCTTTAAACTCCTCTTATTTCTATAATTTATATATATTCATATACTTTCTTCATGCTTAGGGTCATTGTTATTTCTGAATGGGTTATTTTTGTCAGCATATTTTGAAATATGCTAGCTGTCACACGTGACAGCATATCTTTATTGAAAACTTTCAAAAACTTAAATGAAAACTCTTTTAAAGGCAGAGTAAGGAAATGACAACAGCAAAAAAACAAATTACAAACAACAATAAAAGACCTTACAAGTAAACTAAGGCAAAGTGCAAAGGCTCTTTGCAAGGACAACATGGATGTGCAGATTCAGATTATTGGAGCGATCCCAGCTTCAACCCATTTCTGATTCTAATCAGGTCAGACATATTATAGACCCATACTAGATATCTTTCTAGCTCTGTGAACACAGATAAGCCATGAGGAGACCTAACCGGAAGAGAAACTGACTTCCCACGAGTAAGGCACCTGGAATTTATCCAGGTCCACTGATTTCTTAACTACAGCCACACTCCGTCTTGTGCTACAGGGCAAAATTACACACATCACAATAGAAGACATTACAATAAATTCCACTCACTTTTTCACCTCTGAACCTTCTTGTGACATAATGGTAGACAGAAATATATGAGAAATTTTAATTTCCATAGCACCGTACAGAGTCTTTTGGTAAGTGTAGTGTATGCAAATTCTTGACACATTTCTGATGGTGAAACACAGATGCCTAAGAAACATATAACTTTGCAATTTCAGTTTTTGTATTGTAGTGTTTCTTAGATTCATTTGTTGTTTACATAACTGACCTGAGTTTGATAAAGCCTTTTGATTTTCTGTATCAACTGTAATTTGTTTTGTGAAAGACATCATTAATCTTAAAAGAAACATAGCTGAGTCCTTGGTTGTGACAAATTCTCATAGGGTTCTTCAATTTACAATTATTATGTATTCTATTTAATTGTCCACTTAAATTATTTGCTACTTCCTGGACCCTTCACCCTTACTTAGAGAAAGCATTTATTACACACGATCCTTGGGTGATGTATATTCTGCCATTGCTTTGAAACCTACATAACACACATAAAAACATTTAGACAATAGCAAGGCAGTCAGTATTAAACAGGAAATGTAACAATGAGTTACATTCTTTTATGTAACACAACCTCGTTAAATAAGCTGGGATGTGAAGAAAGAATACCCAAGTTAACATCTTTCTAGCTAATGTTTGCAGGGTCTGGTCAGTCTATATTTTATTAAGACTAAAGATAATTGACAAGGATTGAAATGGATAAAAAAAGGTCAAAAGCATCTAGACCTTGCAATATGCAACCAGAAAAAAAAGAACATACACCTTGACTGTGCTATGGTTTTAGACTTTCAGTTTAATTTATTATGAAGAAGCATGAATATACAAAGCAGAAAAGAAAAAGCTTTCCTAATCAGTGCATTGCAGCTCCCCAAGAGAAAACTGCATGTATCTTGCTTTAGTAAGTTTCCTGAGTGAGACTGGTGAATGAATAAGTTCCTGTTGCCTGAGATACAGCAGAGGTAGAAATTAATGAGATCAGTCTGAGAATAGCTAAAGGCTAAAGATCTTTTTCTTGAGGAATATACACCTAAAAGGTCAGCAAGGGTAATGAGGTCCATAGGTGAACCTGGGTGAAAGTCAGAGTGGCTGAAACTGGATGCATGCCCTTACTGCACATTGAACCTACATCTAAAGAAGACCTCGGCACTTAATAACTACCAGAGGGTAACTCTGTCCCTCTGTTTCTAGTTTGCATGAAAGGAAACACAGGCTTGTGAACTGTTAAGAGCTGAATTATGTCAAAAAGTAGCTGAGAGACTCAAAGATAAAGTGAACCTGAACCGTAAGAGTAACAGCTAAGGAAAAGATGGAAGACTCCTACAGATATATCTGTAAGCAACATATTTACAACACACTTATAGAACAGCTATCCTCTGGTAGGGCTGTTCGCCAGGTATAACCCAATAGGAAGAAATATCTACAACAGATTCCTGGAATTCACAGATATAATGAATTGGACCAAGGATTGCAGTCAGGCAAGATGTGTTGTGCTCTTCATTCAGTGTCAGTTTGTGACACTGAAGTAAACTGGTTAACCCCGTCTGTCTCTCAGTCATACTTTTGTAACTTGGAAATTAGAAAAAATATTTCATATTCAGCTATTAGAAGCATACTTACCCGCATGATGTAAGTGCTGAACACCAACACTGTGATCTAAACCAAGCACATGTGCAAAATCTTCTGCTGTATAAATTAAATGCAACTCAACTATGGCATACAGTTCACAGATGTAAATTTTAAAATCCTAGAAGAGGAAGAAAATTATGAAAGTCTACCTAAGAGATAAAAATAAGCCCAGTATCTTCCTAGAGGTGGATAAGCCCTAGTATCTTCCTATCACCTAAGGTGATAGGTAACAGATTCCCACCCCCACCTCCTCTCTCAATAAAATATGACACATTTGACATTTATGACATTTGCCTCAAGAGCTTTGAAAGAGGTTGTGCTACTGTCAATATTAGTCAGATACCATGCTGTAAATCTGACACAGTCTCCAACTGAGTTGCTAACAATATTAAATCCAAGGTAACATATTACTCACTTTCCATAGCTGCCAATGCTGATCTCTACTTAAGTATTTCTTCAGGACACACAATAAAAAAATCAAGTAAATTCCAGCTGCTGCATGCTGTTCTTGAGAGGAATGTATCTGAATAAGACTGTATGATGCAGATAAGAGTGTATGCAAGGAATTGCAATAATCACTACATATTTTGTCTGTTGACATATTCACATTTTCTCCATTTTTATTTCAGTTCTTAGTGAATCTTTAGTCAGTTTTAAAAATAAGAAGCTGTTTGTAGTGCAATTTGTGTTGAACAAATAGCTTGTACATTTATTTTCCAAAAGAATATGCAATTGCATCTTTGAATACATAAAAATTCACACCTTCTGTCTGCACTGGTAGGATTCACTACTTTAGTCTATCCCAAGAACAACTGATAGTGGTATATATCACTGAAACAGGAACAGCAGGTCAACTCTTCTTTCTCTTGATGAGTGGCTTTTGAGAACACAAGCTTTTCTTTCCTTAGTTAATAATTATTATATATATGCTTATTTGTACTTTCAGCCTCTCTTTATATTTCTAAATGACACTATCTTCATACTTGTAATTCATTTTGTGAGGCAGGTGAGAAAGTACTGGTATATGGGGTTTTCTCCTGACTGGAAAGGAGACCGCATCTTTCTGGGTGTTCTTGACTGTCCTTGCAGATGCAAGTTGGTTCACTCTAGTATTACATTATTTATTTTCCTTTGACAACAGCTCAACATTTCACTGTTTATAATTCACAAAGATTACTTGATATGAACTCCAACTGGAAGGGCGTGAAAGTAAGGGAATACAGAAGGAAATAATCACAGTTATAAAAGCATCCATCCTGCCACATAGATGTGGCTTTTTGCAATGTTGACTTATCAAAATATCATCTAGAAATATGTATTTTAATAGCATGAAAAAGCCGCAATTACGACAGCAGTAATTATAATTCTTTTTGTTCTCCACAATTATGCTTGCGGCAATTGCAATTAAAACAGATGTTATGTATAAATAGCAAGTACATTTATTGTTCTCTCAATAATAAAAATAAATCATCCTTTTCATGCTTTTAAATATTCCTGTTTTGTTGGTTGTTTTTTTTAAATTATTTTTATTTATTTTAAAAGAACATTTGGAAATTAGCCAGCAAAAGCCAAAAAAAATGTTAGGCTACAGTTCTACACTTCCATTTTTATTCAAAAAATGAACAGAATAAAGAGAAAAGAAAAATATTAAGTCTGATTTCTACACACAGGATTCTTTGCAGATGATTGTGCTTTTACCACAGGCAGCAAGCCTCTAACATTCAAAATATATTTGTCAACGTTTCAAAACCATCTTTCATTCAGATGATTTTCTGTCAGAGATGAAGAGAAAGAGTTTTGATCAACCTAAGCTAAGATACATTCTTCTTACTTTCTTTTCCATCCTCTCAGAAGCAGCTTCTCTTGCGTGCTACATCACAAAACAAAGGGCTTTGGCAGACTAGTCCTGCAGAACAAAGTTTCTCTGAAGATCAATTGGTGCCTGCAGTTTGAGTTTATGAACCTGAGGCATATGTGTAAAACGAAGTCTCCAGCTAACTTGCTTACAACTTGCATCTCAGAAAGACAGTTATTTAAAATGAATAGGATAACCAAATTCCAGTTTTTAAATAAGAGATATGGTCATACATAGTCAGTAGTTTCTTTGATTATCTTTTGCTCTCTATTAATAAAGAAATGCATCCACTCCAAGAATACCACTGGGAATACACTGGTAAGAAGTCACTGAAATACCCATACCAAATACAATAAAATTGCAGGGGAGTTCACCTATTCTGTTGAATTATCCACTTAAAAGGCTAGTTGCTACTGTCACCCTCAAAAACAGAAACTGGTGTAATGATGTAAAGGTTTACTATATTTGATTTCTGTGTGAATCTAACTTTCTAAATGGTAAAGTGTGCATGTCACATCTCATACAAAATCCTTTTTAATAATCAGGATTTTAGAAGTTTTTCTGAGCAGTTTTACACTGCAGAATTCACCATCAAGAAAGATATTATCTGTGATACAGTAATTTTCAGTATAATGCTGTATTTTTTGAGACAATAGATGGGATTTTTTGCTTTTAACTGTCCTGATGCTTATATGCTTCTTTAAGTCATCACTTTCTTAAAGGCTTTACAGTTAGTCAGGGGTTTTGTTGGAAAAAAATACTGTATGTGGTCAAATAATTCCAAAAAAAGAGACATGACCGTATAAGAAAATGTATTAAAACTGTGATTGGACTTTAACGACTTCAGTAAGTCATGTACAACACAGGTTGTGTCATTTTCCTTGATTTTCATTTGAAAAACACAATTAGGCTTAAGTGCTCTTTTTCTTTTTTTTCCTCTCTCTACAGTGGTAAGAAGTTAAATTCTTTATTGAAACACTTGTTTGATATCATTTAGCTCCCCACATAAATTGGTTGAAATAACAGTGTACAAAGAGACACAGTGCTGATAGAGAGGAACTGTGGCCAAATCCTTACTCCAAAGTTCAGACATGAAGCTGGTAAGTCAAAGTTCTTCTACAGAGTAGAATCACATTCCAAATATTTTAATTTGTCTTTGTATCTTTAAACAGTTACCTTCTTAGTTGAGTTTATTTCTCTGGGTGGGTTTTTTTGGTTTTCAGCTGGATTCTCAGAGTTTCTATAATGAGCTCTTCCCATTTCTGTTAGAATGGTGAATGAATAAGGATGCTCACAGGCTCATAAGATTGGGTCTATGTATACTAGTGCCCAAAGTCATGCTGCAGTTTTCACTTGCCTGCTAATATGAGCTAATAGTAATTTTTTACTTTTTTTCTTTATTGTATCCTTTTTCCTTATGAAATTTTTCTTCAAAGAGGAAAAGAATACAACAATTGTTAACTTTTGTTTACAGTATTACATGTGTAATATATATAAATAGAAATGTTCCCTGAGAGAAACCACTGACTTCAATCAGGAGAGCTATATAATTACTGGGGCTCAGAATCCAGTTGTCTTGAAAAAACTCTGACAGTTTAAAAAAAATCTTTTCAAAGGAAGAGGGATCTAAGTGTCAAAAGATTCAAAACCAAAATAATTTGTAAACAGCAAAATAAGAATTTAAAACTACAGTAAGACAAACAAGCGCACATAAACAAAGGGGAATAAACAAGCAATAAATTGTGAACTTGATAAAAGGCTATTTTATTGTCCATGTGTGATGTGGAATGGTTAGGTTTTTACTTAATTGTGAAGTAGCACAGCTGATTAGTTATTTTAAGTGTAGTGGGCTAGCTGAGAAATAATGACTATAATAATAGAACAAAAACCGGTCAAATTACATTGTGTGATCTCAGCAAAGCAAGTTTTGGCAGAGTGGTTGACGCTGGTTAACAATAAAGACAATGGAGAGCAATGCAGTAAAGAAGGAGCAGCATTCAGATAGCCTGCCTGCCTCCTGAATGTAGTGTATCAACTGGCAATTAGTGTATATGGGTCTGAAAGAGAGCAAAAGAGGATGAAAAAAGTATTTCAAAAAGGTAGCGATTAAAGAAATATAGAAAAAATTCATAGACCCTTTATTAAAGGAATAATCTTTCCATGTGTTGAACTAAAGTTTCTGAGACTGCCTACACTGTCCTGGTCCTGTCCAGATGATATGCACTAAGCACTCCTTGAGTACTGTAGTCCATCTAGAAGCACCCTATTCCTCATATGCCCTGTGAAGAAAACAAAAAGATCCTCTATTGGCTCCTCTGGTCTGGAGGTGTTAGGGTGCTCTATGAAGCAGACCTATCCCATAATGCAGTTGCAACATCAGTGTTAAAATCAGTTTTTTCCCATTTCCTAGGCAGTTTCTACCTTGGAATATATTTCAATAGGTTGTTTCTTATTTATCAGTAACATCTATTCTCTGGTATGCATGGTCTTGCATCTCTGGTTTCCCAAAGAGAATTATTGTTCAAATATTTTATATAATATATTAAAGTAAAAGAGGTCTAACATGAATCTATTGATGAAAGGAAAACCAGCTCCTTCCAAGGATATCTAAATCTTTAATGGGACAGTGACACAATTTCTGTCCTTTCTGACAGGACATGAAGTCTGTTCTGGATGGGGAGGAAGTTCAGGCTTAAAAAATTTAAATATCCCTGAGATAATCCTTGATTACAGAAGTACGAAAAGCTTCTTCTATAAACCACAAAGTCTGTTTTCTGTATAGGTTCGACAGATTTGCCAACCTTTTTATAGGTAGTGCCTGAATAGATAATTTGTCTCCCCATTTTGTTAGGCAGCAAAATTGGGAGTGTCTTGTTGTCTCAGCTAATGGGTTTAAAAGTCTCTGTTACTCTCAGGCTGAGGATAGGAGAATCTATCAACAATGGTTTGTTGTGGAAACCGGCTGGGCAGCAGGCATGCGTCTTTCTGAAGTTCTTTTGGGAGATGAAAAAGCTATGTATTTCATAGTTCCCAAATTGCACTCACACTTTTTATAAAGTATTCCTTGGATGGCCTCTGGTAAGGAGATGCAGAAGTATAACCTCATTAATTTCAGTGGATATAGGTTAAATCTTGAGAGTTTGCAATTGAGTGTTTGCAGATAAATGTTTCTTAATTCATACACTTGCTTTTATTTTCAGCAGACCTAAACCACCCTATTTTTTCTTGTCCTCCTTTTTCTTTCACTAGTTCTAAGAAGTTATCATCTTAGGGCTAAATTCTGTGGGGTATTTGTATGGCCCAGCCTTGGCAAATGATTGGCATGGATAATCTGGTAAAATGAGAATTTGAGTAGAAATAGTATTTATCTGTACTGGATACTCAAAACTGTCTGAATCCATTTGCCTAAAACTGATCATTTTAGAGAGGAAGACAACCATCAGCAGGACTGGAAAGCAATCATATAATTACAAAGCTTTTGAAACAAAGAAGAAATTAGTATGATAAGAAGAATAAAAGCAGCATTAAAATCCATAATGAGAGAAAAAGACCTTGGAGTGGAAAGGACAGGAGTGAACCTGGGTTTGGCACTGCCAGAAGTTGCTCTGCGGCATCAAGAGTGCTGATGATATGAAACTGGGAGGGGTGGCTGGCACACCAAAAGGCTGTGCCACCATACAACAAGACCTGGACAGGCTGGAGAGTTGGGCAGAGAGGAGCCTGATGAAATTCAACAAGGGCAAGTGTAGGGTGCTGTACCTGGGGAGAAATAACCCCTTGCACCAGTACACTTACAGGCTGACCTGCTGGAGAGCAGCTCTGAGGAAAAAGACCTGGGAGTCCTGGTGGACAACAGGAGGACCATGAGCCAGCAAGGTGCCCTTGTGGCCAAGAAGGCCAATGGCATCGTGGGGTGCATCAGGAAGAGTGCGACTAACAGGTCGAGGGAGGTTGTCCTCTCCCTCCACTCTGCCCTGGTGAGGCCCCATCTGGAGTACTGTGTCCAGTTCTGGGCTCCCTATTTCAAGAAGGACACGGAACTACTGGAGAGGGTAAAACAGAGGGCTATGAGCATGATTAGGGGCCTAGAACATCTCTCTTTTAAGGAAAGGCTGAGGGACTTGGGTCTTTTTAGTCTGGAGAAGACTGAGGGGGGATCTGATCAATACCTATAAATACTTAAAAGATGGGTGTCAAGAGGATGGGGCCAATCTTTTCTCAGTGGTGCCCAGTGACAGAACAAGAGGAAAAGGGCACAAACTTGAACATAAAAAGCTCCACCTAAACATGAGGAGGAACTTTTTTACTTTGAGAGAAGCAGAGCACTGGATAGGCTGCCCAGAGAGGTGGTGGAGTCTCCGTCTCTGGAGACATTCAAAACCTGCCTGGACATGTTCCTGTGCAACCTGCTCTAGGTGGACCTGCTTTGGCAGGGGTGTTGGACTAGAAGATATCCAGAGGTCCTTTCCAACCCCATGTGATTCTGTGATTCTGTGATCAGAGCCCCTTTCCAGACCAGAGGAAACATCCTCCCTGCTTGATGCTGTGAGGGTCCTGCCCCAGCAAGCAGCTGCTGCCCACGGAGTAGGGACAGCAAGTGGACACATGGCTCTGTGGCTCCCACGTCTTGCCCAGGAGGGGTGTGCAAGCAGTGCAACCCCACTTCCAGGAGGTTTACAGGCAATCCTCGTGTTCTGCTAGAGAAGAGGTATGCTTGTAACTATATATGTGTGTATCTGCATATGTGCACATGTGTGTTTTGGTGTGATTGGAATCTTTGAGGATAAATTTGGGATAATACAAAGGTCTTTATAAAATTGTTGGTGTTCAGCATCCTGCCTCTAGGATTGCAACTATTCTGTTTTATTACCGGTATTGATCCTGTAAGTATAGTTCACTGATTGCTGGATAACTGCATGTGTTTAATACATCAAGAAACTGTTTCAGTCCCAATTTAGTTTAAATTACATGAACTGAGAAGTTTTTTCCTTTGACAAATTCTGACCTGAGATGGACTGGGAAAACTCATTCAATGATATCACAAAGGACCAATGTCAAGATAAAATAAGAATCATGAACTAAAAAAATTATAATTTATATTAAAAATTTTGATTGCTTTATGAGCTGTTTTGTTAAAAACATAAAAGAATATCATGACAGCAAACTGGTTAAGAAAACAAAGAAGGATATCAGAATCATAACTTTTCACTGGTCACTGTAGTCTTTCCTATTGACTATAGACTTTCCTATTGTTCAACTGATGAAAACAGCATAAAGTCATGATTCAGCACATTGTTCACAAATGTATGAGTTTCTCTGCATGTTGAAAACCCGAAATACCTGTGCCTGTCTCTAGCTCTGTTAGTGATGATAACTCTAGGGAATCTCATTTACATCAAGGTCTATTTTTTCCTCATATATATCTAGGGAAAAATTCTTAAAACAACTTCAGTATTTTTTAATGAGTTGCTGAAAAGAGAATCTGCATTTTTACTTCACTTTTCAGTGTATCTTTAGAGCCTACTTGTTCATTTTGCTTTATAGCAGCAGTAGTACACTCACCAAGTGCTAAAAATCTTTAAAGTTAAGAATAATTGCCAGATGTTCCTAATAGCTCATTATCACCACCTTCAGCATTTCTTTCTTTCCCTCACTTTAATTACACTGTGATAAATTTCCAGGAGACTTCCACTAAATAGAACCTAGGTTACACTTGATTAAGCCAAGATGACAATATTATTAATCATTCAAGTTGATCATTATAATATATACTTGTCCTGCAGAGCGATCTGCACTTCACCCCTTACATTCATTAGTATGCCATAAATGTTTGACACATTATAGAAAGATCGTCCCAAACCAAAAAAGAAACAAGATAAAATGTATTTCTTAAAGTACTGCTTTTGATTGAGTTTTCCTGGTAGTCTTAACACTTTTAAGCTATTTAGGCGCACAAGAAAGTTTAGTGGTTCAAAACAATTTCCTGAGTCTTTCAGATTTTCTGTCTTGTTTTAAGATGGTAGCTACAACAGATAACAGAGATAATTGCATCTGAATGACAATATAGAAACATTTGTAGATATGCAGGGATTAACAGAGCCTCAGGTCTGTATGCTGAGAAAAAAATTATGAGTGACATGACAGTTTAAGATGCCAAAGAGAATGCCCAGTCCTCTTATCCTCTGACCTCTTTTACTTATATACGTACTGAAAAGACTGATAGTTTATATTTAAAATATTAGGTCCGTGCTTAAACTGCATCTTGAGCCTTTTCCCAGTGCACAAATACAGCCAGATTAATGTTTTTTTTATTAGAGGTACCACAGAAGTTTAAAAGCAGTATCATCACTTCGTTATTAAGGTAACCTTGGTAACTGAACACAGTCTAAAAACTAAAGCCTGTGGCAGTGTGCTCTCCCCCCACCCCCCACCGGCTCCTGCTCGGGCCTTGGCCACCATGGCCATCACAACAGCAGCTGTGTGGCACAGCGAGCAGGGTAATAACTTGTATCTGGACTTTGGGGGATGGCTGGCAGCATAGTCAAAATACTGTCTGGAGTGGGGACCTAGAAATTTT
>JAOXNO010000001.1:125285423-125319034 GCA_028565335.1 Limnodromus scolopaceus
AAATCACTGTTTCACCTTAATAAATATTTCACTACTTCACTCTAACTAGTGAAGTCAATCACTCCGTCCGCGACAAAGCCACAGCGTTCAAAACTTTAGTTCATGGCAATGGCTCCCTAGAAAAGACAAAGAAAATGTCACTTGCATACCAGTTAATTTTACAGAAAGGATTCAAAGGATCATTATGATCTTAAAGCTGCAAAAATAAAGCACAGATGCCATTCAGTGGAGGCAGTTGGGGAACCAGTGCAGGTACCGTTGCTCCCTTCTCATTATTACTTCAAAGTGTATGACTAAAATACTCTTCTATATATCGTTTGTTTCCAATGCTTAAAAAATTGTTTCTGTCAGAAACGGGCAAGGATTGTTTGTCTCCTGAGACTTCACACTGAGGCTGGAGGGAACAACTGAAGAAGTCTTTTGGTAGGCAAAACAGCTAGCTTCCTCTCTGGCCCACCAAATACTTCACTTTACATTGCTTTCTTGATTTAGATATGTAAATGGAGATGGACCAGAGAGCATATTATCTTGAAGTCACCTGAGCAATGCTACCTAAGGTAATCAAAACGCTTTATGTATTAGTGAAGACCCAGTTCAAAATGAGGCATTCCATCATTTTGTTCATCTTTCCAGTGCACTCAGTATTTACACTCTGTTCCCAAGTATTCCCACATTCTCTTTTCAAGCATATTATTTTGTCTCCATATGCTGGTCCTGCACACCACCAGTCTTTCTCATAGGACCCCAAAACACAACCCTTCCCCCCATATTACCAGTTTATTTATTATCCACAACAAAGAATATCCACAACCAACAATTCCTTGATCTGATGTTTTTGGTGAAGTTTTCAATTAATAGATAAGTCAAAGTGATAAAAGAGATACTAATTAATGGGCTTTAAAAATATTTATTGAGCTAAGTTTTTCAAGTCCTGCCATGAATCATCATAATCTAATCCAGTCATCAGATAAATATTAATGCTGAAATGGGGCATTGTGAAAACAACAAGAATGTTAGTCTCCTCAAACAATTCACTACCAAATGAGCTATTATATATCAAACACAAGCAAATGACGGATGAAACAAGATATACTAATATTTAAGTTGTTTCTTTGTATCTGTTGAAATAAAAAATGTTAACTGCAACCAGAAATTTAGCAAAATTAATTTTTATCAAAAGAAGAGTATAGGACAAAATAGGGAGTGAACTCTTAGAGAAAAGCATTCAAGTTGGCAGGATCTGATTAAATTCTCCCTGGAGCACTGAAGGAACAAGCTTTTGCAGTGTTCGAACTGTTAGAAATTAGCACTGAGACTTCTTGGAATAGGAGGAAGGTCCCAGAGGACTGGACAAAGGAAAATATAGTACTTATATTAAAAATGGCAGAAAAGCGCAGGGTCAGTAGAATTACAGACCACTGAGTCTGATTTTGTTTCCAGAAAAAAATACCTAAATACATTATAAGCTTATAGAGAATAAAGAATGGTGGCAGAGGGGGAAAGAGCTCAAATTGGTGTATTTAGACCAAATAGAAGAAAACCATTTATTTTATTTCTTTGACAGTATAACTATGCTATTGGATAAAGAATAATCAGTAGAGGGATTATATCAGCACTTCAGAAAGGCTGTTGACATTGTAACGTATGGCAGTCTCTTGAACAAAAAAAAAAAAAAAAGGAAAAATGGCTGAAATTGCCAGAGCAGATATCTAATTAGATGAAAAATCCCACTCAAATACTGTCTACATGTAACTTGCAATCAAGCAGGAGAAACTACAGTTTGAAAGCTTTACTGAAGGGTCAGTCTCTATATACTTTTGTTGCTGACCAGGTTGGCTGAATAGACAATACATGTATTGCATCTACTGTTGTTGATGAACAAACACTCTGAAGGGCAGCATCCAAATCCAAAATCACCTTAACTAGTTGGAGAAAATGTCCAAAATCAAGAATATGAAGTTTAGTAAGCACCAGTACAAAGAACTTTAGAAAGTGAGAACTGTAGGAAGTTATAGTTAAAATGGCAAATAAAATTTAGACCTAACCAGACACTGGAAATCAAGATGATGTTGGATTTAGAATGGATTGCAAACTGCAAGTGAGGCAAGCCTGTGTAAGATAAGATAAAATGATGCAAAAACCAAATCTAAATCTGGAGTCTTGAATGAAGAACAGAGAGAGAGTATGTTTTTCTGTTCTAATTGTCCCAAATAAGGCTTCTAGTGGTTTACTGCATCTGCTTTTGGTCACAGCTTTTTTAGAAACACAACTGATGGAAGTCCACAGAAGAGGAACAACCCAAAGGAAAATGTTCAAAAAGTAAGACCTCTTGGAAAGGCTGAAGAAATATAATTTAGCTTGGGAAAAAAAAAAAAAAGGAAAAGGGATAAGGGATGTGATAATGATCTTCCAGCATACAAAATGTGATTAAAAAAGGGGATGATGATAAGTTATTTAATGTATCTTTTCAGGGAAGGACAAGAATAAAACAGTTTAGCTCACAGAAAAGAGAAACTAGATTAGATATTAGGAAAAGAAACTGGGGTTGGTTTTTTTAATGCAATAGATGGCAAAAAATGGGAAAGAAAACTTGGAGAATGTCTAGGTTTAGAAGCTTTTGGGAAGTTCACCAAATATCTATTAGTCATTGCCCAAATACACTCTGTTCTGAAAAAAAGGCTCTAAAACATCCTTTGATATATTTGCTTTCTTTTCTACAACTGATGCTGCCATTTTGCTCTTGGAGAATCACAGGTTGTTTCCAGTAACCTCAAGATTTTTTTTATTTATTCTTCAAATCTTATACATCTTAGTCACCTAAAATCCATCTGAGTTAATAGTACTTTATTTCAGCATCATTAGTAGCACTCCAAATATGTTTTTATCCTCTGGATAAACTCTCAGGAAGGTATGAACCTTGAGACCAACTTCAGCAACAGAACATAGAAAAAGATTGTTCATGGAATTATCTAGGCTGCAGAGCTTAATACATTAGTCACTCGAGATACAGACAAGGCTGAGGTACTCAACAGGTTTTTTGCCTCTGTCTTCACTGGCAAATGCTCTGGTTATGCTGCCCAAGTGGCAGAAGGCAAAGGCAGGTACTAGAAGAATGAGGAACCCCCACTGTAGCAGAAGACCAGGTTCTTTAAATTGGAGAGACATGGATTTGATGGATGTACCACTCAGTGGATAAGGAATTGTCTGAATGGTCACACTCAAAGAGTTGTGGTCAACAGCTCAATGTCCAAGTGGCGAGCGGTGTTCCTCAGGTTTCAGTATTGGGACCAGCACTGTTTGATATCTGTCAGTGACATAAACAGTGGGATTGAGCGCGCGCTCAGCAAGCTTGCCAACAACACCAAGCTTTGCAGTGGGGTTGACAGACTGGAGGGGAGGGATGCCATCCAGAGAGACCTGGACAGGCTTGAGAGGTGGGCCTGTGTGAACCTCATCAAGTTCGACCAGGCCAAGTGCAGGGTCCTGCACCTGGGTCATCGCAATCCCAACCACAAATACAGGCTGGGCAGAGAATGAATTGAGAGTAGCCTTGAGGAGAAGGACTTGGGGGTGTTGATTGATGAGAAGCTCAACATGAGCAGAGCAATGTGTGCTTGCAGCCTAGAAAGCCAACAACATCCTGGGCTGCATCTGAAGAAGTGTGGTCAACAGGTCAAGGGAGGTGATTCTGCTCCTCTACTCAGCTCTCATGAGACCCCACCTGGAGTACTGTGTCCAGCTGTGGAGTCCTCAGCACAAGAAGCACATGGACTTGTTGGAGAAGATCCAGAGGAGGGCCACAAAGATGATCAAAAGGCTGGAGCAGCTCTCCTATGAAGACAGGCTGAGAAAGTTGGGGTTGTCCTCCCTGGAGAAGGTTGTCCTCCCTAGAGAAGGCCCTGAGGAAACCTTATAGCAGCCTTCCAGTTTATAAAGCAGGCTAAAGGAAAGATGGTGAGTGATTATTTGTCAGGGAGTATAGTGATAGGATGAGGGGTAACATTTTTAAACTGGAAGAG
Source organism: Limnodromus scolopaceus (assembly GCA_028565335.1). NCBI lineage: Eukaryota > Metazoa > Chordata > Aves > Charadriiformes > Scolopacidae > Limnodromus > Limnodromus scolopaceus. The sequence continues at coordinate 125,289,443 of JAOXNO010000001.1, forward strand.
GGTAGATTTAGACTAAATATTACGAAGAAATTCTTTATCTTGAGGGTGGTGAGACACAGGAGCGGGTTGCCCAGAGAAGCTGTGGATGCCTCATCCCTAGAAGTGTTCAAGGCCAGGTTAGACGGGGCTTTGAGCAATCTGGTTTAGTGGGAGGTGTTCCTGCCCACGGTAGGGGATTGGAACTGGATGATCTTTAAGGTCCCTTCTGTGGTGGTGTGCTCTCTCCCTTCCCCCCATTCCGGCTCCTGCTCAAGCCATAACCATCAGTGGGAGCTGTGATGAGTTGCACCTGCTTTTTGGGAGATGTCTGGCAACACAGCCAAACACATTCTGGAGTAGGGACCTAGATATTTCAGTCCCATGCAAATATGACTATAGATCAATTATCTTGCTCCGTAAATAACAGACAGCCCAAGAACCCTTTGAGCTCTCCTGCACAGCAGTGGGCTGCATGCCAGGATCTCCCCTTGAGTAAAACCACTTAAGGTTTTACTCCTCAAGCTTAAGAGATTCCTTGCTGCAACAGGTTCTCGTTAAGTGAATAATAGCATGTTAAACTTTGAAATCTTAACCAAGTAACATAAAGGATTGATTGCACATATATAATCCTTTAGACATAAACCATTGACCAAGTCTGGGATGAGGACTGGATCCAGACACACTTAGACTCCTCTCTGAGGAGTTTAGAAAGCAAGGGGGGTCCTTTTTGAACCTCGTGACTCAACAGGAAGGTCTCCCTGACAACTTGTCTGACCCTGTCTTCTATGCAGTAAATAACCAAGTGTACATTGCCATTGAATCTCATAAAACACTTGTTTTTGGGTATGGGTGCAGCAAAACTGTGACTGTTTAATTAGGGATGGACTTTTTACATGTGAGGAGACAAGTATGAAGGAAGGGAAGTGTCAATGTGGATGGAGGAAGAACAAGAATGGGAAGCAGAGTGGAAGGAGGATAAAAGGGGTCAGCTGAGCGAAAGCAAGGTGCTGATCAATTCAGTTGCTTGGTTGAGACTTGCACCTGACCAGTTCAGGCTGTCTTGTTTTCTTTATTAATATCCATTCCTAACAATTTTCTGTGTGAACTGCTGTAATGTCTCTCTGTTCTGCATGTGCACTTGCATGCATGCATGTGTCTTTTTTGCAATGAAACTTTTAGCTGGACTAGCCAGCAAATCAGAGGAGGCACTCAGAAAGACCTCAGGTCTGAGGCAGTGGCTGGGTAAAGGAATGGGGAAATAAGCAGGAATATGAAAGGACTTGGAGTATGCAATAATATTCCAGTTGCCTGCAAACGTGGTTGTGTCTGTGAAGTAAAGGGTGTGCATTCTTCACAAAGTGAACCTAAACCCTGATCTGCCAGAGAGGAGGACTGGGTCTGTGCTGTCTGTGTTGGCCATGTTTACGTAGTGCCAGTATAGGCAGTACCCTCTCTGTTTATGTTGGTTTCTATGGCTAGCCATGTTTGCACCATGTGTGGGTGGGTGGATGGGCGCCCACCAGGAACATACACCACTGTTGGCTGGACTTGAGTGCCACAGCTGCCTGGCTATATCACACTGGGTCTGGATAAACCTTGTGGTCCAATACAAAATTTCGTCTAGTGGGCAAGGAAGGACAACTTTCCTTTGTTTGAAAGCCCAAGAAATTGGCTTCACTTAATAGAGTTAGTATGAGGATGTTCAGAAAATATGCTGTCCAATAGCTCTCCTGTGCAGAGATCTGCCATGCACTTACATTGCAGTGTCACTGCATATGCCTCACCTTTATCATACAGAGAGCAAGGGAATAAATAAAGCCTTTGCCAGTTTTATTATGCACAAAATACTTTTATTGGAAACTCTTACATATAACATGTATATTTGTTTAGCACCAGGGGGTAATGGGATTGAGATAAGAGAGAGAAGGAGGTGGGCTATTTCTGGATATCAGTAAGAAAGGCTCAACAGCAAATGATTTAGTTAGATAGTTGGTTTAAAAAAAACAGAATAAGAAGAGTTATATGGATGAAAAGTAAGTCTTATGTCCCTTCAGGCACTAGGAACACCACATTTGTGCAGCATCGGGCAAGGCCCAGATGGATTTTCCCACGGCACACTGCACATATATGGTCCATTGAAGGAAATTCCTCCTTTTTTTTTTTTGTTATTTGAGCTATTGTATCATTTTCTTACAAGAAAATAACTCTTTTAATAAAGAATGATCATATGAGAAGTTTCTCACACTTTTAGATAAAGGTAAGGCCATGCAGGAGGTATAATCTCTGGTATCAAGTAGCGCTGCCTGCAGGGTCCCCAGTTAAAGTAAACTGGTGTCTCAAAAGTATAAGTCCAACAAAAGATGTTAAAAAAATATCAGGTTTTAGTGGTATCACAAAAAAAAAAAGGGTAAAATGGTAAAAATAAACAAGGAACTTATATTACAAACACTTAGGCAGACATAACTTTTACAGGTTCAGGATGTCAGTTGGGAGCTATTATTACACTCTGTGTATTGACTCTAAGTTTAGAATGATGCTACAAAATGTGCAAAACACTCACCTAAAAAGTAAGGACACTCAGTCCCTGGGAAAGTTACTGTGAGCTAATGCCTCAACCTAAAGGAAGGGCTTCCAATAATAGACCCGCTGCTCTGAGGAGAACTACTCAAAAGAGTGTGTCCAGTGGGGACTCCATTTTATAGCCGAGTAGGATCTGAACTGTAGTCATCTATTGGTCATGGTCATGTAGCTTTCATTTGTCAAGGTGTCTCCAAGGTGGGCTCGATGGCTGAGGTGGTCTTTAGGGCTCAGGTATATAGGGTATGTGCCTGGGGGTTGTTTGTGTAGGAAACCTGCAGTTCAAGTGCTTTCAATCAAATGAGCCACCAGGCCCTTGTACCATGCTGTTAGACCTGTGGGGGTGAGGGTGGGGTGTGTGCTTCTGCCACAGCTGGTTGAGCTTGTCCTGCAGCCAGGGCGTTGTGCTACACATGGCAGCCTGAAAGCCAGGCTGGATGTGCAGCACAGGCATGGATTGTTATGTGGATCACTGACTCTTTGATATGCAGTGGTCATAGCATTCCACCTTTGATCCACATACAGTTAACCTTTCCCAAAGACCTTATAAATTATAGGTTGTATTACTCAACAAGCCTAGTTCCCTCAGCTGTTCCTCATAAGAACTTGGCTCTAGACACCCTTTACCAGCTTCGCTGCTCTTCTTTGGATGTGGTCTCCCCTAATGATATCTCACAGCAATATTCCCAGTATTCCAGTAATCCCTAAAGGGCATTGCCCACATGCTGGAAAATACCTTCTGTGCAGCTTAAATTAATATTCATGGATTATATCTACAAGAATATTTCACTTGAGATGATATGGTGTCGCATTCCCTCCCTGCCCTCAGGCCACTTGGTACTTGGCATGATTTCCCTCCCAACCTGTGCCACAGAATAACACAGTGGACCAGAATGTAACAGAATGGTCTAACATGAAAGAAAAGGTAGGGAGCAACAGATCAAGAACACATTAACATGCCTAGTCCCCATGGCTCATAGTGCTTGAAGATAATAACTGTAATTGATCACTCCCAACACCGTATGGATCATGACCACAGAGGGTGAGATACCAGGCCTTTTCAAGCCTCAACCATCTCCCAGAGAGGAACACCGATGCATCATGAGCATTTACCCTAAATCTGAGAAAGGGAAATTTTAAATATAGGCTAGTCTCTCCCTCTTGTGCACCTCTCCACCTGTATGTTGTGAGATACACATTAGCTTTATGGATGTGGATGATTTTGTGTCCATCCATGCACTTGTGGGATCTAAAAGTGGCACCTTTTGGCTCACTACCATCGACTGCTATTAAGAAACTCCTGATCGGAGACCTCTGTGTGTGTGTGTGCTCGCATTTATACAGTTTGTTTAGATGTATACAGATATATGTGTTAATTTGTGATTTTTACCTTTACTTATATATAGATGTATTGATTCAGGGTACTGTCTAGTAAATTAATGTGAATCTTGCCACCTTCAAATCTGTAACTAAGTCACTGTTCAATCATTTTTTTACTCATTTGTAAACTCCTAAACCAGTTAATGATTAAGTGCTGCTAAAATTCAGCCTCTCAATCTACCTTATATCATTAATAAATTTTGAATAGTCGCTAAATCATAACTGTGTCAAATATTTTTATCTGCGACAGATGGTTTTCAGAACATACTCTTTTTCAGGCTATGTTTTACTGCTTTCATGCAGTTTGTAATAGGTATACTTACTGACACTCTGGTGCAACTTATATAGACTTCACAGTTCTTCAGAATTGTTCTCCACCGTCAGGTACAGAAAAGACAATACCACAATGAATATCTGCAAAACAATTGTCAAAATGAAAGTCTTTGCTTATTCCTGTAGCAGTTCTAAATACCCGTTCTAGAGCTATAAATGACAAATATAAGGGGTTAAGGAACTTTTGAGTATTTTCACCAGTTACACAGTAACACATCTTTTGCCAGCTTCCTGGAACAGGCTGAAGGATGCAGCCATGATCAAAAGGCAATCCAATAATTCTCTTCTGTGCTGTTTTGGGTGCTCTGGCAATTGATACTGATTAAAAAGCATGCATGAATAACTCTGGACATCCAGATGAACAATTTTGGAGTAGAATTTCGAATAGGTTTAATCAGTTCTATTGCCAAACCTTGATTAGAGTATGCTTTGGGTAAATAATTAAATACTAGAAAATTTTAAATTCCTTGGTACTGAAAGTAGAAGCTACTCTCTCAAATAGAACTGATAGGCATTACATGTATCAAGTACACATAGATAAAAGGCTTACTGTGTGCAAGACAGTAATAAATGTCTGACATGATTGTTGAGGTACTGAGCATTTTTGTTACATGTACAATTCTTAAAAGCCCACAGAGTAAAATGATAATTTCTAAAGAAATCACTAGTTAAGTAGATGAAGAGTGAGAGTATGCGTGCAATGCCCATAAAAAAGTCTGCTGATATTCAGAACAATATAAGAAAAAAAATTATTTGTAGTGATGTTATTATTTTTCTAAGTTGGGGAATGAAGAATCCAGTTGTGGTTTAAATCCAGCCAGCAACTAGGACCACACAGCCATGTGCTCACTCCCCCCAGTCCCCAGTAGGGTAGGGAGAAGAGAAAAGAGAAAAGAAAGAAAAGAGATTAAAGAGAGAAAAGGAAGGGAAAGGGAAAAAAACCTCAAGGGTTGAGATAAAGACAGTGTAATAGGACAGTAACAGAAGAGGAAAATGACAATAATAATAATAGCAACAACAATAATGGTAAAAGAATGTACAAAATGAAGTCATACCACACCAGTCACTCTCACCATCCTATGATCAATTGCCAAGCCCATCCCAAGCAGCAACTGTAAATTCATGCCACCGGCCAACCCCCATTCATACACTAAGCATGACATCTATGATATGGAATATTCCTTTGGCCAACTTGTTCTGTCTGTGCTCCCTCTCAGCTTTTATGGGCAGGTGAAAAAGTCCTTGACTAATGTAAACATTACTTAGCAACAACTAAAACAATATGTGTAATTGACATTCTTCTCATACCAAATCCAAAACACAGCAGATATTGGAAAGAAAATTAACCCTATCTCAGCTGAAACCAGGACATCAGTGAACAACAACAAAAAATGAAAGCTATATGGCAAAGGTACAAATGAAAGTACGTGAAATATTTATTGCTCACAGCAAATTTCTATCAGAAACTGCATCTTGAGAAGGGAATGTATTTATAGGGTTCATATAACCTAATTATGTCACAAGTTACATCAATAAAGACAACAATATCAGGAAGGAAGTCACTATTTCTGTTCACCCTAATACAGAAAATTTTGTCTATTGAGAAATTTGCATTTTCATACTAACTGCAACATATGGTACTGTAGCTATAAAGCTATTTAAATATGCTCACACTGTCAGCTGAAAGAGATTGACAATGATTTAATTTAAAGAGCTGCCATCATATTCCAGCAAACTTAAAAAAAATTAACTTTCTTGACAGAAAAAAAGCCCTTGAACACTACTATATAGATCAACTTCACAGACAATATTATGCATTTCTCACTATAATTTACTAAATTGTTTTATAGTAGCTTGTTTTCTATTTGCTAACATTCCTCCTCCTGGTTGATTCACTCAGTGATGTCACAACTCAGTGTAGTATCATAATTGTTTCCATGGAAATGGCCTGTGGTACCGCCAGTACAGACATTTAAGCAAAATGACTCAGGAGGAAAATGCCTATGGATCATTGATATATATATACTCATAAGAGAGATTAGATCAGAGCTATAGCAGATGCAAATCAAAAATAGTGGGTGCAAAAGTTATCACTTACTACAGGAAGAGTATCACTTATCTCTGTGCCTGCTGCTGTCAATTTATCCTGATCTCAGTATTGAAGACTTAAGAAACAAACCCAAGAGTCATCATTGTGACAGCTTTCTGAAGGTCTTTAATCTATTTATAATTTACTAATACAATGTCACTGCACTTCCCAGTTTAGTACAAATGTTGGATAGTACAACCTATACAGTTCAGAACTACTGCATAAAGAGTAACACTTGAAATAAAGAATAGATTCCTAAGTAACTGTGAGGACAAGAGTCTAAAGTAGTCTAAAGTCTTCTGCAGCTGAACAAAGATCAAACAGTTTTTTGGAGGGGGCAACCATAACCAATGAATTTATCGGGTGTTTTTCCAAAATAATAGTATTTAAGCCCCACCAGAAATTCAAATTCTAAATGACAGTCTTGATTCAGAGCGTTTGCCCTCTTATTTGATCCTGCTTTTGCTAAAAACTTAACTGCACACCCAAGAAGAGTAGACATCCCTATCCTGTGCCACAGCTGTGAATTGATTTTGATGCTGCTTTTACTTCCAGTATGTTTTCTTTAGAGTTCTCAGGTTTTAATATATTATTAAATAATACAAATTAAACAACAAGCTTAGTATTTTTAAACATCTAATAGAAACCTTATATTCACTGAAAGTCAAAAACCTTTCTCTTAATTTTCTCTTCTCTTTAATGAAGTCAAAATGTGCCAGCCAAACCATATTTAGATTAAAAACAACCTGAAGCGCTAAACAGTCCTAAGAGTGATTTGTAAGTGGTCTCCCTTGTCTTTATATACTTATTGTCCTTATCTGATGAATTTTCCTGTTGATGGAGGGGGAGTGAAAGACCAACTGGTGGGCACATGGCAGCCAGCCATTGACAGCTCACCACAGGGGTTTCACTTTATTGAAGACCAGACTCTGTCTCCTCTATGACTGTCCAGAACTATTCAGGAAAATCTCAGTCCTCAGAAGGACTGTCTGTCCTTCACTGTCAATTTTCCTAGTCAAATAGTGTAAAGTACATTCAGATATGAAAAATAAAACTTTTAACTTATTTTTATTGAGAAGACTCCAGGGACACCTTATTGAGGCCTTTCAATATATAAAAGGGGCTTCATAGCAAGATGGAGAAAGACTTTTTACCAGGGCCTGTACTAACAGGCAGGGTAAGACACAAGAGTTTTAAACTGAGAGAGGGTACGTTTCAGGTTGGACATAAGGAAGAATTTTTTTATGATGAGGGCGGTGAGACACTGGAACAGGTTGTCCAGGGAAGCTGTGGATGCCCCATAGATTCATAGAATACTTTGGGTTGGAAGGGACCTTTAAAGGTCATCTAGTCAAATCCCCCTGCAATGAGCAGGGACATCTTCAACTAGATCAGGCTGCTCAGGGCCCTGTCCAACCTGACCTTGAATGTTTCCAGGGATGGGATATCTATCACCTCTCTGGGAAACCTGTGTCAGTGTTTCACCACCCTCATTCTAAAAGATTTCTTCCTTATGTCTAGTCTAAATCTACCTTCTTTAAGGTCCAATTGGACAGGGCTTTGAGCACCCTGATCTAGAGAAAGATGTCCCTGCCTATGGCAGGGGAGTTGGATTAGATGGTCTTTAAAGGTGCCTTCCAACTCAAATAATTCTGTGTTTCTGTGATTCTATGATTAAGGACCATACCTTGTTCATGAAAAAACATAAATATAAGAATTTCCAAGTTTGCTGAATAATTAAATAGATGAATGTCATTATCAATAATTGTGGTATTGTCTGACTATTTCTTTTTTTAAATTCAGTGCATCATGCAGAATTTTTTTCTTAAAAAATGAAAAAGAAAACATGTGCATAAAAGTTTTTCTTTAAACAGATGGCAACTTAAATTATATAGCATAAGACTTCTCATGCATGTTACTACAGACTACCCACAGCAAACCTCCCCCTGAGCCCAGAGGTACAAAGCAATCGGAAGAATGTAAAATAAGGTTGACTTAAATATGTATGTGTCGCATTGTGTTCTACAGGAAAATCAAATGCAGGAGTCCATCAGGAACAGCACATCAAAATTACAAAATCTCTTTTTCAATAATCAAAGGCTCCTGTTATAAAAAATAAAATAAAATGTTGTTATCTTAAAAATCTACAAAATCAAGTGGATCTGTCCAAATGATTCCTATCCTATTTAATTCTTCCCCTTAAAAGCCTTTTAATCTTATGGAACTCACTCTTCCAATTCTGAATAGAGAAAAGTATCTTCAATGAACACTTATTCATAAATCAAAGTTAACAGACAGCTTAGTGTTTTGCCCAGTCTGATTCTCTTACCAATCAGCAGCCTAGTTTTACATAGCCAGGAAAACAACAGAAAGTAAATCATATTTTACTGTTTTAAGTAATAAAATTTTAATCATCCTGCCAATACCAGAAGTGTGGAAAAGATGGATATGTGTAATGTATTGTACAATAGTTATAAATTCAAGTAAGGTAAAGGCCATAAATCTCATGCTGAGAATTACAAAACAAAATGGACATATGTATAAAATGAAAGGGCTGCAGTAGACAACATGAAAGAATTGTTTTCATTGAAATGATATTTTTATACTGTCAAAAAATAAAAGGACTCTGAATGGACCATTAAATTCTTTTAGTGGAAACTGTGAATCACCTCTAACCCTCTCCACATAAAAAATGAACAATAAAGTTACAATATTCATAGAGTTTCTCAGTTTTTGCTCTCAGTTTATGGGTAAAGACAATAGTCTACTGATAAGTTTCCTGAATTCTTAGGCTCAAATGATAATTTAAGATATAAGACCCCTGTTGTATAAAGGAATGTGTATTTTAATGAAACAGCTGTGCAGAAATCACAGACCAAGCAGTGCAGCTCAATTGACTTTTCAACAGAGGCAAAGTCTCCAGAGAAGAGAAATAAGTTATATACAATATTTACAGAAGAAGCATATGATATACTTTGCTCTCTTGCACTGAACTAGCAACCTCAGTATAGACAAAGTACAGAGCCCAATAACAATAAGGGTAAGGTGACATTTTGAATATGACAATTATTCAATAGCAAAAGCACTGAAGTGAATAGAGTTCTACACTGCAATGATATGTATTACCCTTGTATTGATATTTCACAGATGTTCCATTCTCAGTTACAAGAAATTGTATTTTGATTCTAACCTATGCCCTTTACATTATATTTCTAGAATTAAATGCAAGACATTTTTAAATTTAATTTGTGTACTTTACAGCCATTGCCAATAGAATATTCCACCCTCTTCTTCTTTTTTCTTTTTTTCCCAAATCCCATAGTAATACTGGCATAATATGTGAAACCATGTGTGTTCTTACTAAATTGTTATTATTTGGGGTGAGGCTTATTCCATAGCACTTTAATCACCATAAACACACATATAACCTGACGCAATCTCCTGAAATATTTCTGGAGTTCCTAGAGGGAGAGGTGCTTGAACATGCACGTTGTTACATCTCAAAGCAAACTTTGGTTTGATTCTGGTGTCTACTGGAATCTAGATACTACTTATACCTTTGGTTGCTGCCATAGTCTTGTTCACGGCACGCAACAGGTGCCAGGTGACCATGAATGTTAGTGTTCACCTTCAGTATGTGTGCCATTATCTGCTGGACACAACTACTGCCTGGTTCCCCTGACTCTAGAGAGAACATGGGTATCTCAATTAAGGTTTATTTCTGATATTTAGATGGAGAGAGTTGAGTGAGATACAGCCTTTTAAATATTAAATATATATTCCTGAGGAACTAAAACAATGGGCCAAAGTCTTGTACTATATTTCCATGTTTTCTGCAAAGTAAACATGTCTAGTTTCCAGATGATCACTTGTTTAAACTGGGGAAAAAGTTGGAAAGCAAAAGCCCCAGAAATGTTCTCTAATTTCCATTGACAGATATTTAGTTGAAAGCGGGCTCATAGGGAGTTTTTGCAACATGGTATTTATTTAAAAGCATTAAAGGAGATGATATGAATTGCACATACAGGAGAGAAATTGCTTTGTTTCATCCCCTCAACATACAAATTATTCTACTTGCACTCACACTGATTTTCCAATGTGTAACTTGGTATGACTGCTGCTAAGTACTGCAATAACAGCTGAGTAACTTTTTTTCAGGGAATAGTTTATTAAAGAAAATTGGAGAGGAGGGTAGACTGGTGAACTTGTGAAATCAGAGGTTGAATAATCTCACTCAAAAATGTTTTAACAGAAATTGAGCAGCCATAACATAATAGAATTTATTGTAATTAAAGGACACACTCATTTCCAAAACCTTGATCAAAACGGGTTGAGGGCCTCAGCTCCACTTTTTACACATATATAAAAGAGCTTCTGATTTGTCTTTAACCCCTTTTATTATTTTTTTAAGATTTTATAAATCACCAAGTGAAATAGACCAAAGAATAGACTTTAGTATCCAATTAAGTATATAATTTTTATCTAGTATCTTTCTGTAACTTTTCCATTTTTCAACAAGATAAATAAAAGAGTAAAAAAGCACCAGACAATTTTTTTTTTCAGATTATCCAAAAGCTTTATTTTTTTGGTACAACAGGTAATTAAAAAATGCCCAAAGCAGTCATGATTATAGTCATTAATGCTGAGTATGCCTCAGTATGTGGGTAGAAATCTAGCACAGCAGTTAGGACTATATACTGTTGTGTCTGTACTGTTAAAAGAAGGAAGGTCAGGGAGCAGTCCTGGCCCTGAAGCCAGATCACCTCTGTTGGCTTACATCCATTTGCTAAGGGCTACACCCCTATAGAACATGCTGGCTGTGCCCACCCTGGTGTCCTTTGGTTACCATTAGCTCTTTTATGTCCCTAATCTCAGGCTCATAAAAGTAGAAGAACTACTGAACTAATCTGTATCAGTACAATGACAAAATTTTAGTAGACGTGTTTGGAATAAAAATAGGTTAGAATACAAAAGAAGAGCTAAGGAAATAAGCAAAATTCCATTTATAAACTTAAATCAAATATATTGAAATTCTTTACAAAGGAGACAAATATTTGTATCCCTGTGGAGGATGCCTGAATGCCTAGAGGAAGGCCTGTGGCAGCAGTGAAAATCATTTTGCTGCTATGAGGAATGCTCAAATACTTATACGCCATGCGAGAACTTACTGTTTGTATAATTTGCTTAAATGAACTTTTTTGCAGGCAACATATTAATCTGATTCTGTATCCATTACAGAAAAATAAACAATGTTTAGTCTAACATTTCAGCTTGTATCTCAGAATTCAAATAATTCCTAAATAATAATTCTAAATTGCACCAGCATTTGTGTCACCTTTGCACTTGGTCTTGGGTCTACACTGCAATCTGCCGTTGCATATTATTCTAAGGGATTTTTGTTTCAAGATGTCATTCCCTGGCAATCAAACCTTTGATGGTTTTGCCCACAAATTGTACAGGCAGTGAGGAACAGAGTTCCGTAAGTAGTTGCCTTAAAGACCACTTCTGACTTTAAAAGCTCCTTATTTAAATGTAGAGCTTTGGAGGTCTTGTAGTAGACACCAAGTTGAAGGGTCCAAGGGTGTTTGGGGTGAGCACTCCGCTTTCACAGCTGTTCAGTAACACTACTTTCTTGTAGGCAATCCTCATTACAGCTTTCCCAACCTACTATGGAGAATAATGGAGCATCTGCCATCACAGTATGAACCTCATTTTACAAAAAAATCTCTTCAAATATACCAGTGGAGGAAACGCATAAACATTCTCTTCTCTAAGATCATTGGGATTTAGGTGCTGTTGATTGTGATTATGTTCTTTCAGAGCCTGTTGATGTGGCCTCTCATTCCTTAGGGACTTCTTTCTCCCAGGTTTACTAGTTAAATGGCTAAAATGTTTGTACTAGTGTTTGCAAGCTCAGACAAGTAGCAAAGTATATTTCAGGGAGGGTTGTTTTATTTTTGTTTCCTTATGACCTACCATAGTGTATATCTGCTAATACTTTCCTTTTATTTTTCTTCTTGAACTTTTACTCACAAGAGAGGGAAAGTACAGAGGAAGACAGTGTGCCTTCGAGTTGTCTGAAGATTTAATTTCCAATTAAAATCAGTCATTATTGAGGTGTCATGTATTAACTAAACAAACCTCATCTCCTTTGAGATTCAATCACGCAACCAGAGCTAGCACTACCACAGGTGTTTTTACGACTGGAAAACAGAAAATACATATTGTAGAACATATTATTTACTGAACTGAAAGCAGAAGATATTTCTCGGCAAAAGCAAAATGTTATTATTTTAGAACAAAAATATTAACTGTTAAGCTGTTTTGTTGAATTCTCATAATATTTTCTTTTTGAATATGCCTTTAAGTCGTTATTAATTGTATGACAATTAAAATTATATCTATGGATATGATATTATTAATAAAAAATAATGTTTATTATTATTACTATTACTTAGAAGACATAACGCTTTCCACACCCTGACTGAAATGTCACTTTTATTTATACTTGCAATCCTTTAAGTTTTAGTTGGAACAACTTTGGAGCAAAATAAAAAACTTACATTTAGGAAACTGGAATATTGCATTTCAACTTAGCACAATGCCTTTCTATCTTTCTTTCTATGTGCAGTTGTTTACCAAAACAGAACTGCCTTCAGCAATTGTTTAAATATTAGATTATTTGGGGAGAATTTTCTCTTGACTACAAAAAAAAAAAAAAAAAAGAATATATGACTCAGTTCTAATAAAAACATAGGGAATATGTTGAATGGAAGGAGAGGAGAGGAGGAATGGGGGTGGATGGAAAAAATGCGGACCAGCAGAGGCTAATAGAAAGAAAACAACATAAAAGGTGAGCAAAAAAGTTTGATGAGAAAGAGAATTAATCTGATACAATATGAATAGAGAGAAAAGCAAGCAAAAATAGAAAACTTAATATGAAGATTACAAGTTAGTTACTATTGCTCATAATCAAGGCACATTGCCAAAGTACCCTGAAAGAGCAAAAATCTAGTGCAGCATTGAAGTACAAAGATCACTAAGTAAGCAGAAAAATAGTTTAGACATTATCTTTGTTTTTTAAAATAATGGGTATCTAATACAAGATACACATAATAAAATCTGAATACCTTAATTTACGGTATGCAAAAAGAGTGGCATGTTTAGAGAGAAACAGAAGAAGCTCGGAGAAAATTCAGTATTTTAACTTTTATACTTCTGGGGAACTGGTCCTTTCATTTAACTACAAGTTATTTGTCCCTAGTCACTACAGACTTAGAGAAATTTGGAAGTCCCAATTGTATACTTTTCTTTTTTTGTAACTGCTCATCTGTTTGATTCCTCTCAGAGCCAGGTGTGAGGCAATGAAGCATAGAAAGCTGCCGCCTTCTTCACCTTCTGGGCCTTCTGGTTTGTGTTTCCAAGGATTTAAAAGGGATTTCTATTCCTGCTAGTCACATGGTTCATTTCCCAAATCATTTAGTGCATTTAAAAGGAGAATGCATAAATCACCAGAAATATTTTTGTGGGAAATGCAATTCTGTATAAAAGGTGCACTGGTCATGCCAGATGGCTATCCAGGTCTACTGCTCTGCATACCATTTATAGGATTTCTGGGCAGCTCATGTTTGCAAAATAGCTTATTGCCAGTGGTTTTCTTCAGCTGCACATTCCATATCCCTATCATATGAGTTCTGAAAAGCAAAAGTGGTTGTTTTGGCATGAAAATTACGTTTCAAAATAAACACGTTAAATCAGAATTGGAAAGATAGTGAAAATATTATCTTGTTTTATCTTACATTCACAGCCTCATAGTGTCGCAGAAGGAAACACTGATGACTGTTCTTGTTCTAGATTTGTCCTCTGAGGTTTTTTCCTTACTCTGAAATATGTATTTATTTTTTTCCTTTGATTGTCACAGGGTCTTGGTTCTGTCTTCAAAAACCTTTTGCATAATATCCTGGAATGGCACTGGTCTGTGCTTCTGTCACAATTCTGCATAATTCATAGCCCTGGCATCCACCTCCTGAACAGTAATGGAAAATGTTCTGAAGATCAATGGTTGCATCTTTCCAAGCGCAAGTCAATGTTATATTAGGAATTTTCAGATGGTTCCTTGGAATTGATTTAAATATGGATTTTCAAAAATATCTGGATGGGGAAATCCCCATGATTCACATGGTAATATTTTAAAAAGTCCCCAGGCACATTAGGTTTCAAACACCATGATAGTTTAGGCTTTGGAAATCTTAGTTGGCAAGTCTAGATATGGGTACCTGACTATCTGTAGTGCTTCTAGGCATTTTTAGGAGCTATTTGCCTGAAAGTTTCAAAATGTTGGCCTTGATAGCACAGCTGAAGAAGTAAGGACATCAAATATATTTGAGGTCACAGCTGACTACCATATCCTCAGTGTTGTGACATAGTAACAGTGTCACTACATTGTATTTAAACTCTGTGCTCATGGAGCTTTGTTACTCCTCAAGCATCTCAGTCTCTTGATTTTCCGGACAAGGAGCCCTTTCAGCCTGTGTTCTCCAGCCCACAGGGAGGGCGATGGCTCTGGTGCATGAGTGTATGTACGCTTGTAGGTCCACGACGTCAAGTTAAAATGCAGGCAAGGCACATACCGATAGTGAGGATGAGGAAAATGTTCACAGGTCCTGAAATTTCTGCTAGCTGCCATGCCTTTCATGGCTTCCATGCTGCTTACCAAGGCAGTGTGCATAGGTGTGGAGGAAACAGGTGGAAGTAAGAAAGGAAGACTGCTTATAAATTGTTCAGTATCAAGCTAAAAAAACCAACAGTGTCTGTACTGCATGCAGTACATCAGTCTTATCTTTGCCAGGAATTGTGAATGATACATGAACAGAAAAGTACAATGTCCCTTATTAAATCTTCCTCATTATTTCTGAAGCTTTCAGCTGTATTTCCAGAGAATAATTGCAAATTATTTGCAATTAAAAATTTTTAAATGGGAAATATTACATCAGGAAAAGCTCTTTAAGACAGATACAGGCTGCCATATAGCAAAGGCAGACATTAATTGGTCATATATACTAAGATATGAGCATATGAATTACTTCATGTGGAGTTCAGTTTTTGTATTTTAGAAGTTCAAGCCCATGTGGATTTTTAACTTTGTGATGAATAAAAGCAAAGATGTAAGAAATATTTAAATGTGTTATGTTTCATCTGGATATAAATATGAAGTCAGACTTACTGGAGCAATTTTTTCTGACCTTGGCCAAATGAGCCTCAAAGAAGGATCTCTCAGGTGCTTGACCATGACAGTTACTCCAGTGAAACCATTGCAAGAGGTGGCAAAGCCCTCAGTAATTGACACTTACCATAAAATAAAATCATCTATGTTTCATTAAGCTCCAGCCATGTTAGAGAATGTTTCCTGGAGCTCACTGTGAAATTGTACAGCTATATACCATAAGAAAGAAATATAAATTTTGTGACTGGTTCATTAAGGCTTTACATGTTATCATCACACAAAACTAGAAAATAACTTCAGGCACTTGCTCTGAGCTGAAGAGATCCAGTGAATTTTTTGAGCTTTTTAGACAGTTTTTTCCTTTGGTTCCTTTAGTTTTTTGGCTTGTCTCTTAATACTAAAACATTTATTTATAAAATAAAATTACCCTTACATTTAACAGACAATGAATTAACTCATGATCTGCCCTAGTTTGCTTTCTCTTAATGAGATATTTGAAAAAAAAAAAACCAAAACTAATATTACTAGAAGAATACTTTCCCATAACCAGAAACTTAAATCTCTGGGCAAAGACAGTGTTCTGAGGAGTAATTTTTTTCCTAATAGGATCTGAGAGATCCCTATTCACATCAAAATCTTATCTTGAGAGCTATAGAGGACTCCTAATATTATACTTAAGAAGAACACCTTTTACTGTTGTCTGCAAACTCTTTTTTCACAAGAGATTCCTTTATGTATAATATGTCTTCTTATTTCTTTGGGATAGGACATTAATTTATTCTATGCATAAGACTGGCAGAAAAAAGGATATGTTCAGTGACTTTTTAAAATGTCTCTTTCAATACACCTAATGCATCAATCTACTGAAAAGCCTGCTAGCTCTGCCCAGTAAAAATGCCATTTCTGTAGGATCACCTCTCCATCTGTTGTGGAACTCGGTTAGTAGTGATAGGATAAATAATATAAGATGTGCTGATACTCCTAACTACTGACAAATGAAACAGGCTGCCAGTTTTAATGTAAATATATGCACACATACACCTTCCCTGCAGAAACAGGAAATATGTTACATACATAGATGTGCTTTAACAAATCACAGTTCATTATAATATAAACATAATATAAACATACATGTTTAAAATTTTTTAATTCATAAAGTAAAAATGTATTAAAAAAGTGAAAGGCAAAAAATTTAATAGATTAATAAAAATTAGAGGCTTCATGCTTTACAAAGAGTTTTAATCACTGTAGATATCAGACAAAGATCAAAACAATCTTTTATGAGCCTTAGGTAACCTCATCTGAATTCCTTTATTCCTTTGCATAAATTCTAAATTCTGATTCATTGATTGATTTATTGGTAAACATGTAAATAGACAGACAAATAGTCATAGAATAAAGAGATAAAGAAATCCACAGATGTGCTTTAAGCACAAATTTGGTGGGTTTTTTTATATTTCTTTGATATTATTTTGGTGTGCTGAATTTATCCCATTAAGATTATTAGCAGTCCTGTAAAACCCAGTGACCTCCAGTGCTGCAGAACAGGAAGTTTATCCACAATTTTGATATACTGTCATTGCCAATTTCCTTTAAAAGTAATGTATTGTTATTTTCCTGTCAAAATGCTAAAAATGAAAAGTTAAACATTACGATAATATTTTAATACCTGGAATGCGAAGTAAAAGTCCTTTAGTCTGTGATCTTCTGTCTTAGATAAGGAAACATTAATGAATTTCTTAAGATCTGGTTAACATGACACAAAATACTAAGTGTCTCACTGAAAGTGTGCTTTGTCCTCCCAGATGACATGATTCTGTCACTGACAGGGTTGAGGGAAAGATGCTGAATGCTGAAGTTCATTGAGTAAGTCTCTGCACTTGAAGTAACCATCCCAGTGACCAAGAAGTTGTATGATCTGTTCAGGTGTCTACTTTCCCATCTTTTTTTTTTTTTTTTCCCTAGCTCTCACAAGTGGATATTGTAAAAAAGACAGAGAAATAAGGGCTCCCAGGACACACTGTGCTAACTCTGCAGCTGAGAGTTTTTTCTCAGAGCTCCACATATTCATGGCACTGAAGAATGAAAGCCTCCCCTGGCTGCTTTCATGCCTGTGCGGATGACTACTGTATTGTAATGGTACTGGTAGAGTGGCAACTGAATTCAAATTACCACATTTTCTTTTATGAATATGTTGGTTTCCTCGCCACCCCAAACACCAAAACAAAACTCAAAAATGGTTTGACTTCTATTCAAAATGAAGGGAATTGTTTAGAGATATCCTTTAATATTTCAGATATTTTTATTGTCTATTTATTTAGTAGTAATTAAAGCAGATTGTATAGTTGGACAGCAACTTGATTTCATCTCTGTTCATTCTTGCGCTCATTTAAAATTTGGTTCAAGTTCAGTCTGACTTCAATTTACTTCAGGTAGAACATGTCTGTGGCACTGTAATCTCAGAGTTTAATGATCGATACCCAGTTCAATGTATTTTGCAGAGTTTGCTTTCTGTTGATGTCAAAGAGATCCATTCTGCTTGCTTTATTTCTTCTATTGGATTCCATGGAAACACAGTTTGCCCTCATTTTGATGAACAGTAAAAAAAATTAGTGAACATTTCTATCAATAATTGACAGTACAACTCATCCATCAGAATCAATAACTAGGGAAAAGTAGCAAATTTGAGTGATAAGTTGAGGAATCCCAGTGGAAAAAAAGGAACCAAATCTTCGCCCTGTAGTGTTTAGTCTTTTTAAATTGTAATGACTGATGTAGGGAGTTTCAACTAAAAGCCTATATGTCTTCAGAATCTTGATTGTGAGATTAGGTATAACAATAGCTCAGCAATAATACTGAAACAATGACAAATCATGAAAACATCCCACAGGGGTGGAACTGAAACTTTAATTATTTTGACAACGAATAGCAGAAGATAGTGTATGTATCTTTAGTATTGATGGAGAAGGCGGGAAAAAAACTAACCCAACATTTTAAAAACGTTAAGAACCATTTTTAATGTCCTCTTTTGATCCTCTGAAAAATGAATTCAAAAATTGTGCAAATAATGTTGTGTAGAAACTGCCATAATAAATATTGTACTGTTTATTCCTAGGACTTCTCAATGCTCCTTCTTACTGGATCCTGTATATAGCTGTTAATATCTTTATTTTCACTGTCCCATAATTTAATGGGTCAATCCACACTGTGCTCAGCTACGTCCACATTTAGTGCTTTTGTGCTTCTGTTGCTACAAATATATAGTCACATAAGTACTTCACAGTTAGATCTTTGGTTATAAATGCTGTATCATCTTTTGCCTTCTGTATGTATTTAAATAGTTAATTGTATTTTCACTGATGCCTTATTGCCTTTTCCATACAGTCCTTTTTCTGAGTATTTTGTTCCTGATGTTGTCTCATAAGTTGACACTAAGAAGTGACATGAAACAACTCATTCTAAAGGGCAACAGTTCCTTGACAGTTGACATTGCTGCAGGATTCAGATAACATCTTATGCAGCTTGATGGCCTTTTTATGCCTAGAAAGATGTTTTAATCTCTTGTATTTCTGTCAGGTTATACAGAAACTTTTGTTCCACTTGAATCTTTCCTGTGAGCTGCAGAAGTGATTGTTAACCCTACCTACACACACTTAATACTACCATCATGTTACTTAAGCAATGACAAGCTTAAAGCTGAATTAAGTCTAGATTTTTTGATGAAATGAATATTTTAGGGGGGAAAAAAAAAGAAAACCACAAAACCCCCATAACAGTGACAAGTGCATAAATGCTTTTGAATATGTGTAGAAATTCAAGAAAACATTCAAGAAAATGGTTGAACTCACCATCTCAGTCACTGAAATACCCCATTTCTTAATATATTGATAAAATTTATTTCTAAAATTATACTGTAAACTTCCCCAGTTGATCATGATGTAGAGGAAATATTTTCAGTTGTGAAAAAGCCACATTTAATTTCCACTTATGTAAAAAGCACTTACACTTGGATGTCAGTAAGCAGTTTGACTGTTGTTCTTCCAAAAGAGAGGATAATACTAGTTCACTTACAAAGACAAATTAATATTAGTACTTAATGGTTTTTATCACTGCAGAGCATGCGGTGATGCATAAGGCTCATTCTTTAAAGAATGGGTGTTTTTTCCAGTGACTTCAGTAGACATAGGATCACATTCCAGACTTCAAAGTCATAAACCAGAAAAGAGCAATACTTTTTTATATTCATTCTGTTAGACAACATAGATCAAGAACAGCTTTAAATCTTGTACACTATAATAACAGCAGCAACTTCTAAACAGAACCCTGTCTCCTTTCTGTCTCAGTCAATTGGCTTACATTTGCTATTTCCAACTTTATATTGGAATCAATGGGAACAAGTTTATTGAATATATAATGTTAGCATTCTCACACCTTCAAAGAATGCTATAAAAAAGAATTCTCATGTGTTTTAGTATTCAATTTAAAATGTTAAATTTAAAACCTCCTGAATATATCTCAAATCCTAGTAAGACCTGTTTTACCTTATCATAGTTCTCTAGGCTCCCTCTGTCAGCCACAGAGAAAAGCAGGCACTTTTGAAAAGGAATTTGTCCCTTTCCATTTATCTTACCTGCTGATGTGTCAAAAGCAAAACGGAACCAATTACTCTCTGGAGAACTTCTTTCTATACATTAGCTGTAGAAGGAATCTCAACAAATTAGCCAAGGCTACTTTCAGGTGACTCATTTAAGATTTAAGTTTATACTACAACACAACTGAAAACAGCCGTGTATAAACACAGCTTTTCTTCTTCCAGCTCTTCTACCTACAGCAATCTTTTAGTCAATCTCCACCTGAGTGACCTTCCAATTAATTTTAAATCTCTCATGAAAAAAATAATTATTCTATTTCCTCTTAATTTTTCACTGGTAGAGTAGACTCAGGAGTTGAAAGGTAAGTATAGCAATGTATTTCTTTACTTTTGAAATATTTTAACAATCGATGCCTTTATTCCTTTCCATGCTTACGCTATGAGAAACCGTGTAGAAGAAAAAACTTAGCTGCTTCAGGTTGACTATCCAAAACAAAATCCTTTTCATTGGTTGAAATTGTTGTCATTTTTATTTTTTAAATAACTTTTAAATAACAGGATAGTAGTCCTGAAGAGTCAATGGAGGCTCAAACTGAAGATCATTTGAGTAAATAGATTTCAATGACACTTATATACAAGATTAAAAGAAGTAATAGACACTAGTGATAGGAAAGAAAAGAATTATGTTACTGTTATCTAGGGTGATATGAAGCTGTAAGGACTACAATTAAAAATTGTATTTGTCACGTATCCTCACTTGTAGTCAAGTAGCTGAGTAAAATATGTTAAGGTTTGGCTCTTTTTTTTTTTTTTCCTGTGCTGTGTAAATCAAGTAGAAATAATAGCTTTCACTCTCCACAAGCTTACATCTAAGAGCTGAGAAATCTTAATGATTAACTACTTCTGTCTGCTTCATAACCAAAGAGTCTATAGAAACACTATGTAAAACATGAATAGCTGAGTTTTCTCTCCTATAGTCAAAAGAAATTATTTCCTACTGCCTACATTAAATAGCACTTCTCAGTACGTCTTCTTCAAGTGGTTTGTGTACCATCCTACCACAATGAAGATTTCCATAAAAATTAAAAAGGGTGTACAAAGTACACTCAGAAAAAAACCTCTCTTATCTAGTGATGATGCTGGTAGGATATGTTTGAAAATGTTGAGTGCATTCTGCTGATTCATATCACACCATTGCGAGTGTATTGTTAAACAGATTTACAGGAGGCAGGATATGAGACAGAAAGGAAAGTGAGACTGAGATACTTATGATTTATCTCTCCTCTAGCCCTCTTAAAACTACATATCTTGCCTCAGCTAATTGTTTGTTCTTCCACCTCACCTAAAATGATCAGTGGAGAAAGACAGATACCCCTATATTTCTGTTGTTACTGCTTCCATTAAAAACATCTTACAACAGGCTGCAGTGAAGCTCTTTTTCCATTTACAAGAGAGAACCTAAAGAGGGGTATTAATCTCAACCTTAACATCAGACGAATCATGTGAGTAGTTAATAAAGACATTTATTACTGCTATGGTTTTACTATCTCTAGCAGGTAACTTGTAATTTTTCTTTAAACAAAGTGACTATCATGGCTTGTTTAAATGACTGAAAATTGAGTTAGCTGATAATGTCAATTGAGTTCTGCATAGATTTGTAAATTGAATGTATAGTGGAATGATGCATTTTAACATATTCACACCTGGTCACATATAGAGAGAAGTCCATTCTGTTTGTAGTCTACTTTCTTCTCAAAATTTATGCTTCATTCCACCAATATCCCAAAACAGAGAGCAGTTCTTATCTTTCTGATGATTTTCAAATAAGCATCCACTGTAAAAATATCAACTGAGTTATGAAGTTTCAAACACATTTTGATAGACTATCTTTCAGATGTATTTCACAACAGTTAAAGCAACTGATTCTTGTGTAGTTTTTATTGATCAAAATTATTAATCTGAGGTGTAGACATAATCACAAAATCATAGAATGATCTGGGGTTGGAAGAGACCTCTGAAGATCATCTAGTCCAACTGCCCTGCCAAAGCAGGTCCACCTAGGGCAGGTTGCACAGGATGGCATCCAGGCGTTTTGAATGTTTTGAATGTTGCCAGAAATGGAGACTCTACTACCTCTCTGGGCAGCTTGTTCCAGTTCTCTTCCACTCTCAAAGTAAAGTTCCTCCTCACATTTAGACGGAACTTCTTATGTTCAATTTTGTGCCCATTAATTATCTCAGAGTAACTGAGAACAGAGGCAGGAAGTTTTTCTTGTTAGAAACATAGTAAGTCAGTTTCTCCGGAATGACTGTATTAATGCAAAGGGTTGGTGACCAGATAGTTCAGCACCAGTTTCAGAAAATTCAAGCTCTATATTCAAAGGATGCTTGTTTCACTCCTACAAATAAATGCATGTTGAGAGTGATTATATTTATAAGTTGAACAGAATTTGGTCTTTAACGTGGCACTGTGATAAAAAAGCCCAGTTAATACAAAGACAATGCAGAACTTGTGGAATCACATTTTTCTATGTAATTTTTTTTCAGATTGGGAAGATACCAAAAATTCTACCTATTAGAAATGTTAACTTTCTAACCTTATATGTACAGCACTGCTATGAAGAAACAGATATGCTGCCAATAGTTTCAGGCGAAATTGTTTTGGATCTCAACTCGTCAGGAAGCTTCTGTTCTGAAATGCTCCACAGAGCTGGCAGGACAACTCGCACAACCAAATACAATAAATCAATAAACTCTTAGAGCTGGTTTTAAATGAAAACTATTAACATTTCAGAAAAATATAGGGACATGAGGAATTAAAAAAATGCAGTAGAAAAAGAATTAGACAAACAAAGCAACGCAATAAAAAATCCTGAAAGAAAATCAAAGCAACTCAGCTTAATTCTGGCAAAATATCAAAATGGCAAGAATAAAATTTAAAAAGTCCTGAAAACTGTGAAGAATGTGAATGCATAAAATATGAGGAAATATGGAACACTGACAAAGGTTTATTTTAAAAACCATGAATTGTATCAACATTGCATAAGCACATTTTATGAATATTTCTATAAATGCTTATATTTGCTTTATAAATCAAAAGAAAAGCGGTACAAGTTGTCATGGTTACTGCCCCACAGTTATAGCATACCAACAGTGGTGTTAGCTTTTTCTTCTTGCTTTTTTTGCCATTACAATAGTTAAGACATAAGGGAAATACTATTTTTAATATATTGTTTTCTGTCTGGCAATATGACTTGTGCTTTTGCTGTCCTAGGAAATCAAAGGTGAGGAGTTAAGATTTTGATCCACTTGTATTCATGAACTCAGGTATGTAAGTCATTCTGGGTGTTCATTCTGAATACTATTCACCTGATAATAGAAATATTCACTTTATGGCATAAGAGTAATCTCTCTACAGCCTTGCCAAGATATAAATTTTAAGCATTTGTATTTCTGGAAGTCCTTTATTTGAAGTTTTCCCTTCTGTTCAAAGGATAAGGTGCTTCTCAGACAGATTTTTCCAAATTCAGTTCTATTCTGCTATCTGGAGAGGGGAGGAGGATTCTCAGGTAACACCTTTTTCATTGTCTCACTGACCGCATCTGTAAACAGATGAAAAGATTTTATAATCAAGACGGGAATGTCCTAATGGGTTATTTTATCAAGTAAAGGGAGGGGGCCTTCTCAATAGGATAAACAGCAGGATTTAAAACACATTTTAAATAGAAAACATAAGTATTTGCATTCTAGTTTCCCACTTGTTTTCTAGCAATAAAAGCCATTCAGATTTTTAAACCTACTTTTTCATAAAAGACACAACTGATCCCAGATGAGGTACTATGCAATTCATTGGTGTCGTCTCCTAGCATACCCCTGGCACATTTCTAACCTCATAGCCCAGTTGAGCCCTTGCTTTCTAAACACTATTTGGCCCAGACTTGTTCTAATAAAATGACTGCTATATCAGCTTTCATACTATCTGTATAAACAGAGAATGAAATCTGACAGCACCATGCTATGACTAGCAGTGCAAATAATTATTCAAGTATTCTTATCATCCTAGTGATTGTCATTGTGGTGACGAACACAAAGAATTTATTGGGTTTCTACACTTTTTTTAGTGATCATGAAGATTCAAAAATATATTTTACTAAACACCAGAAATCCTTCAGTGTCACCAGCCAGTGAAAGACAATTCTTCACTCCTGGATCAGAGAGCAGGTACTCAGACTGCTACCTTTTAGAACACAATGGATTTTTGTTTAGGTGAGTCGGTAAACAGTTATGAGTCTTTAGTTCATACGTTTAACAGATTCTTGTTAGCCACTTGTTTTAAAATCATGCTTCACATGAGTGAGGATAAAATGCAAGCCTTTATTTATAATATCCTGAACAGTCAATCTAGCTGCAAATTTTTATAAAACTCATGGATGAGAAAAATGTGCTTAGATAACCCTGGTGACTGTAGACTGAAGTTACATGAGAACAGCTTCTTTCACCTCTCTTACTAGTTTTGTTTGTGAGAAGGTGGTAGTCAAGGGTTGAGGATTCTTCCTCCTTCTCCAAAAAATCTATTTTCTCTTATGGTCAGTGTTCACTTCAGCACCTGCCAAGGATCTTACCTGACTGCTTTCACTCCAGAACCATCATATTCTTTTCTTAATGGGAATAAGAGGGTGTCACTCCCACTGGTTTAGCTATGTTATAGTGAGAATTCTCCCTTGAAATTCTTGTTAGGCTTTCCTTTTTAAGTAAAACACTTGATTTTCTTTATTGAGAAATTCTGAACTTCACAGTATGTATCAGTCTGTACCTTAAAGGCATACTTAATATAAGCTTGCAGACATGTTAATTCTATGCAGATTATTAGTAATACTTGGTTACTACCAGGCTTTGTGGCAATCAGCCACTCTGAAGTGACTCACTCCCAGCCAATTCCTCTTTGCATATTATGACACCAAGCAATTGTATTTCTCCAGACAGCAGTGCTTTACTGCAACTTGCAGACTATTTGCATCAGAAGGAGTCTCTACACTCCCACTACTTCAAGCATGTCTGACAGAAGACCCCAAGAATTAGATGCCAGTGGGCTGGATGCCATATTTACGTTAAGCATATTTTAATGAAACTATAGGAAGAAGATACATTCCAGAGCCAATTGGCTGCTGCAACTACAAAAAATCTGGGTTTTAAGCAAGTAATGATAGGACCAGCAAATAAGTATTTACAACCTCCCATTAGTAGTCCCATTGAATCATAGTGGAAAACACCATGCTTGTCAGAGTCTGCCAAATCAGGTTATAAAATAGACTGTACAGCTTGGATTTATGATATATTGATGGTGTATCTAATTCAAGCTGTTATTTGTAATTAAAGCTTAATTGTCAGAAATCATAAATATTTGAAACAATTCCTTTTTCGCCTATGAAAAATATTCTTTAGAAGAAGTATCTAAAATTCAAGCCTCCTTATTGTCCCTTCCCTAACACCCATAAGTTTGAGTTGAGATATAATTAGAAAATATTTAATTGACTAAAGTATGATTTAATTTCACAATGTGAACTATTGTGTTTAAAATTTAAGTGTTAAACTGTATTTTCCTCCAGGCAATTCTAATTCTACCATTTCATTTATTTTTGTATCTTAGGGGAAAAAAACAAAACCAAAAGAAAAAAACCACACAAAGCTATTCTTTGATTTTCCATCTTCCAATCATTTAAAAAATGCTCTAACACAATGAAAACAATTCTTTATGATTTTACATAAGCAACAGTTTCTCTGGTGTTGATCTTGAAATGCTGAATCCTGTATTACAAATAAAGAAGTCAACTCATACTAAATTCTATTGAAATTAGTTACTTCTATGAAACAGCAAAATTTTCTCTTTTATCATACAAGCAGTAAAAATTCCTGCCTAAAGCATTTTAGGAGTGCAAATCAATTTATAAATCTAGAGTACTCTTATTTATGGTGAAATAAATTATACAGATACAGTTCCTTTAAAAAGAGAATAGTCTCACTTCAAGATCCAGTAGAGCAGATGACAATAAATGTTATGTCCTTATTCCAAGAAATGGAACATTTCACACAATTAGCAGCTGTACTCAACATTATTAGGTGTGACTCCTAAGTGCTGCTGCCTGAAAGACTATAGTAAAAGATAATAGCACTGGTCATTTTTCTCCTTTCAGTAATTTTAATATTTTGAAATGTTCTGTGAAAGTGGAATTAAAAAGTAAAAATCTAAAAATACTTAAGACATGAGACATAAAAATATAATGGAAGAATCTGTTGTAATGTTTTGACAATTTTTAAAACATTAAATGTATGGTAAACATTAAAATATATTTTATGTCGAACAGTCAAAATTGGTTTTTGCACTCTTCTGCAGAATGTAGTGGTATTTCACTGGTATTGGGAAAGGATTTTGACGATGACAAGCTGTCTTTTCAGACAGAATAAAATAATTCCTTTGAATGAGAAACCCCACTTAGAAACTTTTAATGCATTCTTTATTAATAGTCTTACATAATGCAACAAAGCAAGACTACTAAAACCATCGCTTAGTGCTTCTAACATATCAAACTATTTTCTTTTTTTTCCTAAGCACACTATTTTGGAAATAAACTGATTAGTTGCTACATCATAGAAAGGTATTTTATTATTTTTTTTTTTATTTATTATTTTATTTGCTCATATATGCCTCCGTGGAGTCCCAGGTCCTTCATTTATCTAAACCGCCATTACTTTCCTCACTGGGACAACCTTACCTTTGCTTGCAGTCACTGGTGAGGGGCATTGCCATGACTGATTCAGCTGAAATATATTGCTCATGGGTAATGAATATATGGGGTTCTGACATGATCAGGTTCCTACTTTAGAGGCCTCAGTTAGTAAATAAATTTAGGTACTAAAGGAAAATGTGTGGACTTGTGGGGTGAGTTGGTTTTTTTTTTTTTGCAATTTATCATAAAGCTCTAACACCAGTGCTCCACAGCTGCCTGTCTAAATTTAGAAATGTCCCAAAAAAGTTGGCAAATATTTTCCTCCAGACCAACAATTTGATTGCTGTTGGAAGTTTGTTTCCACAGATATTAAATCCATAGATGCAGGCTTCTACCCTATCTTGTTTAACATCTGCAAAAAAACAGATCAGTACCCAGATAATCCTGTACTGTAGTACCTTTATCCTAGCAAGCATTGTTTCTGTATTTCTTTTTATTTCCTTTTCCCCAGTAAATTTCTAGCATATACACATACTAAATAAAACAACACCTGACATTTTTTAAGATTGTAAAGCAATATATTTTCAATAAAGAGAGAGATTTTCTTATGTTGTTTTTAATACAAGAATTTAAATTCTAATTCCATTAATGTGATAATAGTATTTTTTCAAGAAGTGATATGCCTGTTCTAAATATCTGGGTGGCTGGCATGTAATAGCATATCACTTATCGTCTATCCATTTTATTTTTGTTTTGTTTGTTTTCTATATTGTTTTTTCTATATTGTTTTTCTATATTTCTACATTACTTTTCAAACTCTGTATTATTGGGCCTGTCCCCGTGCAGCACGCCCCCCGAAAGTTAAAATTCGGATGAAAGTTGTTTCTTACATCTATTTTAGGTAGGAATGGTGACCAGTTCTCTTGAAAGGGAATATGAAGATGCTGGTTCTCATCCACTGAGGCAAACATTTTCTTGGCTTAAATCCTGGCTGCTCTGCCCTTCTGTGCAAAGCCCCACTGCCTCAATTCAAGCTGTCAGGAGCAAACACCTGCCTGAACCACCGACCAGGGCTCTCTAGGGAAGTTACCCCCTCAGATGGCTACAACAATGGCTGAACTAGGAAAGGTTGGGAGGCAGACAACTACTTTTGTCACATCTTAACCTATTCCACGCAGATTTTCCAGGTCTTGTCTGTCAACGGAGCTTGGTCTGATGTTGGTGTTTGAGACGCGTGTTTTGCCTCAGTCCAAGTATCTAAACAGCCATCTGTGGAGCAGTCTCTCCACAGAGAGCTTTGAGCTCTGTAAATACTCGTTTTCTTTTCACTCCATTCTTTACAGGAAATTAAGTGTTGATTTATTATCCACAGTGATTATTGTATTGTTCCTGCTGATCAAACAGGACTGTCAAATTACTCTGAATCAAGCTGATGAAAGCACAGTATAGGTATGCTTAGAATGACATTGGAGGAAAAAAAAAGTCTCCTTCCGTCTGGTAAGATTATATTATAACTGCAATAATAAAGTAGAACCTACATGATTTTGCCTTATTGCAGTAAATACATTCCCCAAGTTATTTTATAATGCAGCTTATGCCTGATGTAAGAGGAAAATAGTACCACTAACTTGTAATACCATATAATAAAATAAAATTTCTGTATTGTGCACATGCTGCTCTGTAACACTTTGTTCAGATGTTCCTGTAAGAACTGCTTACATTCTGCAGTCCTCAGCATGAGCAGGTGCTTCACAACTTGGTCTCTAATAAAATAGTTATGCTTTTACATAAAGACTGACCAAAGCTTTCTAGAATGCTGCCATAACCATGTAGATCTGGGGAGCTCACCTCCAAGCTTATTGCATCATGAATGATTTAGATAGAAAAAGCAAACATTCAAACTTGGGGGATACAGTCAGCATTCAGAATACGCAGAGAAACTGTCATTAGCTTGAAGTTTTCTTTAGTATACTGTTCTTAGGAAATCTGGATTCTCTGTTTTCAATGGACAGTTGTTTCTCCCTGTATTACTGTAGGCTTTGACTCCTGATATATTCAAACTCATTAGTAACCTTGGCCTGTGCTTAGACTTGCTGGCATCATTGGAAATAAAAATAAATTTAAACTTAGGCATCATTTGAAGTGGGTAGGTGATCTGTAGCCCTAATTTGCCAGATTTCCAAGACAAGGACTATTTCGGGTAATGTATAACATAAATACATTTTTGATTTTTTTGGCAAGTAAAAGAGAATTTTAAAAAAGAAAGAAATACAACTTGTCAACAGTCACATTCTGCTCAGTACTATCTACTCTATCACTCCATTTTTCAGCACTGAGGGAGCCTTCCAGAGGAAGGTGAGCCAGAAAAGCAATCCTTATTTAGCAGAAATAAATAAAAAATTCAGGAATCCTAACCTGAAACATGATTGATTGCCCTGTTCTTAATAAGCAAAATCTGAGAGCCACGGTTCTGCTTCCATGGGAATCGTGACCATTCCCATGCAATATTTTGACTATGCCTTGTCTGGATTACATGGTTGCAAAGGACTGAAGAACATAGAATCATAGAATCGTATGCGGTTGGAAGGGACCTCTGGAAATCATCTAGTCCAACCCCCTTGCCAGAGCGGGTCCACCTAGAGCAGGTTGCACAGGAACTTGTCCAGGCAGGTTTTGAATGTCTCCAGAGAAGGAGA
>JAOXNO010000001.1:125319134-125335687 GCA_028565335.1 Limnodromus scolopaceus
TCAGTCCCTTCTTCCACTCGGTGTAAACCTCCTTCTTCCACTTTAGTTTTTTCAGAAGGTCCCTGCTCAACCACCCAAGTCTCTTGCTTCCCTTGCTTGATTTCTTTCTCTTGAGAATGCACTGGTCCTGAGCTTGGAAAAGGCAATGTTTGAATATTGCCCAGCTCTCTTGAGACCCCTTGTCTTCCAGGGCCCTAGCCTGTGGGATTTCACCTAGCAGTTTCCTGAAAAGGACAAAGTTAGCCCTCTTAAATCCAAGGTTTCAGTCCTACTTCTTGTTTTTTGTATGTTACACACAATCCTGAACTCTATCTTTCCATGGTCACTGCATCCGAGTTTACCCTCAACCTTGATGTCCTCCACCAGTCCCTTTTTGTTTGTCAGTACTAGGTCCAGTAGTGCCTCTCCCTTTGTTGGCTCCACATCCCCAAAGTTGTTACCCTTGTTATTTACACAGAAAAAAATTTCCAAAGGACGTACCCAATTCGAGTTCCCTAAACAAATCATATTGATCTGCCTATCTGTCTATAAATGCACAGGAACTGAGAGTAAGATCTATTCTCTCTTCCCTAAATCATCCCCTGGGGTAAAAAGGAAAGCTATATTGTGATATCTTCCTCATGGCTGCCATCCTGTGGTTTTAAGTAAAAATCATTGAAGGTACTCAAACAATTTGCTGTGGCTCCAATTGCACTCCTTCATATAAAGGCAGCCTACAGGAAAGTCCACACCACCTGCCTGTGATCCTCACTAGTGGATAATCCCTGTGCTGACTGTCCTACCCAAATGCTATCTATGATTCCACAGAAAAAGCTTATTTCACAGAATCTGAACTGGGGATGACACAACAAAACAAACAAACCAACCCCACTCTACCCCCACCCACACACACACTTTTTTGCTCTCTTAAGCATCCTAATGGGCCTTCCAGCACAGGAAAGGAGATAGAGGATATGGAGGCCGGAAGTGGAATCTGTTTCTTTTAACTATTTACTGTGCTTTATGTTTCATCATCTTTGAATGTCACTGTCCATATAAGCAGTATGGTTTCAGAGTATTGGTTTCCAGGACAAGAAAATATACTCATTTTCAGCCTTAATGACTGCTCAGGACATTATTACTCTGAGCATTCTGAAGGAGTATGAGACTGAGACACCAGCCTCATTTGAAAAGGACACCAGCTATGAACCAGAAGAGAGGCTACAGGAATATTTTGGAGGAAAGCTTATGTGTCAAACATGGAGTCTCTTGAGCATTTATAAATTGTCCTCAATGAAAACTATAGGTAAAAACTTACAGTGTGTCAGCATAGCTGTGCTGATTTCCAAACTACATGAATCAGCTTGAAGCGTAAAGTTTCCTTAATATGAATTAACCATAAATACACTTATATAATTTACCATCACTGCTTTGTTAAATATTCCCAGGAACTTGCTGAAGCCATGAAACTAAACAGAAAACCAATACTTTCTTTGTATCTCATGATTTACAAGGGCTGTTTTAAAAGCAGACCTTTCCATTTGATGTACAAATAGTAAATGCACTCTGGGGATAGTTTCCAATAGATTTCTCAAGCTTATCCATCTACTTGGAACATTTAAAGGCAAATCACTTGACAAACATTTCCTTTCAAATACTATTAGGAAAAGATTTTAAAAAGGCATTGCGTCTTTTTACAGTCAAAGAACAAATTGTTAAGCATGCAGTCAACCTTTAAAACAACTATCTCAAAAGCCCTAATGTAGCTCAGAAAAAAGAATGCAAAACATTTCAAACCAAGTTAAAAAAATCACAATTCTGTCTTGAAGAGTCAAGAAGTCATGAAATTAGTAACTGTCAGATACTAAGTTGTAGTAAGTACTTACTAAAAAATTCCAGTAGTGGGTCGCTGCTGCTTATATTTTCTACTGTACAGTGACAGAGCCACAGTCCACTGCACAAAAAAAAAATTAAGGGGTCTTCAGAAGTCATTTAGTTAGGTAAAAGGTTTCATACAAAAGAATGGCAAATTCTGCACAACTGAAATAAATTAAAAATAAAAATAGGCACACACAGAAAAAAAGTGCCCATGTTCCAGATACTTCTCATTCTCATCTGATTATTTAAATTGAGAAAATTATTTTACCTTCCTAATCTAAATTCTGTAAAATATGACAGGTAGAGTATGCCATAAATAATGCACTATTTAGAGCCCTGAATTGTGAAAGATGTTCTTGTACTAACAGGCAAAGTTCTACCTTTCAGATGAAGATCCTTGATATGCTGCATATGGAAAGGAGACACAGCTTCAGCCATTCTCATTAATCCACATGTATAATTGAATCTACAAGAGAGACTGCAAAGTAAACACTGAAGTGAAAACATTTTTCTACTTTACTGTATGCTGAACAGACGTTTGAACTTGTATTTCTGTTTAAACAAACTACTTGTGTGTCCTTTCACAATTAAATAGTATGCAGTGTTTAAAGACATAGGAGGTGGATTTTAGAGAGGTAAGAACAGCAAATTACCTTGAAAAATCAATACATAGATTTGGAA
Source organism: Limnodromus scolopaceus (assembly GCA_028565335.1). Lineage (NCBI taxonomy): Eukaryota > Metazoa > Chordata > Aves > Charadriiformes > Scolopacidae > Limnodromus > Limnodromus scolopaceus. The sequence goes on from JAOXNO010000001.1 coordinate 125,321,673, forward strand.
ATCCACAGAGATCATTTTCAAGAAGTGACTTGTGCTTTAGTACAGCTGAAGAAATAATTCTTAAAATACATTAGAAAATTTGCAGAGCCTAAATAATCATACTAACATGAGGAACAAGGCAAAACCAACTGTTTAGGTTTGTGGGCATGGAAAGACTAGAAACTGGAACATTATCATGTTAGGGTTCAACAAATATAGCTCTTTACAGTGCTGCTATGTGCAGCTAGCATTCCATTAGGTTGGTGTATGTGTTGAGATGAAAAAGAAAAATTATCTGGAAAACTGGTGGTGTTTCAAGGAAAATTGGATAACAGAAAGCTTACTTGACTAAGCCGACTATGACAGGTGGTTTAAGTCCTCTCTGATTCTGCCAATAATCTGAATGCCAATGAATATTAAGGATAACATCTAAATGTATGACAGGTAGTCAGTCTTGAGTATTCAGTCAAAGAATATACTATTTAAGTACTGGTTATGTAGGAACTCTGACGCAGAGTGTATCTTTCAAAACAAGATATAATTGTCTAGAAAAATGCATAAATATTTAAAGTCAAAGAAAGAATTTGTAAGAAAAAAAATATCATATATACCTTTTATGTTAAAAACTTGCTTTGTTTGGTTTTTTTCCTTCTTCTTTGTTTAGACTGAAAAACCAAATACTTTTGAAATTTAGACCAAAACATCTTTCAGATCTCCAGATAGTTAGCCATTGCTTGAGAACATGTATGGAGGTTTTTCACTAACTTCTCTAATAAAAAAAGAATAAATAAATCAGAGACCACACTATGCCAAAACTACAAAGATATATAAATGATGTACTCATCATCTTATTTGAAAAAAAAACATTACCCATGACTTTTGTGAAAACAAAGAGAGGAAGAATGAATTTAATCCAAACATTATGAAGCTACAGTGGTTACACTCACAGCTGGACACTTAAAGACTTGATTTACTTTGTTTTGTTTTTCAGCAAAGAATTATACCAATTTTCCTTAGCAATTTGGAATGCAAATTGATTTATTTCTATTAATATTACATGAAAACACATGGGCAGAATTATGTAAAATTAGTATAGACATTATGTCTAAGTCATAAAGATTCTTTCCCTTATAGAAACATACCCAGTTGTATTCTCATGTTAAGAAAGCTGGCATCTTAAATACTGTATATCTTTCATATTACACACTACATACTTTGCAGAAAAGGAAGAAAGGAGAAAGTTTACTTATCAATGTAGAAAGGACATATGAATAAAACCTTTTTAATTTATCTCAGTATAGTTTTAATTAAACTAATTCTAAGAAAACTACAGTCAAATCCTCAAAGGCATTTAGGTGTCTAAAAATAGGTGTCTATAGGGTTTTCAAGAGAGCTTAAGGAAGTTAAATTCCTAACTTCCACCTTTGGGCTTCTGAATGCCTTTGGAAATGCTCATTTGCTGGAGGGAGTCCAGCAAAAGGCCCCTAAAACGATTAAGAGACTGGAGCGCTTCACATATGAGGAAAAACTGAGAGAGTTAAGACTACTCTAGCCTGGAGAAGTGAAGACTCAAGCCAATCTTAATCTGTGTAAATACCTGGAAGGCGAGTACACAGAGGACAGAGACAGACTCTTTTCAGGGGTGCTTAGTGACAGGATCAGCAGCAATGGGCACAAACTAAAACACAGGAGAGTCCCTCTGAACATCAGAAATGACTTTTTTCTGTGAGGGTGACCAAGCCCTGGCACAAGTTGCCCAGAGATGTTGTGGGGTCTCCCTCATTGGAAATGGTCCTGGGAAACTGGCTTTAGCTGGTCCTGCTTGAGCAAGGAGATCAGACCAGATGACCTTCAGAGGTCCCTTCTAACCTCAACCTGTCTGTGATTCTGTTTACACAGTTCAGAAAGGTGAAAAAGGAACTTAATGAAAAGTATAACAGGCAATAAACCTTAGACAAAACTATTTTAAAATTTAAGAATACTTTAATATCCACAGCACTATGCTGAGATAAAGCAAATGGGAGAAAAAATCTACAAGATTTTAAGCGAAGAATATATTTCCCTGCCCAGGAAGACTACATCATAATTCCCTGAACACAGTAAATAGCCAAATAATCTACATAAAGAAAAATTTATCAATAAAAGAAAATTAATATCAAGATCAGTTAAATGTAATAATTTCTAAAGTAAGGTGACATGTTCTGTTACTTTCTAAAATCCCAAGAATAAAAGCAGTGACTAAAAGAAGAGTGTAAATTAAATCTCTCCTGCAGGCAATGACTGGGGTTTTTCATCTCTGCAGATCTCTGTGCAGGTAACTGTAATTAAAGCACCAATACACCAAAGGAAGGGTAGTGTTGTGTCCATCTGAAGGTGAAATTGCTCAGTAATGTAATGATGCTTCTAGCTCCACAGCTTTTGGCTGTGACTGAAAGATGCTTTGTGAAGTAACTATAGAGTGTATTTATTCTTTGACTCTGGAAAATTCAGGTTCAATAGGGAATTTTTGTTATTTTTAACTATTTTGATTAAAATATTTTTAAAAACTTACATGGATTCTTCTAACATTCCTTGGCTAGTGTCTCTTTGAAATGATATTTAAAAAATAATCTGAAGTGTAATACCCTGTGGCAGAAGGTTTCACTCCTTAATTAGATATTTTGTTAAAAAAGATTGACTTTTTTTGTTTACTTTCAGCTTAAGGTTTTGCTCCTTTGCTGGATCTGGCAAACTACTTAATCAGATACTTAACTTTAAGCACACACGTAATCCATTAATGAGATTTTAAATTAATCATATGCTTGAATATAATGCTGATTTATGGTTTAAGTATATAAAAAAATTTCTACTATGCTGATTAACAACAAGTTACAAAAGTTACAGGTGACTAGAAGTTCTTGAAAATGGAAAAGTGCTGCCTAGTTCTAGTCATGCTTATATTGTTCTGTGTGAGATTAGTTCACACTCCTTGTTTTGCAGTTTATCTTTCTGTACTGCTGAACAGTACAATTATTAATTGTGCAATCATTTAGAATCAATTTCAGAAATTAAAGTTTAAAAATATTATACTGAAATGAAGAATCAATAGGCAAGATTCTGTTTTTCAGAAGTCTCACCTCTCAGAGTGTAACATAATTTCTCATCACACGGGAGTGAACACTACTGGGCTACTTACTGGTTCACAGAAGTACTGCCTCTGCTTGTTTCATGTAACATCCTGAGTGAACTGAAAACGGCATACCAAAAAGCTAGTTCTAACACAGGATTTCCTCTGGTGGAACTGTTCCCGAGGGCAGCTCAGATCTAAGCTAGAGATCAGAAAGAAACATCATCATCATCAGTACCTGAACTTCGGTAACTGCAAATCACTTGAATCCAGGAGCCTCACTAGTTGAAGACAAAGGCTTTCTGAGTCATGCCCACCATCTTCATATCACAAGAGCACACACACAGAGTACAATGGGCTGTAAAAGTGCCTTACTGGCCTCATTCACTGGTCCTTTTCTCCAGAAACAAATCACAAGTTTCAATTGCTTTTCAAAGTTCTTTTCCTGAGAACCCTCATAGGGATTAATATTTTTTATTTACATTACTTTGTATTTCAATTCCTTACTTTATATTCAACTAATAAACAACTCTCATTGATCATTGAAACAAAACACCCAATAATATTCAGAAAACACAGCAAAAACATAGTTAATGCATATACCTTTTTGTTTATGATATTTTGTATACTTGAACTGTAACCATAGAAATATTTTGCACCAGCGCTTGCTACTTACTGCCGAATTCCTTTCTGGTCCATTGGCATTGCAGTAATGTATTGCTAAAAGCATGTATTTCTGAAAGGGTTTTATTTTTCTATTCTCACAATTTAATTGTATGGGCAGACTTCTGAGTTTCAGTTAATGGGTAGTCTTTCATTTGCATATCTTTTAGATATTTGGGGGCTGTGTTTCTTGTTGGTGCACTTCTATATCCTTTTTTTTTTCCCCTTTCCTGAAAGAATAAAAGAAGAATAATAGGAAGAAACACGATGCATGAAACAGGAGAGCAGGGAAAAATTAAATAAGGAGGTGATGAAATAATATTGATCTGAGTAGACACCAGACAGCATTGAGGATTGTTGCATAGGTGTGGAAGACTGAGGTGGAACTTGGAAAAGGAATCACAAATTGGAGCATGACATGATGCAGACCACAGAGAAAGAGTAGAATTTAAGAGCAGAGACAACATTTAGATTGAGTAGGAAAAGTGGAAGGAGGCATGCCAGCAAAAGGTACTGTTATTTGACAACAATGAGAAGGACTAATGATGAGCCATTGAGGTTCCAATCATTGTTCAAAGCAATTCTTCAGCTAATCGGGAACATTGGAAGAAGCTTTTAATCCACTTGTTGAGCATTGGATGAATTCAAGGTCCACATTTTAAAATATTATTGAAGAAAAGCTGAAGAGAGATAAGAAGGATGTGTGCAATTTTTTGAGTTGAGCCACTGTGTGGTAATTACCTTCACCATTTGTGCACATAGTAAGAGGTCTGACGACCAATTAAAGGTGACACTCACTGATGCTAGAGAAGCTTACTGTGTCACTCAGGTCCTGCTAATAAAATTTTTAGGAAATTCAAACTGGAAGGAGATTATGATTGATGAATTAAATTCTATGAATTCACTATGCTGAAGCTAACAAAAAAAATCCAGTTACTGCTCTATGCAGGACTGAGCATGATTTAGTCTCTGTTTCAGTAAATACTTGTTCATGCAGCTTCCATTACTTTATGACACCAGAATTTTCACTCTCAGACTTAAAAAGAAAAAACGGCTTTTTTTCCTCTTCAGCTATTCTCTAAACTATTTATTCTCTATTTATTTTCTCCCTTCTGCAGCCCTGTGCTTGACCATGTATGACACTTTCATGTCACAAATCAACAATAGAATGACAGACAGAGGTTGAATACACTAGGAAAAACACAACTAAAAGCAAGGTATGCTTCTTTCTCTAAATGACGTGCTGGTGAACAATAACATTTCAGGTTTAGCTACTGAAGTCCAGGCCTGCACAGAGGTGCTGCTGATACGTTATGCAAAGCAGGAGCTAGAACATTTCTTTAATCAGGCCTCTGCTTCTAAAGACTGTTTCTATTAAGCATTGCTCTAAAGTTAAAACTTTTGGCAATCTGGCTTTGCAAATGTGCTTTTACTTTTTTTTTTTTTTGCTTTCTGATTAAACTCCTTTTAAGGAGTTCTGTTATTATGCTAAAAGCTGCAGCATGGAGGATTCATACAGAAGCAGCCATTTGTGGTTCAGTTCCTATTTCTTGTGATGAGGCTACAATTGTGCATGTGGGTAACTGACTTTCTAGAGAGGAAGCGAACTATACAATGGTGAGAGGGACCTGTGCCAACGGCAATATTACTCACTCCTTACTACATTTGTAACCATGAAATCCCAAATAACTCTGTTCATATCTCTCCTTTTGTTGTTAAGCACTGCAGCAGATCACTTGTTTTTCTTGTCCTGAGGCTCCCACTGCTTTCATGGTTATTTCATTGCTCTGTTTCTACCTTGCTGCATGGTTTCTGCAGATGGGTACTTTTCTTGACTGTACTGTCGGCGCATAATAGCCCTTGGCATTTCCACTTCAGTGCCATTATATTTAATGGGAAAACGCTTCAAGCAGCTGCAGCTTGGCTGCCGTATTTTCTTAGGGCCAAATGGTCTCCTGGTGCACAAAAATAATGAAAAAGTAAAATCTCAATCAAGATCTGTGTGGATTGCATGTCAAATGAAAGGTACAAGTACAGACATGCAAGAAAAAACATTTCTGTGTCCTGAGAACTGTATTTACCAGCGGTTGATCCACCAAACCATGAATTATGAAGGAGGGTCTACTAGAATTACCTTTTGAACAACCTTCCACTGAACTAGGATGCATTCTGACTAGAGAGACTAATCCCAAATTTAACTCTCTTGCATCTGAAGGTGCTGGTCCATTATGATCCCAGTAAGAAACTCAGACTCCATAAGGTATCATTTAAAATAGAACTTGTTAGAGCTAGTACCCCAAAGAGTGAATGATACAGAAAACTTTACATCCCTTTAGATCATGGGAACTCCATGTGGTGTCGCATCTCATGGGCCTCCAATCCACAGGCAACATGCTGGGCAGACCTCATTCACAGAGGACATTCCCCCATTTCAGTCATTTGAGCTATTATAGGATGTTCTTATAAGAAAATGTATTTGCAGCACAGTATAGTAAGGAGCAAGAACAACACAGGCTTGGGCATACTCATGTGAACTTTTATGTGGATCACTAACTCCTTAGCCTACAGTGGTGTCCTGGTCAGGATCAATATGCTCTCTTTCTTATAGAAGTATAAATCTGTGCTACAACATAAACTGCCCTGTGGTAGTTGATATGCATGTTGTCATCTTGGTTATTGAGATAATTTCTCTATGCATCAAGGAAGAGAGAATCTTCTTTCTGAATTGTTTTCTGGGTGTCAGCCTCAGTCCCCAATGAGGATGGAGGCAATAAGTTTCAATATGTGACACTAAAATGTCATTAAAACTGGGCTATAAGGACTGTGGTTTGATATGTGTTTTAAGGGCTGAAACCTGCTCAAGTACAGAAAATACAAGCCAGCTTGAAAATGTAACAAAATTAGCTGCTTGTGGTGAGCACAAAAATCCACCCATGATCCCTCAAGAAGTTAGTCTTCTTATAAAACAAGTATGACAATACTTTGAGTAAGATAGATGCACTTAATTGGTTTTGGCTGGTGCTTCATATACACCCATTTAAATGAGGACCTGTTGTCTTTGTATACAGCTAGTCACAGACTCCTGTATACTGTCTCCCAGTGACTCCCCTAGACACAGGGGAGAACTGCAGAACCTAAACCTGATCAAACTTCAGGACAAACAGGGTAATTTGTGCTTTTTGGTTCAGGCTAGGAATTCAACAACTGCCAGTGTTCATCCCAGAATATATAGGGCATGTGTTCTAATATTTTAAGGGATGCATTTTAAGGTAATGAAATTAACATTGTAACCCTGAGCAGATTACTTAGTGGTTTTTGACAATTCCACTCATCATAAAAAAAGCTAGTAAGATCTGAATACAGTTGCATATTCTCCATGATACCTAACTAGACATATGTAACAACAAAGTTGACCATATCTGCTTAAAATATTGGCCAACAAATGGAGCCTTAGTTTTGGATATTTTTATAAAATTCAATAGTATCTAATTATACAGATATACTCCAGTTCTTCACTTTATAAAAAACCTTTCTTTGGACTATCTGACTACTTGAGGTGGATTGAACTTGGCTGGCCACAGAATGCCTGCCAAGCTGTTCCACCATTTCCCTTACATCAACAAGGAGGAGAAAACAGTGAAAAGCTCATGGGTAAAGACAGGAGAGGAAGATTATGCACCAATTACCATCATGGGCAAAACAGACTCAACTTGGGGAAAATAGTTAACAACTGTATTTGGTCTGGCTGAGGTGAAGTTAATTTTCCCCATAGTAACCCTCACAGTACTGTGCTTTCTACTGGTATCTAGAAAGGTGTTGAAAACCCACCAGTGTTCTGGTTATTGCTGAGCAGTGCTCACACAGCATCAAGGCTGCCTTTCCAACATTCTCGCCCTCACACTAGGTTGGGAGTGGGCAAGATCTTGGGAGGGGACATAGCCAGGACAGCTGACCCAAACTGACCAAAGGGATATCATGTCTTTTTAACATAAACTTACAGTTCCCATACGAAAAGAATTTCATGCAAATCTCACTGAAAAATAAAATTCAAATATAAAATACAGAAAGACCAGATGTTTGAAATGTAAAGACAAAGAACATAAACAATATGGTCTATTTGCATGTTTGAAGACTGGTCATAATAGACAAAATGATTGTGAGCTTTCAGTTGCCTAACTTAAAATTAGGATTGCAAATTGCTGATGTATACAAAATCACTGAAAATTCTGGCCCTTATTCCTGCATTCCCTCATATCCTTTATATTCTACATAATTAACACTCTGATTATGAACTCATGGTATGGACTCGGTTTCTCACTAATTTACATGGGCATACTTTACTTAAAAGATTATGACCTGTTTTACCAAATCTAGAGTATTCCTTCCAGAAAAGAAAAGATAAACATATAATAGAAGTAGAATAAATACTGAAACATTGGCCCCAAATTCAGGGGGGCCAATAGGAAATAGAAAATAGGAGGATACTGTGAGGCAAATCTGTATAATCCATGTGCAGAAATCATGAAACTGGAGAGAGGAATGGAAACAACAAACCCGGAGAACTAATATTACCTGCACACCCATTGGATAGTACTCCTCTTGATGCGAAAGGAGAATTCGTTTCTCTTGCTGTACTTTGCAAGACCTTCTTTTATAAGCGCTAGATTTATGCTCATCTTTGTAAGGGGTGGTAGCCAATAATTTGGGATAAAGCTAAAAGGAATTAATAAAGGTGCCCTGCTCTCCTCCTTATAGGGATGTATTTTCAGTGTTCTGCATTTCCCCTCCAGTATTTTTGACATGAGAAGGAAGGATCTAAGTTAACATTATCTTTCCAGCAGAGCATGCAATGACAGGATTTTATGAGGACTCTAGGACTCATGGTTAAAGTTCAGAAATGATAAGTGGTAAATTAGTTGCGTCTATTTAAAGAAAAAAAAAAAAGGATATCTTAAGTAACCTTCTGTAGGCATGTCTGACATGATAGCCCTTGCATGCTAAATAGATTGGACGAGTGTAAAAGACAACAAAATGAAGCACTGAAATTTTATTGAAGCATGAAGTTTTCTGACTTGTTGATGAAAAATGGCTTTTTACAGACCAATTCTATTCTAATACTATTGGAGTGCGTTTTGAGACTATTCTATTAGGTCCATTGAACTGACACCTATTTTAGATATTAAGTCATTAAACTTGTTCCTGAACATGATTTTTCTTTTTCCCTTAAATGTAGTCACAGAAAATTAACATTATTGCATTACTGTGTCTTGAAAACTGTTACCGTGGATTTAAATACACAGCAATTCCTTAATTTAAAATAAAAAATGAGAAGGATATACAATGATTCTGGATTATTTTTTTTTTCATTCCACTGGAGATTTCCAGCAAAGAGAAAGTAAATGAGGCATAAAGTCCTCTGTAGTTCCTTTCCCCATTGAAAATAGGATGGAGTATTACACGGCTATTGCATATTGCATACAAACATTAACTAATTATTGATTTTGCTGGTAAGGAAAATCTGCTAAATTCTATTTGGGCTACCCAAAAGATTCAAACAAAGGACATATGTTTTGGATTGCCATATCAGACATTATCTATTTACTCACATTTCCATAAGGACAAACCACACATAGTTAATAGTTGCAGATGTACACTTGGAGAAGGTTCATTTAAGATAAGCTAATATAATATTCTGAAGCTATATCATCCTGCTTGTAATTTTAGAATTGGTATTTTCAATAGGCAGAGCCATAAAAAGACGCACGTGTCTCTTTCACCTTCTCACCCATTAGGCTTATTCATCTGTCACTGGCTTCTCTTCACTTAAAAAGTCATTCTTGTTGGCAGAAATAAAGTGACAGCCAGCAAAGCTGTAGTGTACTTGTCTTCACTTGACATCTCCTTAGAGAGATCCCCCTAGTGAACTCTCTCTCACCGTTGTTTCAGCCCTGTCAACACAGTTTTAAAAACATAAATAACATACAATTTTAAACAACATCTAAATTGGTAACTATTTTGTTAGCTTTTCTAGCTATTTATTTATCTGTGAGTGTAACATGATGAACTATCACAGCAAGTTTTTTTAGAAACAGGTTATCTGTGATTTTAAGACAATATAATTCCATTTATTTACAAACATTTTTCACAATTAGATGCCCATTTCTTCTAAGAAACACTTTTGCTGAAAGGCATTGCTACAGATATGATTTTCTCACTTATTAACAAAATTTACATTTCTGTCCTATCCCATTTCAGCAGAGTAGATTAGAAACACCCCAATCTGATTAAATAAATAAGACAGGAAATTAAGTTATGTATATCTATAATTTTGTTCCCATTGTAACTTGTTAACGGAAATAGACTTTATAATATAGTTCATATATTAATTGATCAAAACAAGGCCGTGGAAGAAAGACTCTTTATTCCATCTTCTGACTTGTTATCTACATTCCTATGACTAGCAGAAAGATTAGATTAGACTAGGTTAGGTTACATTAGATTAGATAAGATTAGATTAGATTAGATTAGATTAGATTAGATTAGAAGGCAGGAAGAAGAGGGGAGAAGGAAAATTGATGGAAAATTATCCTGGAGCTCTATTTTGCAAATGATGAAATCACTTTCACATTTAGTGGATGACAAGTCAGTACCAAAATCATCACCAACTTGCATAGGAACAAAATTTTCAATCTATGTGCACAAATATACACACACTGACAAACATGCATACAACAAGGGCAAAGCGTGGGAAGCAAAGATTTCCCTAGCACTCAAGTCATATTTTTGTCAGTCAGAGTTACAGAGATAACACCAGAGGCTTGTGGATTTTGAATTATATTGTACTTGTCCACATCTGAAAATTTGCATGGTTGTTTAAGGAAGGTCCTATTATCATGCCAAAGACATTTGGGTTGTACTTAAAAATTATCACAATCTCACCAACAGTTACAGACACAGCTTCATAATGTTCCAGCCTCATTTTTTGGACACATTCAACCCCACATGTTTCATTTTCACAAAATCCAAGCTGTTTTTGTGAAGGATCTGACAGACTTCCAAGATCATCCTCGCCAAAAAAAAAAAGAAAAATCTGTTACATTTCTGCTACAAAACTGTGGAAGATGTCTTTGGTTTTGTATACAAGGTTGTGTGCAGTGCTCATCTTCATACCCCTCCTGTGGGAGTGATATGTGATGTGCAATCATATGCAGCTGTCTATGACATATATGTCTGCACTTAAAATAGTCTTTCTAGTTTCATTTGTACTCAATGATGAATAATAAACTGTTCAAAAGTGTGAACCTTTGAACCTTAACATTCACAGCATGATTAACAGTTTTAAGGTAGATATTTAAAACTAGCTAGCTAGATAAGAATATGTATGGTGCATTTTGTTTCCCCTTGTTGACATTAAAGGGACCATAAAATGACCAGTTCATACATATATGTCTGAAACCACATGTTGTGAATCTGCCCCTCTGTATACCTTCATATAAAAAATGAAGGTATACACAATGTCCTCTCAACTGTTTCAAGAAGCAATAACAGCTACCAGAGATTAATTTTGCATAGATGCTTTCTCTTTTCTCCATTTCAGATAACCGTGATTCTTTCACCAATTGCAAAGTTAGAGAAAGGGAGGAAGCTAAATTAAAAACACCACAGAATCCATCTAAAATAATAGTCCTCAGAAAGGAGATCCTGCTTTTACAGCTGACCTGTGTCCTGGGTATCATTCAGACTCCAGCATGTAAAATTCATAATTCAAACAGGCTACCAAGAATTTCTTCAATGACTCATAGCTATCAATAACCATCCAGATACTATACTGAGATCCATGGACCTAGTCTATTGTTACCAGGTAGGTCGAACTTGGTTTTGTTGTCTGGGTTAGGTAAAGTGTCTCTGGAAATTACATAGGAAGAAATGGATGTAGTCAGCACAGTAGGTGGCTTCCCATACTGTTGGCATACTTGTGTAAAACACCTAGTCATTTATAAGGCACTAAAAATAAGTATCTTTTTAAAAAATCTTGCTTTTTATTGTGCTCTTAAAAACCTTCCATCTTTTTCGTAAGCAAACAATTTGTAAAAGAAAATGAAGTCAGTCCTTATTTACTTGACTTAAACTGCTTCATTTTATCAGAAATAAGCATTTCCTAGTTTTGTGTTTTGTCAGAAATACAAAAAATAATACTATGGCTAAGAAAGAATCAGAGAAAGGTTTAATAAATTGTGGATATCTTACTTAAATGGCATATTTTACTTTGTTACTATCTGAAAAACTCTGAAAATCTTGTGTAAATTACTTTTTCCATGTGAATTAAGTGTCCTATCATTTATGAGGACTGCTGATCATGCAGGACCGTTAAAATACACCGTTTACACGTTTCCTACCTTGAATAAGGTTAGTCTTAATATATGTGGCAAGAACTACGGAATTAGTGAGATATAAGCAAAAAATTCATGTTTGTTCTACAGTTACAATTGTGGTGCAGATGCGTATGATGGCAGCTTTGTGCCTCTATGCACACACTCTATGCATTCCGCTCATTAATCCCCTGGGTAGACTAGCAACTCCCCAGCTATTCTCTGCTTAAAGGCAGTGGGCTAATAAAAGACAATAGACTGACTTTAGCCAGGGTGGCTGACTGACCTCCTGTCCGCCTCCACCACAAATTATTGGAATAATTCTTACAGGAGCTCCCAAGTTGGAATTTCAGCTAGTTTTAGAAATTCCCCAGGCAGCTCCTGCTGGATCCAGTCTCTTTTGCTTTTTTCAGGTTGTCATGCTGGGAAGGGGTGCTTTCCATGGTAGAGCTTGCCAAGCTGTGGACAGGTAAGATAAGATATAAACTTCTCCTATATAAGGTAGAAACTGTTCCTACAGATGCAGAAATGGCCATGCAGGACATTCCTGACAGGGACTAGGAGGAGCAGGGCTGTTCCAGAATGGGACGTGAGGTAAGGGCACAACCTCACTGGCCAGGGTGCAGACCCTCAGGGCATCAACAGCGTTGGCAGGAACAAGGGCTGGTAACAGGACCCACCAACAGTCAAGCCAATCAGTTATCCATCATGTCTAGAGTCCATCCAAGGAGTCCTTTCAGGAGCAGCAGGAAGTGCGACCAGAGGTTGGTCTGGGAACAAGGCTAAGCATGGGTCCAAGGTCTATTCAGGAGGCAGGGCTGGAGATGAAGCAGAACAAGCACAGGTACGTAACAGCTTCTTCAGAAAAAACAGTGGCCTAAGGGTCTGGAAGCAGAAGGTATGAGGGTGTGTGGGTCTCAGGTAACACTGGTCAAGGCAATTAAAGTCTGTTGGTGTACTTGGGGTCCTGACAATTATTTCATACATAGTTAAGATAATTAAAATATGTTTTCTATGTCATTTAAGATAAACAATAACAGTGGATCATGCAACTGATGAGCCCCTACACAGTACCGCAGCCCAGCTGGATATAAGAATCCAGTAAAAGAACAATTTGGGAGTATCACCTGGTCCAGCAGAAGGTGCTGCTGCAAGGATCCTTGCATTGGAGGTTCCTGTCACCTCCTGGACAGAGACTGTCATCCGGTTTGAGAAATTTGATTTCCCATGCCAACACCACCCTTTGCAAAGACACCAAAACATAAATAGATTTTTTTAAAATTAAGTTATCCAGGCATTGGAACCTATTAGGTAGTAAGCTCTTAAATTACAGATAGACAGCCCTAGTTATGAAATTTTTGTTCTTTAGATAGTAAATCATAAAAGCATATTCTTTTTTTCCCCATCAGTATGTATATGCGTATGTGTGCTTATATAATTACAGGACAATTGTAGAGAAAAGGTATGAAGCTTCAAATTTATTTTAGAGGTCCAGACTGTTCTAATAATATTCATTTAGAATTTGTGTAGCTTTTCTTTTTTTAATTAAACATTTTAATATCATTTGATGGTTAAAGAAGATAACATAGCTATCATAGTTCAAGAACTTAAGGTTCCTTTTTTTTTTTTCTCTTGGTATTACATCATATTACATTGCTCTCCATCATCTTTGAGAGGTCCTGGAGAACAGGTGAGGTGCCTGAGGACTGGAGAAAGGCCAATGTCATCCCAGTCTTTAAAAAAGGCAAGAAGGAGGATCCGGGAAATTACAGAGCAGTCAGCCTCACCTCCATCCCTGGAAAGGTGATGGAACACCTCATTCTGAGTGTCATCTCAGAGCATATGGAGAAAAAGAAAGCTATCAGAAGTAGTCAACATGGATTTACCAAGGGGAAGTC
>JAOXNO010000001.1:125335952-125355905 GCA_028565335.1 Limnodromus scolopaceus
CTGCCCAGAGAGGTGGTGGAATCTCCTTCTCTGGAGACATTCAAAACCTGCCTGGACAAGTTCCTGTGCAACGTGCTGTAGGTAGACCCACTCTGGTGAGGGGGTTGGACTAGATTATATCTAGAGGTCCCTTCCAACTCCATATGATTCTATGATTCTACATTTTTTCCAATTTAAAATAATGTGCGTGCACTTCTCAAGCTTCTGCTGGTTTGTGTGTCAGTCTGTTCAAGGAAGAGAGGAGTCAAAAGATGGTTACAGCACCCACCTCATCAACACTTTACCTTCCTAGAAGCACCGAGGAGAAATATCTGGATACATCAATTCAGAGACCAACAGTAAAGAAGGAATCTTTTTCTCCACAGTATCTGTTCATCATAGGCTACTTCCCTGTAGTTTGACTGTCATATATTACTGCTTAGATGTTATAATCAGGTAGTCTGTGACTGGCAGTTGTAGCATGCTTTTGGAAGGATTGAAGCGTCTTATACTGTCCTTCAGATATCTTTGAAACATTTTGAAATTTATTTGGAGTTGCCTGGGCAGCTTTTGATTTTATTTTTTTTTTGTTTGGCAATAACACATTTTAGACTAACTTCTGTACAAAATATCACAACATGAAAAGGGAGGTAATGGCATAAAGGACTTAAATCCTGTGTCTTGTGTTTTACCCTTGGTCTTCCAAATTTTATTCTGAGCAGGGATGTATCTTTTTGTCATGACTCTGAACAAGGTCCGGGAACAAGGTCCCTTTCCCAAAGAAAAGCATGATGAATCTTTGCAATGAGACGATGAGATTATTATGGCACTGCCTGTCCATCAGTCCTATTTCCTGGTATGATGCAGAAATCTGCTAATTCATACCCAAACCAAACAGTAGGTTTGGGCTTCTGAATGGGACACTATGTTAATAGGATAAAGCAAAATAAAATATTACATTTAATTTCATAATCACAGTCTGCTTAGAATCATTAACTATGTTTTGCTTGTATTCCCAAACAAATCATGATTAATAGCAAAAGGCTCCAGGGCAGAAATTGCAATTTATTAATTATCAGACTTGTGTTAATTAAGAGCTATATTTATATTATACCATTAACTGTATAGCATTGTTTTTAGCATCACTGACATAAAAATGAAGAAGAGCAAAAGGTTGAGTCTGAGGCTCAAATCGTCTGTATGCAGTCTCCGTAAATTACTTCTCAATGCGCCTATGTTCTTGCCAGCAAATATGCAGGTTAATAAGAATAATGTCACTGCCATAACCAACATCTTATTCTGAATACGGAGACATTTCTATATGTCAATCACTATGAACATGGGCCTCACATATTATAGCAGAGGCAAAGACAGAGGCATGCATCCTAGTTGTTGCCTAGAATCCCATACGGATGGGATCACACTCCTGGGAGTGACAAATGCACAGCCTCCTTCCAAAATAATTTCCCAGTGATGCAAATCCATTAATAGAATGATGAGTAATTAGAATAAAAGCACAAATTAAAACCACGTGGTACAATACAAAATGCATCTCAGTAATTTGTTTTACTGAAACAATGAAAATATGGATATTGTACTCAATATCTGCTCCCATTAGGCTTTGCAAATTGCACAGGAAAGGGTTTGGGTTTGGGGGATTTTTTGGTTTTATTTTTCCCTTGGAGCACCAGACCTCAGGCTTCATCCTGAAAGACAACCTCTTACTGTCCAGGTTTTTAGTGAATTTGTGACAGCTTTTCAGCACATGTATCTGGCGAGACATTAAGAGGATGTTCTCTTTCAAGATATTCAGGGCAATTCAAAAATGTCTTTTATCAGGTCATCAAAAACAGTTCAAAGCATAGCTTTCCTCAGTCTGGGGAGGAAGAGATCAACAGCTCCAGGAGGGACAGGAGCTGTTCAGACACTGCAACATCATACTTCTGTTCCTGCCTCAATAGCAATGCAAGGATGTTGGATCAATTCATCTGGTTTTATTGCTGAGTGCCGTTTTTTTAAAGATGTAAATGGAAAGCTGTTTTTGCAGGAAAAAAGTCCAGTTCTTAGCCTAACCACCTCTGGTAATAAATGTTAAATCAACAAACAGGTACTCACATGGTGGTGTAGTAACATCTTCAGACACTTCTAAGAAGAACGTGTCTTCCCATGACAAATCTGTCTAGAGGTAAGGATTAGAACATCTCTCACAGGCTACAAAAGGCACTACACATTTTGTGTTGAGATTGATCTTGCGACTCTCTACCCTGACAAAACCTTTTATGAATCTAAAAAGGATACTAAGACCCCTGTGATACACATAATTAGAAAAAACTTTCTCAGCTTTGCTACTTCACAAGCAGAATTAATCAAATAATTTATTACAATCACTTTTATTTTATTTGGGGGAAATAAAGTATTTACTGTTAGGACTTCAGTTAAATTTCCCACAAAATTGACAAAAAAAAAAAAAAAGACATTTGCAGAAAACTTTCTAATATATTAATTGTGAAAAACTATAACACATACAATATTTTCAGGTGTAAAAGAGACAAACTGGTCAGCATTGTCCAGGGGACATTTTAAAAAATACTCTCCCCACAGTTGCTAGACAATCCTGCAAGAAGAGTGGTAAAAGAGTGCTTCTGGCAATTCTTGGTGGTTAAAAAAAATGTAGAGGCTGTAGATAATTTTTTCAGTAATTACCTATTTCCTAGAGACCACTGTCTGCATCTTCAGAAGGGGCATGGCTCCTGTTGTCCTCCTTTTCTTCTTCACAGTGATGGAATGCTGCTCTATCAGAACCTTTCTAAGGGTGGCACCATATGGATTTACGACAGAGACCAAAATGAAGTTCCTCCACACCTCAAAATTGACTTTTCTTTGTTAGATGCCTTTAGAGTGATACCCTTAAATTTAAGGCAGCGGTTCCCCTGACTGTGAGTAGCTATTGGTTTTGGATTATGACAAAATTAATCTGGTGATGTGTTCATCAAATGGAAGCTTGTTTATCCTTTCAGCTAAGTAGTCACCAAGCTAATGGAACCCAGTTTCCTAGAGAATTTCTCTATATCACGACATCTGTGTCATGGTAAAGGCAATGTCATACAGCACATGGAAGAGAAAGCTAATATTGTACTCCAGTGTAACATTACCTTTGGCATGCTTCTACAAGGCAGTGGACACAAGAGCATAAGAGCATTGACAGTTGCACAATGTGACCTTTCCCTTCTAGGCAAATATGTTCCCACAACATGGGGACAAAGCCATGTCTGTTCCCTGTACTCCTCATCTTCTGGGGTATATTGCTGCAAAAGCAGAAAGACCCTGCAACAAAGATACACCCAAGGATATGTTCTTGAATTTCTTTAATTTGGAAGGACACCTCCACTTCTTCCTTCCCAATCAGCAGCCTGGGTAGACACTCCAGAGATCATAAAGTGCAGTTTAGTCACTCTTCCTTCTGTTGGAAAGTGGGAATGGTAACACTGTGCAGTAATCTAAGTTTGCCTCCTCGTGCCCCCTGCTGGCAGAACCAAAAATAATTAGAAGTAGATGCTGCCTGAGATATTGTTCTCCAAAGGGAAAATAAAACCAAAAAATCTCCCAAGGCCAAACCAAACCCAAACCCTTTCTATGAGATGTGCAAAGCCTTTTGCCACACCGGTAGTCAGCATACAAGCTTGTAGTTTGGCTCTGGACAACTCCCTTGACACCAAGTGCCAGCACTATGTATGAATGTCATGTGCAAGAAGCCTTGAACTCACCCACATCAGGGATTCCGTGGCCCTTTATCAAGCTCTGCCATCTCTGCCTTGCAATGTGATACTGCTAAGCTACCACCCAGTGGACAAATTATTTCTCTATATTTCTGTTATCACAATACGCAAACTGGTTTCCTCCTTCAGACCGGTATAACCTGAAGGAAAGTTATCCTTTTAACTACTAGTGTTCTCTTGTTGCATCTATACATTTCCAGTTCAATAGCTCTTGGGTATCACTGGGCAAAGAAAAGCTGTTGCTCAATATGAGATAATTTCCTTTCTTTTCTGCTTTTCGTATTAGTCCCTGAAAAGTGGTAGAAGTGTCCCTGGAAGTTGTAGGTCAGCCATCTTGCTGAAAATCCATTTGATCTTACTGTACTTGCACACGTATGTGTGTGAAAGGATTTAGGCGTTGTTTCCATGCGAAACAGTGTTACTGAAAAGAGCGGGTCATGAAATACTCAACATTTCGGACATTTTTGTCTGTGTCACTGAAGAACTGGTTAGAACAAAAGAGGCTGGAAATCTGAAAATGCTATACATGGGAAAAATCTTTTATTCCCCTGTCTTTGGTTGTTAGCTGCCATCTTCCCAGAGGAAATATCAGGAAAGGGAGAAAGTGCTGATCTGGCAGTAGGAGACATAAAAGATAACAGCTTTTGGTTGGAGTTTTAGGGAAGAGAATAGTTATGTCCATGGTGTGTTTCAAAAGCTTTCTGCCATTTTCTCTTAAGCCTACAGTGGACAGTTTCAAAACTTGTCGTTCATTTATTCTGATATCAACTGAATGAAAGTTAATTCCTGTGAGACTCTAGACAACTACAAGGATGTCTGTCATTGTCATTGCCATGTGTGACTGCATATTTGTTGTGGTTGACCTATAGAAACTTCTCCATTCTGAGATTATTTCAGGCTGGAACATCCTGTGTTCCTTATTACTCTAGCATTCTAAGGGAACACATTGTCCTCGGACAAATGTGTCAGCACCAAAATTATCACTTGAATATACTCTATCATGAGCTTGCCTATAGCAATATGTGTGATGTCAAAGGGCAAAGTGTTATAAACCAATACATAGAATTAGAGTCATTACAGCTAAAAACAATTTCTAGCATGCTGTGCACTATTTAAATTTGAAATTTTGAAGGAACAGAATTTCTACCTGGACTCAAATTCATGCAGGCATAATGCTGGCACTGGGATGTACAGAACTGGGGTCTTATAATTTATTTCCCAGACCTTAGAATTATAGATCATAGAATCGTCTAGGTTGGAAGGGCTCTTTAAGATCATCTAGTCCAACCATCAACCCAACTGTGATAAAAAAACAAAAGAAAACCATACAAAAAAAACCCCACATTACTAGACTATGTCTCTAAGCACTATGTCAACCCATCTTCTGAAAACCTCTACGGATGGTGCCTCAACCACTTCCCTGGGCAGCCCATTCCAGTGCTTAATAACCTTTTCAGTGTAAAAATTTTTCCTAATATCCAATCTGAACCTCCCCTGGCTCAACTTGAGACCATTTCCTCTTGTCCTATCACCTGTGATTTGGGGGAAGAGACCAATCCCCGCTTGTTTATAATCTCCTTTCAGGTAGTTGTAGAGAGCGATAAGGTCTCCCCTCAGCCTCCTTTTCTCTAGGCTAAATAATCACAAATCACAGCTTGATCTCTAAAATCTTTCCTTCAGTTTTTATAGGATTACATTTTAAAACTGTACTAACTTCCTAAGAAAATGGTAAAGAAAACAGGTCATAACAAAATCTGAAGGATTCCACATTTTGGTTAAAATTGGGAAGAAAGTTGTTCTTCTCTAAAGAATTTGATCACTTCAGATTTTTATCTGACACTAAGCATTTGGAAGTAAATGTTGTCTGTGCAACTGCATAGGAGCCATTCCATGAAAATAATTTAATTCTGTCAAAACGAAGCATATCTTTAAAGCTGCAAAGATCTATTAATGTGCAACAATTTAAGTTGCAATGAAGTAAAAGGAAGTAGTGTTTTACTGAGGCTGTAGCACCTTTATCTGTTTAAAACATACCTGGATGTGATTCAAGAAAGTACTTTTTGATCAAATACAATCTCCTGGTGTCTGGTTAGAATTGCTACTTAATGAAGCCTTACAGATTTTTCTTTACTATTTTATTTTCTTTGTGTATAAGACTTAGGTATAAATCTGCTACCATATGTACTTTGCATACTGCATGCCAGCTATCGTAATTTTTCTTTACACACTTATTTACTGGGATTTGTCACTAAAGCAGAGCAGCAAACTGTCAGGGCACCTCCTGGGAGCTGGGACCGCTGGGGATCCCCTTGGGGCTGAACCTGGCAGTCAGGGCCAATCTCATCCCCCAGACAGGAGCAGGGCAGCCAGGGGCACCAGGGCTTCCTCAGCCCCCGGCATCGGGGATGAGCTAAGGCCGTGCTGGCACATTGCCCTGTGTGTTGGTCAGGCTGAGCAGAGCCCAGGGCTAGGGAAGGCTGTGGGGAGCTGGAGATCAGCCCTGCTGTGACCTCGCTGTGACCTCGCTGTGGCCTCACTGTGTCAGGGGCTGATGGCCCTGGGGGACTGATGTGGGGTCCTGGGCCATGGGCAGGTGGGGGGAACACTGAGGGGCTGACACAAACTGAATTTCTGAGAACCTTGATACTAGCATATAAAACCATACCAAGACTACTAGCCAACAGCAGTCAGACTTCACAAGGGAATGATAGTTTATCTCAGCCACCAAGTAATAAAGCAGAAAAAATCAGAAAAATTATCATAAACTACTGTGGAGTTCCCATCACATTCAAGACAATTTCCTCATTCTCCTCATTCTTCTGTCATATTTCTGAGTCCTTACATGTATGAGAAGCATTATAACAGTTCTTAAACATTTTGGATGACACTTACTCTGTTTGATTTCTTTAAATCCAAAGTTGTGCTGGATTATGACTAAGGGAAAAAGCTTGCCTGTCTTGAAAGACATTTTGTGCCATGGTGCATGAAGAGTACTATTAAAAATGAATTACATTTTAGTTCTGTAGAGCACTTCCTTCTTATGTAAGTGCTCCCATTAAACTAGTAAATTTTGGGTATTCAGCACTCTGAGAACTACATCTCTATATGTCAGTTTCTAGATTTAGTTTAAAATTCCAAAATTTAGATGTTCATCTTTGAGTATATTAACTGATTTTTAGAGATGCAATAGCAACATTCTAATTCTGCTTTGAAAATCATGCCCTGTTTTGAAAATACTTGCTGACCTGAAAGATCAAAATGACAAACGAACTTGTAAAGGGCTATGGTCCAAAAGCTATGACTCTTAAAAGAGAGATGGTTTCCAAAGTTGATTATTTTTTTATTTTTCTGATATCTAAAAAACAAATTCTACAGAACTAGCTAGCCAGCATTTCTTTCATTGTGCTTTTGCATTTGGAAATTGGTGTGTAAACCTTGTCAACATATGCTTGGCTTGAAACATAACCTTTTATATCTAAAGATTATGTATTAGAAGGTCTGGCAGTTGTCCAAGTAAGGCAATTCTTCTTGGTTTTTTTTAGTGTTGCTATGAATACATTTGATATTTAATGTATTGCAGACAGTTAGAAAATAGCATACAGTGAAGCTGCAAAGCAAGGAATGTTTGCCTTCTAGACAGATTTTTTTTAATTATATCTCAAACACTGGAATTGAACTGTTTAAGTTGCGAAGGTCCCACATTTACTTTTTTAATTGTGAGAAATTTATTCCTTTTTCAAGACAGGGAAACTGAGTTTCCATAATTACTGCATAGTAACATCTTCCTTTAATAAAGCTCTCTTTTGATCTTCTAAGGGAACAGAATTCTGTTTTTACACCTAATTCTTTCATACTTAAATAAATCCAGTTGAATTACTTACTGATTATACTCTTAGGTAAATTCCAGTTGTCTTCAAAATAAAAATAAGCTGTTCAAGTTATCTTTTCTATTCTAAATCTTGTACACTGGGAGTTCATGAATTTAAGAAACATGTAATGCAAGAAAAAAGAGACTCCTTGCAGTTATTTAGCAAGAGATATGTTTTTTTTCCTTTGTTTTTAATTGTTGTTTAATATTACAAAAAACATATCATTTCTATGGAAGACATTCTTGCATTATTACTACAGGAATTATTCTCATCACTGGAAACACAGAAAATAATGCTATCATTGTCCAGGTAAGGCTAATCACAGATATTGTTGAGACTGACATGAGTTAGGGAACAGCCATTTTACCAGCCTGACTACCTCACTCTTACTCATCATCAAAACAAAATCCTGATGAAAATTTTGCCTCTCTGTCAACATGCATTAGAATGTAAATTTAGAAATCCAAATCCATTTAAAAAAAGAAAAACAATAAAAAAACCCAACCCAACACAAATTTGCAGATGTTCTTCACCTCAAGACAGAAAAGGGGCTTGTGTGCATAGTGTTGCGTAAGTGGTTAGGCTTTTGGTTTTGGTGGTTCTGAAGAATTCACCCAGTAAAAAACCACTGTACTCACCTGACCAAAATTCAGTATTCTCCATCTATACATTCATAAATGTTTAGATTTTCAACTGATTCTAAACTGTACATATTCTATGTTTCAAATGAAACCACAGAAATCTGTTATTATCTACATGCTAGGGAAAATTAAAGTTTTACTTAGAAAATATTATAGAAAGTATAATACTGAAAATGCTGAAAACGTAATTATTCTATTCTTTAGCCATTTTATGTTGGAAATTACATGCTACAATCCTTATCTTATTCAAACAGAAAATGTCCTAACAAATATTTACTAGAAATATTTTCTTCATTTCTGATGACTTGCATGAAAAGATAATATCCAGCATAGGATACTGTTCAAGAGTCTTCCACTCTGGAAATACATCCTATGAAATTCAACACCTAGCTTCCAAAGAATGCCATAACGCTCAAATGAAATAATGTATATAAAATTGCAGGGAATTAGAATGGGAGGAAACCGTAAAATGTGGATGAAAACATCCATCAAGACATGGGAAACAGTTTCCAAAGGAGTTGTTGTAGAAGGTTGCATATCATCTTCAGTAGGGAGAAACCATACAGTAATCCTGATTATAGACACATATTACCCTTGGTTGAGCCCTAATCCATACCTGTGTCCAGCCTTGTTATATGTTATCAAGCATCCATTTATCTTAATGACCTAATCTTACCTTGACCTCCTGCCAGAATGTCTTGGGAAAATTGATATACACCCAAAAATAATATGGCACATCTCATTTCTTCCATGCTGCAGTGGCCTTTGAAATGGTTAACAGTCCTCTCTAGTTCAAATTGCTTCTGTTCTGGGGGGGTTCTGTTCTGTTCTGTTCAGATTGTAGGGACTCTGTGTATGCAGAGAAAATTAACATCCTAATAACAGTAGATTTAGGGTTGCACTGTCAGACTATCACTTTTGGATTGAGAATACTGGCAGGTTGGAATGCTGGCAATTCTTGAAGTAAACAGAATAGCTCATATCTAAGAATTATTGTTTCAGACTCTCTGCAAATTGTAATATATTTTCTCTGAAGTCAAAACAAATTACATACCTGTATTTTCACACAATGAAGCAAAGATAGCACTGTCTTTGCTCTACCTCTGCCTTTTCCTCCGTATCTCATCAGGAACATGCCTAGGTTTAGAGAACAATTCCTTTATGTCTAGTACTTACATTTGAAACTGCTGCTTGATTTTTATTATGCTTTTACAACCTTTAGCCATTCTTTTCTCTTCCTTACCATGCTCAGGTGTTTGAATTGAATGAGGTGTTTAAATGTTAATGGAGGCCTGTTAAGGGTTAAAGCATGAAACTGGTACTTGGATCACTTATAAAGCTTGTATCTGTGTTCCTGCTTGGATCACTTACTTATAAAGCTTATCTCTGTGTTCCTGCTACCTCAGAATTTTTAAAATAAATTGTCTAACAAAACTACATGTTCCATATCACTAGCAGCAACCTCCTGCAGTGTGGTTGCATCCAGGGAGTAAAGTAACAGAAAAGAAAAGATCTCTCTGAAAAAGGAATTAATGAGTGGTATAAAGATGACACCTAGCTTCTAAACTTAACTGCAGTAGAAGCTCTTTACTCAAAACCCAATACATAATAATAGAATTTTCCATTCCATTTGATGCTCAGTCTTTTTGCCTGAACTCACTAAATTTCTGATCAAGGACTGCTCATACTTAATTATACAGCTTCACGTCTCTGGTGTACACCTCACATGGTAGACCTGCTGTGGGTTTTAATGTCAATGAAAAGATTAATTGAACTTATGGACTCCATAAAATAGATGGTTTCTTATTTGTCAGAAGATGAATAAAACAAAATTGCCAAAAGTATTGACTTCCTGCTTCCTTCTTTATATATATCCTATATTTTCAGACTACTTTGAGTAACATATCTTTCTTTCCCTTTCTTTGTTCTTGTAGTCCACTTTGACTAAGTGATTCTTCATAAAAGTGTCCAAATATAGAGACATTTATTTGTACAAAGGAATTCTTTCCTCTAAATGAAATTTGTATAATACTTCATTAGCTTAACTCCCTCAAAGTACGATTTTAACAAAATTTTTTAAAAGTTGATGGAAAATAAACTGTTTTACAGTAAAAAGGACAGACCCTGTATCTTGCTTCTAAAAAAAAAAAAAATGTTTCCCAGATGCTGTGGAAGCAACTATATTGCTGGATTATTAATTAAATTTGGATTATTAATTAAATCTAATAATGATCTAATAACAGCAGAGATTCTCATCATTAAGTCTCTTGTGATTGTACTTCATGATACTAAACTCAAAATTTCTGAAGTCCTAATTCACTCCTCATTCAGTCAGTGATAAGAGATGCTGTTGCATTCAAACCAGTGAAGTTTCACCTTGAGTTTCAGTCAGCTGCATTGTCTGTTGCCTTTACCAGTTCCAACAGGAGCAATGACAGTGTTGCAATAACTTTGATGGGTTAAAGTTAGATATAATACAAGGATATAAGGGAAAAGTGGTACCTTTTACTAGACCAACTAAGGTTATTTTTAGTCTAGAGAAACTGCAAAAAATATTGAATTCTAAAATGTGCGCTTTGCCACATCTCAACTCTGCAATAGTGAGACCTACATACTTTCCAAATTCTTGCTTCCATAGAGAGGAACAATTATCTTCTCTTACATCGCCTTGTTGAAGTTGTATTATTCTTCAGTAAATGTCCATTCTAGAAGATTGGAAAGTCAAAGCCCTGGAGCACAGCCTGATGTCACTTATAATATAAAGAAAGACTTATCTGTATAAAGATTGGTTTTTTCCTGGGTGATACCAGTTGGTCTAATAAAGACATTTTTTTCTCCTCTAGGGGAAAAAAAAAAAAAAAAAAGAGAAAAAAAAGGGGGAGAAGTACAAGTTCAGTATCTTTTTCATGACAAAATTCTTAGTTGTGTCTCTTGCCTCTCAATCTTCCACTGCATATCTCTAATCACTAATCTCTTCTACATCCTCCTTTTAGGTAGCTGTAGAAAGAAATGAGATCTCCCTTAACCTTCTTTCTCCAGGCTGAGCAAATCTAACACCTGACCAGCTTGACTTTCTCCAGTATATCAATGATTTTTTTTCCAAGGAGCACAATACTATCCAGTTGGGATTTCATATGGAAAAGGGAAAGAGGTAAATGACATCTCAAATGGAGAGGAAGAATCTCTTCAGCATGGTGGCCATACCCCTTCTAATACAGCCCAGTGTGTAGTTGACTTGCTTTGTAGCAATGATCTGCTTTATGTGTTTGGAAAAAGTGTCAGGGAAGATTTGACCATAACCTTTCCAGAGACTAAAAGGACCTCGACCAGCCTGTCTAGATTATTCTTCCTCTTCTCGAGGCTGGGTGTGATGTTTCTCTTTTACCACTCACTCAGAACGTGCACAGCTCCCATGACCTTTCAAAGACGGCAGACAGTGGACTTATTGTGAAGTTGGCCAGGTCCTTCAGCTCAAATGTATGCATCCCGTCTAGTCCCACAGTCTTTTATCTAGTTGGTTTAAGTATGGTGTGAATTATTTCCTTGTTGTTGATCAATTATCTAATCTACTTGAGGCTTCCTTGAAGGTTCAAAATGAAACCAACACAAGTATTTTTGTTTAAGAATTAGTTAAAGTATTAAATAAAAAAGGGATATTCTGGTTCAACACAACTATATTGACTGAAACTAAAGAGCATGATCAAATAGTGGCATGAAATATGCCCCTGATTGCAGAGGCATTATTCATAGAATCACAGAAACATAGAATGGTTAGAGCTGGAAGGGACCTTGAAGATCATCACGTTCCAACCCCCCTGCCATGGGCAGGGACACCTCTCACTAAACCAGTTTGCTCAAAGCCCCATCCAGTCTGGTCTTGAACACTTCCAGGGATGGGGCATCCACAACTTTCCTGGACAACCTGTTCCTGTGTCTCACCAGTAAAGAATTTCTTCCTAGTATCTAATCTAAATCTGCCCTCTTTCAGTTTAAAACTGTTACCTGTTGCTACCATGTTGCTACCATGTCCTGTTGCTACACTCCCTGATAAAGAGTCCCTCCTCATGTCTCCTGTAAAAGAGATCTCCTCTCTAAAGCTGCATAGTGATACTTTAAATGGAGCAATAACATCATATTATTTCATAGTCTGTATTTTTTTTAACTAGTATTCCACACAATTATCTGATATTAATCTATGTCAAAAGCAGTAGTTTTAGAATATTAGATGTACTTATTAATTGTATCTAACTCACAAATATGAAAAATAATAAAATGCAAAACAACTTGTTTATGACAGGAGCAAAAGGAAAGTTTTGGGAAAACAAGTTTTCTTGGCACTTTGTATTCTAGAAAATACACATTTAGAAAAGTTAACTATATTTAACTGATGTTTACTATTGGAGTTTGATTCATAATTCAGACCCAAAATGCTTTTAGATCCATAAGCATAAAATTCAGAAAAGTCATGCATACACAATTTTTGACTAGCATAAAATGTTCTAAAAAATATAGAAATAGATATTAATACTTGGGATAAAACTCATTGAAATATCTTTTGGATTCATGACTTGTTCAGTATGCGTCATAGTAATATTCACCCAAAATATGCAAGTACAGCTCATTCAGACCAAACATTTGCTTAAAACCCCCCACAGATCAGTAGTGTTTTTTTTTTAAAAAGTAAATTTGCAGGTGTCTTTGAGCATAGAATTTAGCTTTACATTCAGATATCTTGTGATAACAACATAGCTTACAACATGTATAAGCTCCCAACACAGTCAATGAAGATGTAGTCAGTACAGCCAATGGAGTCTAGGGATCTATTTATCTCTTCCTAAAGTAGATATCTGCTATGAAAGAGCTGAATAGCTCTCTGTCTCCATTGACTGTATTGACTAGACAACTAGTGACTGTAGCAGGAGCTTAGATACCTAGCCCACATGTAATCGTTTTTGTTGTAGTTACCTAAATTTAGCAGAATGACTCAGTTGCCCAAACACAGGTTCCTCAACACAGTGATATCCTGATCACATTCTTCTAGATAAACAGTTGTCAGTCACAGCATAGTAAGCAATGGTATAATGGCACTAGAGGTTTATGTTCAAACAGCTTTATATGTCTGATTCGAGAGGTGAATCCAACCCAAAATCAGAGTGTGTTTTTCTTAGTTGCTAGCAAACTTCAAGCGTGGACTAGCTGATGAGCAGGAAAATATCAGCACCTGGGAATATCGAAGGTCTGATACGGTGACTGGGTAAGGGACTTGGTGTTCGATGGACTTAAAGCAGTGTAATTATTCATGTGATGATACCTAAATGTGGTTTGCTCTGGAGAGTGAAGGTGAGTGCATTCTTCACCAGTGAACCTCAACCGCAATCAACCAGAGCTGAGGGATCAAACTGTGCTTCTCTATAGTAAGTACTCAGCCTTGCTGCTGGCGGGACTTGCAGAAAGGAACTGCAGCAGCTGCACCCATCTGACCAAGGAAGAAGGAGCAAGGAACTCAGAGTGTACTTGAGTTAGCTGTGAGCAAACTGGGAAGGAGCACTCCCCTGTATCTTGGAGTCCATTTGAATTAACTGCACCCTTACATGCAACAGAGATAAGAGCAAGATAAAAAATTTGACAGACTGAAATAAAGTAAATTAGTTTTATGTAAGTAAAATATATAAGTAAATATATATATAAGTAAAAATAAGTAAAATAATTGTATATAGTTCTTCTATTTTGAATGCCTTTTATATTATTGGTCATTCAAAATGAACATATTCTTACAATTTATCTTTCATAATCAAATCACAATGTAGGGCATGTTGTTTAAGATTCAGTGAAAATATTTAACTGCCATGTTTTCTTAATCCTTTGACCTTATATTTGCACTTTTTATAACCCGGTCTTCCTTCCTAACCTTCATTGTCCATGCTCATACTTTTATTTCCTTGAGGTACTGCTAGTATCTGTGAACCACTGGTAAATTCAGTAGGATAGAAATATAGACATCACAGGAGTCTGCAACAATGATGACATCATGTCAATGTTACCTCCTTGAGTTGCAGGGCCCACCAGTTTATCTTTAGCCAACATGACAACTTGTCATGATGGCAACTCTGCAACACAAACTTTCTTTCTGAAATTATTTTTAACTCCCAAACAGCATCCATAAATGAGTATTTCCAACTCTTGTTCCAGTTTTAAAAATTTGACCTTTTCTCCAATGTTATATTCTCTTTCTGTTTTTCCTCTGCTGCTCTCTGTTTTTCATATAACTTATTGCGATGCTTAGGAGCCATCTGTGTTACAAAAATTGCAGTATCAAACATCAACATGTTGGAAGAGAACAATCTCAGCATGAATAAATGAAAAATAGTTTAGAAGAAGTGCTATTACTTCTCAAGGAATATAATACCTTCAGCAGAGTGCGCTTTTTTGTATTTAATATAGACCACTAAATGTAAGTAGGTCAGCTTCTGTGCATACAAGATTTTTCTCCTAATTCCTTTGCATATACTAACAGCTTAAGGTAGTGATAAAAAAAGTGCCTCCTGTGTTTTCACCCTACATTACTGTGCATTTCAGTGATAAAATCCATAAAGCTATTCTTCTGGTAGGCTTGGGAAGAAGCAATTCTAAGTTTTCTTTCAGCTGTCTAATTTTCTAGCAGCAGTAGGATGCTAGACCTTTCAAAAAACAGGATTTGGATACAGCACCAAATCTGGATAATAGTAGTCATCTAATCCCTTTATTAGATCCCACATTCTTCACCTTAGCTGTTCTTATGAAGAAATTATTAAACTGGCCATAATAATTCCTTCACTAACATGAACATCTCAAAAGAGTATGCTGAATAAAATTGTTTTAAAATTGCTACAATGAGGCTATGCAGGTCTTTCAAACTTAATATCAAACATTATTACAGCAAGAAACCAAACCAAACCAAATACATATGCACAAAAAAAAAAAACCAACCAGAATTGAGCAAGTGCATTATAAGTAGTCTCATCTAACAAGGCACTACTCAATTATTCGATTGAATTAATACATTAATAAATTTAGCAGCATAAGCTATGTACTTCACATCTGTAAAATGTTTGGCTGTCTTTTAAGTGTCACCTTACTTTTGAGTTTCCAGGCACCTGATTTCTTACTTTTAGAAATTTACAGTTTTAAGTGTTTTTCCCAATCATTCTTTGATGTGTATTCAGAATCTCCACTTCAGTTTAACCCAGCTTCCTTTATTTAGAATGAATATCTGTTTTCTCCTTATCAATGCAAGTGTAATATTCATGTAACTTCAGTGATTTACATCGGGTTACCTCAGCTCTGTACTGTGGTAATGCAGATGATAAAGCAAATAATAAAGAAGATGGGATTACTGCAATAAATTCGTAGAATACTAACCTGAAGAAAATATAGAAACAAAAAAAGCTCAGTGACAGCATTTTCCATCAGGTTTGAGTGTCATGTCATATTCTAAGGAATTTAAATCTACAAAACATAAATTTATATTAATTTATAAATAAAGTATAAATAAGTAAAAATAATAATTATAATAAATAAGTATAAATTTAAAGAACCAAGTTATTCTAATGTTATAGAAAATACTGTTCATATATCCAATTTATGAATTCAACATTACTTCCCTTGTATGTCTTGGAATTACTTTCTTCTCATCCTCTGATTTTGTAAAAACTAAAGGATGAGGACTGCAGGTTTATCATCACATCATTGTGATAATAAATTTAGACTTCATTCTAAAGCTAGGGATTCTAAAATTCACATTCTTCTTCTATGCCCTAAGTTTTGTTTTGTAGCAATTGTACTGCATTATCTTTTCCCAGTAATTTTTCAAGATACTCAGCATCAGAATAAATTTTTTATTCCCAGGATCATAAAAGCACAAAGGACAGATTTTCACTCATTTAGAATGCTCTTGCCATCTGCTAATTTGGTAGAATTTGGACTGATCAAGTGAAATGGTTCCAACAGAATATTTCAGTTATTATCTTCTTGCTCCTTCATAAAATGAACTGTTTTCTTGCCCCTTTATATCCCTTGGCTTACTTAAGCTTCGTAATTTTCATTGGATTGAGACAATCAATAGTAAATATGTAAGCAGGAAGGATCAGAGTAATCCACCTTTCTTATGGGGAGAAGTACTTAGAAGAGTGGTAGGAGAAACAAACAAAAAAAAAAAGAATACTTGCACAGGGTGTGAAAAGTGTTCAACAGGATCGTTCTTGGCACCTCATCAAAGGAGAGGGAAATTCCTAAAAGGATTCTTTGGGGCAGGCAAGTATTTATTACCAAACACAATACTGAGGTAGTAACTTTACCCATTTCTCTATAAAATGGCTAGGAGTCCAAGGCTTAGCTCCCTGGATGTACAGGCTATGTAGACACTACAAGAAGATTCCACCAAGTGTCTACTTATCAGCATTGTTTTCATAGAAATGGGCAAAAGCAGAAAAACCCTCAGAATTTAGTTTTTACTCTAATACCATGGCTCCTACGTTGGTTGATTGACACTCTCACCTAAAACAGCATAGATTTGTGGCTGCTAAACTCCGAGACAAATTACCTGAGTAGGAGTGCGTCCTAGGGAAATGTCAATAGATAGATTCTGTGGTCTAATGTTCTTCCCAAGCATTCATTGCTGGCCACTGGATTAAATGGACCTTTGATCTGAACCATTAGAGGCAAGGGAACTATATAAGAAACTACATAGTTCTTACATAGGTTGCCCTAGAGGCTACCTACTGATAACAAATGGCACATTCTTAGACAAACGTCTGTAACTTCTGCTACTCAAACCATCCAGAAACAGCCATCTGATATCTTCCGTCTTTTCTTAGTAGAGAACAAGCCTGGGGAGCTTTCAGGGAAGGGAAGGGAGCTGAAATTCAGTGTGGTGAATGTTATAACAAATTGCTTTGTTTAGAGACTCTTTATATGCATTGTATGTTACTTTTGTGGAAAGGATGTCATCAAACAGCAGAGAGAGAAGCTGCTTGCCCCAATCCTAGCTGCTGCAATCTGGTTTCAGAAGATGTTAATTTACAGTGGTTGAGCAAGTACATCTAGGAGTGCTTAGAATCATGTGTAAACAAAATCCCAGCCAAATCTCTGCATTATGGAAAGAGTAGAGATTTTGAATTCACAGGAAACATCTTGCATTTCCTCATAACTGGAAAGTCATAGTATTGAACTTAAAACAAGACTGGGTCAGATCAATAGACATGGGCAATAAGAGGTAGAGGGCATATTTGTGAATTAATCTTGTACTTTAATTGTCTCACTCATGAGATCAAAGATTTGTCTTTTAAGAAATCATTAATTTCTGTTCTAATAATACATCTTAAAAATCTGTCTCTTGATTTTTATGTGCTTACTTCAAGAAAATGTGTAGGCAATTCACTCTTAAAGCTCTTACTAACCCAGACTCTCATACCACAAAGATACCATAAATTTGTCTTAAACCCATACCCTGCATCTCCTGTTTTGTTGTTATTCAAAATCCGAAGTGTGCCAGCACTGATATGTGTTGTTAAGACATGCAGAAACCTTGTTTAGGAAACAAGAAGACTGGTTACAAGCAAAATAGCCAAAGCATGACTGCTTATGTGGCTTGTGTTGTGGGTTAACCCCAGAAGGGAATTAAGCCACACACAGCCACTCACTCATTCCCCTACAGTGGGATGGGGGGAAAATTCATGGGTTGAGATAAAGACAGTTTAATAGGTAAAGCAAAAGGTGCATGTACAAGCAAAACAAAATAAGGAATTCATTCACTACTTACCATCAGCAGGTGGGTATTTAGCTGTTTCTGGGAAAGCAGGTTTTCATCATTCCTAATGGTGACTTCAGAAGACAAATGTCATTGATTCCAAACATTCCCCTTTCCTCCTTTCCTCAGCTTTTATTGCTGGGCATGACGTCACATGGTACGGAATATCCCTTTGGTCAGTTGAGGTCAGATGTCCCGACTGGGTCCTCTCCCAGCTTCTTGTGCACACCCAGCCTGCTCACTGGTTGGGCAGCGTGAGAAACAGAAAAAGGCTTCGCACTGTGTAGGCATCGCTCAGCAATAACTAAAACAGTGGTGTGTTACCAACAGTTTTGGTCAGAAATCCAAAATGTAACACCATATGAACTACTACAAAGAAAATTAACTCTATCCAGTGAAAACCACTAGAACCAAGCATCCAGACACATGCAAGTCCAGAATAAGGGAGAGTACATTTGTCTGCAGACTTTCATAGCTACCCAGAAAATTTAATCCCTCCCCAAAAATACATACCTATCTCTTTCGATAAAACTAGGCAACTTTTTTTTTTTATGTATTTCAACAGTAGATACACAGAACAGAAAAAAAAGCTGACCTAGACAAAGGTCTGTCCCACGTAAGATGCTTAAACCACGGAGCCATAAGAAGGCCTCTGTGCAAAGGCTGCTTTTGGGGAGTGTTCCCCCTACAGCTCTCATTTTGCTTTGAAAACCTCTGTTTAGCCTCATTGTTGCATCGAGTCTCAGGTTTCTCTGTGCCTTGTCTCTGGCCCAGGCTGAGACCTCTGTCATGAGACATGCTAAAGACTAATTTGGAAAGACTGCTTGTAGGATACCCCACGTAATAGCCTTTTGGCAGCCTCCCTGGGGTGAGAACTTTGTTTTTCAGGACCCTGAGTGCACTGACAGTCCTTAAGTGTCCTGAGCATCTTTATCTAGACCTCCATCCAAGCCCACTGGCCTTGGAGCTTCATTTTACATCAGGCTCTAAGGCTTGCTCCTTGACTAAGGTGCATCGTATGTATGTATGTGTGTGAGCGCATGCATTTATTTATACATATATATATAAAATTATAACACTCAACAAATAAAACCAATGCCCCAATTTCTTAGTGCTCTCAGACAGAGCACTACATAAAAATATTTCTAAATGTATTCTTAGTTTCACTAATGACAACATCATCTCAAAACCCAGAAGAAATTGTCCTAAACATTTTTAACATTTCAGAGTGAGTTTTTGAAGCCTTTTTTTCCCTTTTAAGTGTAAAAAAAATGGATTGAATAGACTAAGCAAGGGAAGAATGGCTTATATAGTCCTTTAGCTTTGCTAATACAAGTAATGTTGCCATGGTAGTCCCTTTGCTTTGTACAGAGACCGCTGTGAAAACTAAAGAGGTAATGGAAGTGCAATTTTTGTTCTGTTGACAACTGTCTATTTTTTATTTCTGTTTTTCTCTTTACAAACAAAGAAAACTTTGCTTTACTGCATAACTTTATTGCACAAAACCTAATGATTGTTTTGAGACCACATAGAGCCTGTTTCAAGCACTTTTGTACAGGGAGTTGGCTATCCAGTCAGAAAGTTAGCCAGGAAGCCAGGCAATTGGAGCAGCCTGCCAGATGGTCAGGATTTGACTGGCAGATTGATTTGGCAGATTGTGCCCCTGTACTCAGCACTGGTGAGGCCACACATCGAGTATTGTGTCCAGTTCTGGGCACCTCAATACAAGAGAGATATCGAGGTGCTGGAGCAAGTGCAAAGGAGGGCAATGAAGCTGGTGAAGGGCCTGGAGAACAAATCGTATGAAGAGCGGTTGAAGGAGCTGGGACTGTTTAGTTTGAAGAAGAGGAGGCTGAGGGGAGACCTCATCACTCTCTACAACTACTTGAAAGGACACTGTAGAG
>JAOXNO010000001.1:125363362-125378945 GCA_028565335.1 Limnodromus scolopaceus
GAAAAGAAAAGAAAAGAAAAGAAAAGAAAAGAAAAAAAGAAAAGAAAAGAAAAATTGCAAGTCCTTACAGC
This sequence comes from Limnodromus scolopaceus, assembly GCA_028565335.1. Classification (NCBI taxonomy): domain Eukaryota; kingdom Metazoa; phylum Chordata; class Aves; order Charadriiformes; family Scolopacidae; genus Limnodromus; species Limnodromus scolopaceus. The sequence goes on from JAOXNO010000001.1 coordinate 125,363,434, forward strand.
TTCAGGTCTGCCATTATATGTATATCATCATAACACTTGCTACTAAAACACACTCCCTGTAGTGTGAAGTATTTGAATATATGCTTCAACAAAACACATGACAAAGAATATTTACTGATAATCAGTGGCAAAATAAACAGAATAAGGGAAATCTTATTACAATAATATACAGCTTTGGACTGAGATAACAAGGCTAGGAGAAACGCTTTACGATATAAACCAGCTTTCACTGTACTGAGGCAAGTCATGGCTGCAGTATTTAGGACAATCCATCTAATGAATCTTGCCTTATGAGAAAAAGATCAAAGAAGAAAGATAAGAGTAGAGCTATGGTCATTTACAGGCCCCACTATCGGAACATGGACTTCTTTTAATGTTTATGACACTCGGGCTTAGATGAGGGATTGTGTGTGACCTCTAAGCAGTCAACTGCTAAGCAGCAATAGGATTAAGATTTCATAAAAGCACTCAGGATCCTCTATCTCAGTGCAGAAATATGAAGGTGTGAGACTGCAATTCAAAATGAGTGGATCACAGACCACCAGCTTAAGGCACCGGTGTAATCATCAGTATCACATAGACAGTGAAGACCTAAACTCAGTGGACAAGTGAAGGTGGCCAGCACCTTTACAACAGGTGAGACTGATGCAGCAAAGTTGCTGATACGGGATATCAGCTTTTCCCCATCTTTGTTGCTGCCTCATCGGGCCAGTTCTCCTGGGGGAGATGCTGACACAGACATTCTTTCTTTGGGCTGCAGCTGCCAATGCGATTCATGGCCCAGCTCCTCCTGCTGCCTCCCAGAGGAGAAGATGGAGGAGGTAAAGACAAGGAAGAGGAGTCCTGCTACTGCTCCACCAACTGTCGACTGACAGGAGAACAGGATGGGCTGTTGGGCAGTCAAGAGACAGGCTGAAAATCTCCCACTGAAAGGAAATGTCAGTGAGGTAGAAGTATGGTGACAGCACAAAAAAAAAAAATGATCTGGTGTTTACTGTTTCTATAGGCAAATGAGGCAAAACAGCAATCTGCAGATACGCTATTAATTTTGCATTTTTTTTCTCACAACAGCTCCAATATTTTTACAGCTATAGTGGTAGGTAGATACATAGAAATGGAAAGCATCTACTATTTTTTGGTTCAGAGGATCAGACTAACACATTTTTTCTCAAAGAGAACAGTTCATGTTTTCAGGTGAATCAAATAATTTAGATCTTCTATGCATTTTGGGCTGTTGTACTTTTTACTCCATTTATGGAAACTATGTCCTCGTTTTAACTCATATGAAGTATTTCGATTCAGTTGTTTTTCTTCAAGTGAGAATTACTTTTATCCTTTACACCACGCATACAGTACAACATTCTTCAATTGCCTCACAAATTCATAGTAGCAGCAGCTCCACGCCATCACAAACATCAAATAAATTCTGCTATGTTTTGTATTTAACATTAAAGTTTGGAAAAAAAAAAAGACAAACAAAGCAAAAGGAATACATTAGGATAAAAATCCCTATCATACAAAAAACCCCACCCAAAATACATGTTGACATGAAAATTAAAAAAACATTGTTTGTCAAAAATTATTGGTATTTCTGTGGATGGGTATTAAAAACAAGAGTGTTAAGAACCCGTGAATTATGTTCTTGAGCTTAATTTTTCTTGTGACATTTTAGAATCCCTCCTTTTTAAATGATCTCCAAGAGAATGCATAAAACCAGGTCCCTACAGCCCTCAGATTTACTAAGATAGTTTATTTTTCTTTAGCTGTTTTTTCTCTAGGAAAGCTTTATGATTTGACATTTATGCATGGGCAAAAAGTGAATTTCTATTGTCAATAATATTCCTAGATCATACACAGCCTGTAAAGAACCAGTTTGATTAATTTCTGTCTTGTGTTTTAAAGCTGCTTGTATGTCAACATGTAAATAGAAAATAAATGTGTTATTAAGTTGAACTCTGTATTTCTTCATAAATCCGTAATATCTGTCATTATTTTTGGAGAGTTGTTGTCACTTAAGCCTAAATTCTCAACCGCTTAATCTATTTTAATTTAAATTAATTTAACTTCTGAGGTTTCCCCTTTTTTATGCTTAATTTAATTTCTATTCTGCTTACTTTATTTTTTCTAGTTTGGCCTGATATAGAATCCACTGGACAAGAACGTTTTTCCAACTTATTTGACTTTGGTTCAGGACCACTTTTTCTCCAACATCCTTACTCTTTCTTGCCTGATCTAATTTTCTCAAAGTCTCCATGTCTTTTTTTCTCCCATAACTGATAGTTTCCTCTTTCTAATATCCCTGCATTTCCTTCATCTGGTGATTTCTTTACCTTCTACCTGATCTTCAAAACATATCTTCATCACTGCCTCCTGCTTCAAAGATACTTGAAAACCTTTTTCTCCTCTCCTGGGCATGCTATTTTTCTGCCCCCTCCTTGTCTTTTTTTTTTGATCCATCATTCATCTTCAAATGCAGAGTTTTAACATTCTGCCATTTTTATAAAAGACTGAGGCGAGGATTTTGTCTGGAGGCTCTTCAGCTAGAGGTTTAATTTCTGGACCCATCACAGAATTGTGTGACACTGGGCAAATCACTTCAGTTCTCTGTGCCTCTGTCCATTTTCTTCTCACTGCCAGGAACAACAGTTTCTTTCTTTTTCAGATGGCTTCTGTGGGAATAAACAGATGTTGAATTATAACACAGTCAAACACCATGATACTAGGGTTATTTTGAAATTTTTGATGAGAGTTTGTGGCATTGTACATACATTTTGTATGGTCTCAGGACAGCAAAGTGAGGCATGTTTGCACTCTAGTGTACTCACAAAGTAAAACACTGGAAAGGAACTAATGTTGTATTTCAGAGAGTGCAAATACTGTTTGCTCATTCTTCTTTACCTCATCTAGGATAATAATAATAATACTAAAGATTTATTCCAACTTCCAAAGAACCTCAGCACAATCATTAATTATCCCAACCATGCTAGATGTGGAGATGACCTTACAGAAAGTTTTACTTTAAGATCGTCTACAGCTTGTTCTTTCTTCTGGATTGCAGGGGAATAGCAGATTAAAATTCATTATAGTTTAAGAAACAAGAGCAGTTTTGCTTTTCAAATTATTGAGGCGAATTATATATGTGTGTTGGTTTTATTCACCATTGTCTTCATAATTGTGAGGAAGGACAAGTTTTGAAAACTTTAAAATTTAACTCCAGAGCTTTATGAAGTTCCAACTCTAAACATATCAGTCTCATTTTGGGCAACATACTTCTATAACGACAATTTCTTTTGTAATTTGTTTAAGAATTTTTTTTTTCTCTTCTTCAATGTATTTCTCTTGTTTCCTCTGTTATTTCGTCAAATCACATTGTAGAATCTTTTTTTTTGACAACTGATTTTAACTGATATTTCACAAATATAATTTGATAGTTTTATAAAATGAAGCAGGAGGACGAAAAAAGAAAACAGTAATTAAACAACACTTCCTCAGTAATTATGATTTTATACTTAAATGCCATCCATAGATATACATAGAGTTACATTTTAGTTTTCTGTTTTACTTTGGTGTAAAAGTCTGAACAAACTTTGGAAATTTATCTGAAAGCAACTTTTCCTGAGGGATCTCCTCCTTTCTTTCTCTTCATAAATGTTGACACAGTAGGTTTGATGTTTAATGAAGAGGTATTTTTAGCCATCTAGGAGGAAGAAGAAAAGATAAGTCATCAAGACGTAGTCAATTTGTAGGTTATTAAACCTTGGGGAGGCAGACAACATACCACACACTATACATGAATTCCTAGTTGCAGATAGAACTGCGTTGTTAGTTTGCATTCAACAAGTTAATGAATTAAAGTAAAAAGAGAATTAATAATAAGAATTTCCTGACCACTGGTTTATATCTGAAATTTATATGTATTGCAACTATCCAGTTCTGAATAAAAAAAGCCTTTTTCTGAAACACTAATTTCAATAAATGTACTTCTGAGTCTTCAGTACACTACTATTTAACGTGTTAAGAAAAAAAAAAAAAGTTTTTGTATAAGAGATAACAAGACGATTCTCTGGCTTCCAAGGTACACAGAATAAATCATACAGATATGCGAATATGTCAAATCAAAGTTAATTCCTTCAGGTAAGAGCATTTTGTTCTGAAACTAAAGGAAGCTGAAAAAAAAATATGAATAATTGTGAGATGTATGTCGTAATTATGTTCCACTGGTTTTGGTAGTAAAAGGTTTCAAGGTATGGTTGCAAATGTATCAGCAGCTATACCATAGTGAAGTAAACCCAGCATGTGTCATAAAAGGATTGTTTTATATAACCCATTTTATAGAGTTTCGTTGTTTGAATGTAAAATTTTGATATAGAATTTGAAAAATGCTGTAACTAAACTCTTACTTCCTTCTCTTCTTTTCCTGTTAAAAAAAAAAAAAAAGGACTGTAAGACTTTCACCAAGGAATTCTGAGCTTCAGCAGTTTGCTTGTAAGTTGGGCAAAGAGCTCTGGGAATTAATATAATATTACTCTTTCAATACGTTAATAACAGTTGATTTTCACAATATGATCCCAATAGTGAATTTTCAATCTGTCCATGGATCCTTCTCTTCCCAACTAGAATGGAATGATTGCACATTATTCTCTCTCCTCTTCCTCTTGAAGCTAGACACCACATTGATTGGATGGCTGTGTACGTCTAATACATACATGGATACGTGATGAAGAGACTTTATCCTAATCTCCAGTAGCACTACACCCATGGTAACAAAATCCATACTACATATTTATTTCATGTGGTGAGTTTAAGTGCATTTGGAAGCTGAGAATGGATCATTAAGGAAAGAATTAGTACAACTGCACAAAATCATTTGATACAGAATCATGGTTTCCACTGATACACATCTGCCAAGTTTGGAGTGAATGGTGAGGAGGAAGGGGATAAAAGAGAAGGTAGCACTGTTCTTTGTGGGTGTGGTGTTGTGGATGTTTCCAGCTGTGAAGGAGTTTCCCCATTAGAGTCTGGGCAGTGCACTGAATTTCATGCTCCTATGGGGAGCTAATCAGATTCATGAAACGAAAGAAATTGATCATTTTTAAGTGTGGAAACATCATTGAAAATCACAGATAATAAAAATAAGGTAAGAAAATACTGAAGTGAAAGACTGGAAAATTCAAATCTTCATGGGATCTGAATTTTTTTTTCTTCTGAATACAAAGGACAACTGGGGGAAATCAGATCACTCTTTAGAGTATATCTGCCAACAATGCTTATTATTATGAGGATGCTAATCAGAAGGCAGATCTACAATATACGCAGATTCTGTACCACTTTATGTGGGATGTTTTTCACTCAATGCAGGTAGAGATTGAATTTGAAACTGTATTTGATAGAATGAAGTGTAGTGTACACTACGTAAGGGCAACAAAGTTACGTTTTTAATCAAAGCCCTGAAAAAAGTAATTAAGTCTGTAGGCACATGATGGTTGTGTTTCTAGTTCTGCAAGGAACTAAAGGAAGAACTCAGTGTTAGGTAAGATTTCCTTTAAGGATGACAATTCTGTAGTTATTACAGACAACTGTACTTATAAAAAAGACACATAAAGGTCATTTAAAATAAGAGAAATGGAAATGCTTTACTCTGTCTTCAAATGTAAGCAAACAATGAGAAAGCTATTGAGATATGTTGCTTACATCAAAAGCATAGGCCAAATCAAATAGATGATTCTGTATTGCTGGCATAGAAAATTTAGACTCCCAGACAGATGTTTAAGACAATCTGGAAAAGGGGACTTTGTTCTTCATTTTTATTTTCACTCCACCTAAGAGTACCTTCTGGAAGATCTGCTAGCTTGCTGCGTGATTGTTACTGGATATGTTATGCTAGCCATGATATGCTCAATGTAATAATTAACATGTAAATTGGAACTTAGTTTAGTCAGGCTGACTTCAAAGAGTTGCCAGGGAAATAAAGGATTTTACACATAATCCTCTTTCCCAATCCAACACTTCAGTTAGAAATAAAGCACTACAGGTAAAGTGCACAGAAATATATTCTGTGAAAATGCAGAATGTTCCAATTAGGTCTAGTTATTATTTGTGAACATTTTGTTCAGTAGAAACAAATGAACAAAACAGATATGCAAAGTCATTTTTGTACAGCAAAAATCTAATGCCAGATACTGGAAACCTGCAAAACCATTGAAGAGGCAGATAAGACAAAACAATAACAAAATAATAGGGATCTAGTGGTCATGGACACTTCCAAAGAAAAAGGTGTATATCTATGATGAAAAAAATGATATATACATCTGTTTGTTATAGGAAGTAGTCTTACAGTTATTTGAGGTCATTTGCCACAGAAAATAACAGAATACTGGAAGAAGGGAAATCAGCTGTGACTGATTCTGTTATTTTTCTTCAGACAGGCATAACAAAACAACAGCACTATAACTTGTGGTATAATCAGAGAAAGTGGAATGATTTTCACCCAATAATAATAGAGGCAATGCTCCAGCAGAGCCTCAAAACTATTCAAACAATGGTGTCAGGAAACTTAAATAGTGAAGTCACATACAGCGATTGTAGTTATACATTGCTTTTAAGTATTTGGAATTTCACTATATGTGTACTTTGGAAGAGTACAGGGTATAAAGTGATGTAAACATCTTAAACAGTATAGAAGTACTAATGATTAACCTGCTGAAGTGATTGGACAATAGCAAAAGCATATGGTTATCTACTTGTAAACACTTCTTCACAGGTGTTTTTGTTTGTTTTTACTTTAGTGGGATCCATGTCTATTTGATTCATAGCAAAAGCTGGTAGCCAAAATACCTCCCCACCTCCACCTCAGGAGTAAAATATGCTGAGCAAATTAATGACTCATTTCGGGACCCTGAATATCTAAGCAATAAATTCTGGATACTTCATAAAGACAATATGTTTTGAATAAAAAATAAAAACACTTGTATAATGCAAACCTAATAGTTGACACTTATTTCTTCATATTGTTTGCTAATAAAGCTTTAAAAGGTGCATAGTACAATGATAATGAGAAGGTAAATTTAAATTTTCCTACTTCATTTTCATCATCTGTTTAAGAAAAATCTACCATCCTGATAGAACAATTACAGACTTTTTTTTTTCCACATTCTTTTATTTCCTTTCGCTATGTAGGTTAGCACTTATCAGCTCCACTAATTGTAGAAAATGGATTCAGTCTCAGAGGAAACTTCACATTGCATTTCGCTACCCATGTGCTGTTTTCCAAGGTAGAGACTTAACAAAACAGTTTTAGACACCTGGGAAAGGTGGAGGAGGAGGCGCAAAAAAACCTCCAGAGACTGACAATGCAAAATTGCAATACCAATTTCTTCATTTTTCTTCACACCATTATAGCTAAGTCCTTCCAGCAACAGAGGAGCCAGCTGCAATGTCATTGTTCCCTGCAATGCTTCAGTAACAGAAATACAGTATGTGTTACAACTGTAATGAAGAGAAAGTGAGAAAGAGATCTAGTTTAATGTATAATTAAGGTTCAATAAAGAGCAAGTGAAATTTCAGATTATCTTTATAGTTCTTCAATCAGATGCATATATGTAGGTATAGTTTCAATATCAGGAAATGAAGGTCTCAGCCAAGGGAAAAATGATATATGTGGACAGAATAAATAGTAAGTAGGATTATTCAGTTTGTAGATTGAAGCATAGATAGGAAACCTTTCTGGATCAAAGCATAAGATGTTTTGTTATTGGTATGCCCTTAGCTTGGTTTCTTTGTCTTCCCTCACTCATATACACACACAGATGGAAACTTAAAAAAAAACGTTGAGCTGCTTCATTCTCTGTTGGAACATGTATGTTTAGAATGCCCTTACAAAAGATGATATACACAGTGAATTTAAGTCCTATTAACAACACCAACGTTTTCACATTATAGATACAGACAGTGTCTAAGTAGGAAAGACTTTGAAAACTATTTTCATTGCTTCTGTATTTTGAGTATGACATTTAAGTTGAAGTTGTGGTAAAAGAACTGTTACTAGAAGAGTCCGGAAACTATATAAAAAGATGTAATGGACCTTAATTAATTTTTGGTCTTGTTTTAGAGTGACATGGCTGAAACAGGCAGTCATACCTTATATGTGATGAATTCCCCGTAATGTTTTTAGGAAAAATCAAAGCAGTGGGGAGAATTGATGAATTTAAAGCTAGAATGAAACTAATGAAACTGTGAAAGAAAAATATTGTGTTCTTGCAATACCAAGGTATAAACTGCCATTATTAAAACTGTGATACTTTGTATACAAAGTTCTAGTGAAATTGAGGCCCAGTGTGTGACTGCTATATTTAGCAAGATGGACTAACACTATTTAGCAAGATCGACTGACTTCTTACGGACTTCTGCAGAGAGTAAAAAGCCAAACAGAAACCACGAGCAAATATATAGGTTGCCTTATTCTTCCCTTCTACAGTCCTGTCATTGGACATATGCTGCCTTTCATAATAATTGATTTAGACTAAGGTGGGGATCACCTTTTGGTCTTTATATGTACACGCATTACTGGATACCAACCACAGACAATCTCAACGAGTCGCAGCATATACAGTGTCGAAGGTCTACCTATATTTGTACACAGGATGATCAATACCAAAGTCTTAGAGGCCTTTCTGAAGGTTTCTTCTTAAATTATCTTATACTGACAAGATATAGCCAGTTTGATTTAATAGCGAGCACACAGCTTGAAGTAGCTTGCAGCTAAATCCTTTTAAAATTGATTGTTGAAATAAAATAATTGAAGTTTTGGCAGTTTTTGTACTGCATACTTTATTTATTGTTTTCTTTCTTTGCTCAACTTGAGTAGTAAGTAACCTTTGAGGGAGGCAATTCAATGAATGAAGATCTTCATAATTTATTAGTTAGCCATTGCTTAGTAGGATTCACTGCAACCTGGAATACAGTCAGGTACAAGCAGTATCCCTGAATAATATATTTACATCTGCAACAGTAGGAAAGTGAAATGTGGTCAAACTGAAACGGGTATCCATCCCTTATAGGTGTTGAAATCCTGGAACATAAGTTCTTAGGGAAAATGGGGGCAATTAGGAGAACTGATGAATTTAAAGCTAGAATGACTAACATTGAACAAGGAAATTGTTAAAGAACAAAAAGGAAAATCCCAGTGAGTCATGCACTATTATTATTCAGCCAATGGAACTTATTTAAGACAGAAATTACCCTGAGCTGAAATTTTCAGTCTAGCAGCTCTCTCGCTGCACTTACAACCCAGCATGACTGTTTCATGGTCATACCTGGGGTCCCAAAGTGTTTTGCTGCCTGATAGTTGTACTGCTCAGAGCTCCCAGGGCCACATCATTTTCTTCCAAGCCCTGGGACAAGGTTCACATATCAGAAACAAGGGTATGAGAAGGGAGAGGGAACCACCTAAGGCTTCATCTTGATATGGAGTCTTGAATATGATCAGGATCTGTATCCAGGTGATGCAAACTGGGAAGTGCTTAGAGATCCCAGAGAACAAGCATAACTAAGGGTTTATTTGGGGTATTATTGTAACACCCAAAGAGTAGATTTTGTAATGAATAGCTCTCTTTGGGCAGACTACATAATTTTTTTCAGTATGAGTGCTACACATTTCTCATAAGTCAGACCAGCCTACTTCACCCAACAGAAGCTGCTTAACTTTCAAGAGCAGCTGGGATATTTATTTCCAACAATATGGAAGATGTAGAGTGTGAGGATTTCCTGTCAAATTGGTGGAAAATATAACTGATTTAGATTGCCTACAGCTGGTTTACAGCTGAATAGTCTGCAGGTATCTTTAGGGGAAACTTCATGATCTTAATCTTTTTCAGCTCTATTAGACTGATGCTCAGTGCAGCTTAGCTCCAACCACAGTCTTCCTGTGTTTCATGTAGGAGTTTCTTAACATTAGTCAAATCACTTAAGATAACCCTCAGGTTGCATTTGTTATGAGTGTTTTATGTACATAATGGTGTGAATTTGTAGAGTAGAAAGAATTGCATTCCAAGTGAAAAAGAGAGGAAAAATTAAAAGCAACCCCTAAATTTCCCTCTTCAGCGTTGAAAGGTAGTATCATTTCTATAGGCATGCTACAATTTTAGTAGATCCGTAACTGAAAATAGATCACAGGTAGGGAAAATACTTCTCTTTATTTTCATTATAATAGCTTCATAAGAGCTAAACAGCAGTTGTAAGCATAGTGCTTAGTTATTTAAATATCCATTAAGCAGCAGTAATGTTTCTTTGTTGCCACACCTAATTGATGATTTTTAAAAAAATGTTCTTTTTAGGTAATTGTGATCACATTGCAGCATTCTCTATTTCATTAGGTAAAATATGGAGATTGGTTAATTGATGACCTGGTTTGTATAACACAGAAATGGATGCACTTACAGTCTCATTCCAACATACATTTGTGCTGCAAAAATTTTATTGTCCCATCTTAAACAGACAAAAAGCGTTATCTTGCTGACAAGGAACTGAACTAAGCCAGCAAGTTATTTCACTTGTGAGAATATATTTTTGGTTTGAACGACAATCTACTGACCACAATAATTACATGCCTGAGAGATGACCTTCTCATTACTGCCATGTCTACAGCTATGAGATTGCTAGAAATTTTCAAAGTAGGTCACTAACTACATATTCAGAAAATCACACATGTTTCAACACACATCCTATGTCTTTTATTGACAGATAGAACCTTTAAAGTAGACAATAACATGGCACCTAATGTGCTATTGGTTTGAGGGCCAGGGAGCCAGTTTTAATAAGCAGAAATTTATTGGACTGACTATTCTTTAAAAAGGCCACTTTCTGTGACGCATAGCATATTCCTCTACCCATCCCTCCCACTAAAGAATCACTGCTGAATTTGAGACATTACCTCCTTTTTTCCTGGTTTCAGTTAACCTCTTCCTGAGCAATTCTCTACTCTCAATTAAAAGTAAAATCCATATTATATTTAAACAGTAATATGTTAGGAATTCATCAAGATTAATTATAATAAGACTTGTCTATAGAAAATGAATTTATTGGCTTTATTTGTCATTTGCACAAATTCTTCTTTCTCTTGTTAGTTAGGTGACAGATGGGACAATAATAATGCACATGTTCTATGAACAACTCTTAAAATGCAAGGTATTCTTGTTTAAAAAAATCAAACATTTTATATATGAACATAATATAGAACAGAAGTATTTCAAACCTGTGTAGCAGATCATTGCCTAGCAGAAAATTTATGAGACCAGCTTACCCATTCCTCCATCCTTTTCAAATATTTTTTTTAATAGTTCAGCTGAGCAAGGCAAGGCTTAAAAAATAAAACCAAACCAAAACAAATGAAATTAAGTAAGTAACATAACATAACCATCAGTACAAACACTCATTTAAAGGAAGAAATTTCTCTAGAACTTATCAAGAAAAATTTGTGGAAACTGACAATTACAAATTCAGGGAAAGATCTCCCTGGACTTCCACAAAACAGTAGAAAGGAAGCAGTTATGCAGCTCTTTCAATTCTGTCTTTCCAACATGAACTACAACGTGCCTTGTGGACAACCTTCGTAAGACAGCAAAAAGATGTTACTTATGACAGTTCAGCCACTGTCTTCTGTTCTTATAACAGATCTTCACCAAGTAATAGGTTGAGAATTTCAGAAAAATTGCACAAGGTGGTAATACAAAGTTTGTATCAGAAAATTATCAGAACATGCTAAGCAGTTGTACATGACTGAGAAGAGAGAACTGAGTATCTTTTATTCCCTGTGCTGTAAAGTCTGACCCAAGTCAGTAATTTGAAAATGAAAAAAAACCCAGATAGTTATGGCTTGTAAATATTCTTATTATCAGGCAAAAACTAGACAAATAACTTTAGCCAAAATCAAGAATGGTTTGAAAAAAGTTAATTTATTGTAAACATTTTTTTTCAGGTTAATTGTAAATCAGTCCAATACCAACATGTGTTTTGGCACAAAATATGTGTTGGAAATAAATCACTTATTGCTGAATAAAATTAGCAGAATCCTGAGACCATATGAGGCCACATCACATTCTAGTTCTCTGAAAATGCATTATGTCAAAGAGACCACTGTGCAATCTTAACAAGTCCTAGTTTAATAATAGTGCTGCTGATTGATCCACACCATACTATGCAATACAAAATTCTGGCTACATGCAGTTACAGCTCAGAGGGCAGACAGGCAGCATTGTCAAGGTTCTGCGAACCTTCTGGGAAGCTTCTTTTAGTATGAAAGTTTTAATAGAGCATGACCTTGAGTGAAGAGGCAGGCAATTTGTGGGAGACTTTCAGTTTGAATGCTTGCTCAGCAGTACTTTGAAAAGATCCACCAGTGCAGGTCACACTGCAGAGGAGTAAGGTCCTTATATTCAAGCAGTAAGGTCCTTATATTCCAACCTGAATAGTTATTTGTGGTCAGATTTTTATTGTTTTCTGTAATGGATAAACATTGATCTCCAATGTTATGCCTGCTAGATTGGGGTTAGATTCCCAGGGCTAAATTTACAAAAGCTGAAGGAAGAGTCAGCAATTTGGTATGTTAGATCTGTCTTTTTAAAATGTCGTAAGGCTTGATTATTCATTGAGAAGAAATTTTAAACACCTGAACAATATCTTCCTTCATTGCCATAAAATTTTCATTTTAGGTACTCTATGCTGAAATCAGAGAAATTTATGAGCTTCTCCAATAAAACATTTACTGGGGTCTGCTTTCATAAAATTTCCTAGAAATCCTATAAAGCATATTTGCCACAAGACACTGTACTCTTTCAAACCACATTCAAAGTATATACTTTATCGATTATTAGTCTGCTCTGAATTAGCCTTCAAAAATTTTAATAGCTGTAATTTACATGCTGTGTGTGCTCAGCTGAAGAATGCTAAAGTTGTAAAAAAGATATTTAAGAATTAAAATTAATACTACTAATCCACTATCTAACTCTTTTCTATATGCACTTCCTTAAACATGGTGTAAGTCTCGACCCTCTGTCTGCAAGTTCTACACACTGAAATTATTGAGGTGGTCATACTCTTGTCACAAAAAGTACATACAGTTGACAGAACTAGCTAGTGAGAAATATATTTGGTAGAATAAAGCTGAAGTGTTTTATCAAATATGTTGTTTTACCAATATGTTATACAAAAGGTAACTACTGGTGTCCTGGGTATTTGTAATTTAAAGACATGAACAACTGTATTCTTGATGTGAATTACTGCTTAAGTTAGCATTCATGGAAATCTATATCTCATATTATGCTGTGCCACCTACTCCATGTTTAACCTAACTGCTTTCTATGACAGATTATTGATGAAGCACAAGTTTGAAAGGGAAATATTAAATCCCACTTATTTAACAAAATTGTACTTCTCCTAGAAACTGAAGGGAATTTCTGCACAGTCCTCAGAGTAAGCTGCAATAGATCCATATATCTTCATATTTTGTTTGGCTACCAGCAATGCCGGGCTGCCCTTGCCACCTATACAAGCTGTAGTACCACACTAGCATTAGGTTCTTCACCATCTTGTGTATCATCATCTTGGTCTCTCTATTCCAGGCTTTGAAAGAACTATTGCAAAACAACTGCAGGAGCAGAAACTATCTATCTGGGTTCAAGGTGTGACACTTTTTGTTATAATTTCCTGTAAAATAATGACTGTGGTGAAATTATTTCACAGAATGCTCTTTTTCTATGACACTACTCAAAATAGTGTAAATACACTAATAATTGGCAAGATATTCTCAGTATAATTTCCATTTATGTAAGAAATGTTTTTTCTAAACTGTTTAGCCATATTAGTTTGCCATGAAAGATTAATATTTTTAATAATTAGGCAGGTTCATATTTCTAAGGAATAAATCTTTTAATTCTTTAAACTTCAATAAGTTCATTCTTGCCTTGAGATGGTGTTACTGTTATTTTTGTTCTCTTGAAATTGAAGTTCCTGTATGTCCATTAAGCCACAAACCAGTTATGCTATTTTTATAGACACATTTGGACGTGTTTACTCCATGCCCGCATACCTATATAGTTTTCCAGTGACAAGTATTATTTTTTCTATCCTGTATGACATCACGTTCCTTCAAAGGTCAGACAGCATGTTTACACTATACACGTGAAGCTTCACACGTGAAGCTTCTGGGAATAACAATGCACATTTTACACGTAGATGAAAGACCCATCAGGAAGATTTGAGATTAACATGAGGTGTCATTTCCTTGCACTATGAAGGCTTTGTGCACTCGTGTCAGAAGTTCTATGTGCAGTTCTTGTCGGAATGTAAAGAAGGATGTAGCAGAAAAGTTACAGAGGAGAGTCATAAAGACCGTTAAGGGAGTGAAGAAGTTGCATTACACAGACATCTCCAACTTATTGGAATTAATATGATTGAAGCTTATAAAAATCAAGAAAATGGTGATTAAGATGAAAACAGAAAAATTTTGCACCAAATTAGAGACAGCAGACACTCAGTAAAACCTGTTATTATTAAAGCAGGTAAAAGGATTTCTTTAGAGATCAGGTAGTGAACTTCTGGAATTTGCTGCTACAAGACAATTGTGGAACCAGACACAGTAACAGCAGATTGAAGTAGGCAATTTAGGTCTGTTGTAAATTGACCTAAAGCAACCTAGATTACCTTCACCAACTGATAAAACTGTAAAAAATTAACAATTTCAGCTAAGTCAGTTCGTTCTTTTGGGCTATTACAAAAGCTTTACATATCTTGCTTTTTTTTTTTTTTTTTTAAATAAAATCTTTATAAAAACACCTAAGAGGACAGAAACTAGATTTGTTAATTTGAGAAGCATGTCTATTTTTCCAACAAAGATAATTTTTACAAGATGTATAGTTCATACAGTTTTGATTTCAAGCTATGGGGTTTTTGGTCCTTTTTTTTTAATCTTCTGGGTCTTTAACCAAAGAATTTGGTAAAAGATTTAATACCTTAATAGGATCGATTATTTTTTTCTATTAACCATGTCCATTTTGTGCAAATCAAAACATGGAGAAGACGGAAAGGAACTGGTGTAAAGTTGAGACAAGTTCATCTCAGAATATCTTCCAGTACCCTAATTTGAATTTAGCCAGTGTTAGTGAAGATTGAACATGGGTTTACCACCAACATGATTTAAAGCTCATTGTGTGCTCTCAGATTGATGCATAAGAGCATAAAAAAGCCTAGAGCTACTTAGGTTTTTGAAGATGTCCTTGTCTTCCGTTTACAAAGTCTTTACTGCTCAGAAAAAAAACAAGTCACTTTGTCATGATGGTGCAAATGTCAGTGGACCATCTCTCTTGCTTTTTCATAGGTTCAAAAAAAGCCTTTTGACCACATCACACCTCATATAAGTAGCTATTATTACAACACTTCCTGTGTTGTCCTCACAGGAAGGACATGGACCTGTTGGAACGGGTCCAGCGGAGGGCCACAAGGATGATCAGAGGGATGGAGCA
>JAOXNO010000001.1:125387921-125403081 GCA_028565335.1 Limnodromus scolopaceus
TTTGTCAGTTAGGTTGATGGTTGGACTAGATGATCTTTAAGGTCCCTTCCAACCTAGATGATTCTATGATTCTATGATTCTATGAAAGATAGGATACCCTAAAAATTAAGTCCAACCAGAGCATTTACAATTGCAAGATATATACAACAGGAAAAGAAGAAAGAAGGTTTCGCATATAGATTATGGTAGGATGGGGCTTTTGTTTGTCTGATTGACCAATTTCTGTTTTCCATTGAGAAATATTTACCGGAAATGTTATTGCTTGAGATACGAGTGTCATACAGTTGCACATAGAGAAACCCATAGTAATTCCCATTTCAAAAAAGAATTTTAAAAAGAAACAATACATACTTCCTTAAAGACTTGTTTTTTCCATGATAAAAGTAGGATAATTGCCAAAAGATTTCAATCCAAGATAAAAAGACCTCAAAATAGGGCAAAGTAATGGCTCTCTTTAAAAACACTTTTTGTAAAACATTTTCTAGATAATTAAAAATAAAAAGTTACTAATGAATAAAGTTTTGTCAATATTCATCTCAATAATCTGCTATCTGGACTATGAACTAAGGCTTGTTGCAACCTCAAAATGGCTTGATTTAAAATGTTTGTAAAAACTAACACCTGAACTGTAGTTGTAAATCTTTTTCATCAAATTAAGAAAGAAAAATACTGGTATCCTCCTACAACACGCTTTAAGCGGAGGCAAATGTTGAAATTGTTGCTAAACAGGATTGTTCACTGACTAGCCATGCTGTCATCATCCCAAATACAACCTTGCCACTGACTGTCATCAGTCAGCAAGTATTACGGCCTTTCTTGAGTCCAGACACCTTCTGCTCCATGACCAACACCAACTTAAAATGCTCAATGCTGACTGAAGAGTTTCATAGCTTCCACTCCATTTTCAAGGATGAGGCTGTTAAATACCTTAATGCAGATGCAGATAGTGAATCCTGACCTATGGCTCCACCAACAAGGTAACTACATGAGAAAAAGTTTAAGAAAAAGGAGAGTAATATACTTGTATATCCCCTGACCTGCGGTATCACCAACAAGATAACCACATGAAAACAGTAGGACACCATACACAAAAGAAATGGTGTGTTAATTTATCAAAATGGTGACCAAGAAATAAAGGTGAAGGATAGACTATGGAGCACAACATTAAAGCTGTTGTTGCTCTGACCACACTCCCAGGTGAGTAACTGACATCCCTGGTCAGGGCCTTTGGCTGCTTTCCCAAGAACTGGCAAGGGGGCACCCCAAGGGCTAGGACTGGACATCCAGGCATCCTAGCAGAAGCAGTGGCAGCACCTGGCTTAGCTCTTCAGCTCATCAGGCTTCAAAATTGTAGGCAGTAAAGGCAATAAAGTCATTCTGAAGAGCCAAAATGCCCCATAACACTGTACATATGTGCACTAAATGGCCTGGGCACTCCCATGTTTCAAATAGACGTGAAGCAACCTTATCTCAACCCTAAGGTTACCAAAAGCAATTTAACTGTGCTAGTGTGGCACCAACCTGAGTTAAATTTGCTCTGCTATGAAGAAACACAGCAAGACTACCAAAGACACGACATGATCAGAGTAAATCTTACAATGGAACACCTCCTGGCAGCAACACAGAAGTTAGACTCATTTAAAAGGAAAAAGGACAATAATTCCCTCACACAATAATGCAGATTTCCTCTATTAGTAGCTTTTATATTCTTTCTCTTTTACTTTTTGTGGTTAACTGCTTCTAATGCTTAAGTCAAAGGGCAGTTGAAAATAAAAGGAACAGTTATGTGGGGTTTTTTCTCTAAAAGGTCAACAGAAGTTCTTCATTGTTCCAGAATAAGTGTTACTCTCTGTCATCAATTTTACTGTAATATGATGATAGATAAATGATGTTTATGTAGCTATATATTCTGCAGTGTTCGGAACAGTTAAGAAACTTCTAATATTACATATAAGGTCCATTTTGAGTATGAAAAGGAAATATGAATCCGTCATTATCATAAAGGGTTTGCCAGACTCAGCTAGAGTGATTTTATAGCAGTATTTCATAATGCAAACTTGCAGAAGTGTTATCCATGGGCACGCTCTCTCCAAGATAAAAATATTGAGGTAAATAGGGACAAATTCATCAAACTGCAATCAGACAATTCATTATGAGTCATAAGACTTTGCAAATATTGTAGAAACTATAACAACAAAAACAACAACCAGAGCAATAGGAATACTGTTAAAGTCACCCAATACACTGCAACAGTAACCGAAAAATTGTATATGCAAATAACACAGAGACAGATTTTTTCTGTGCTACAATACTTTTAATGCAGCTGCAGTGCCAATGTGAGTTGGTGGAGGAAAGTTACAAGTTACTACTGCTTCACAGCAGAGGAGAATTGCTGAAAAAATTGTTAGCAAATATCAAGAGTAGAAAATTATAACACTGTTAACACCCTCCCTTTAGTATCTCTGCTAACGCAGATCTCAATTGCTTCTATTCAACAATAATACCTTGCCCCTCAAGTACTTCCGTTATTTAAAAGTATAGGTATGCCTATTTGAAGAGTAAAATGCTAACACTTGTAATATTCTGTCTCAGTGTTCAGATGGTTTTAAGCAAAATTTGTACCATTATAACAGGTTTGATCCAATCGTGAAAAATACTTTTTCATCAGTGTTATAGAAAGAAACCTCAGGGTTGGTATGTTTTTATAAACACTACACCATTATATTTGTATCATCTGTTTCATACTACTCATCTAAACTCTTGTTATAAGTTAGTGAAGATCCTGTTGATTCAGTGAACAAAAGTTAGTGTTACTGTTGAGCAATAACTAACACTTTTTTCATCGAAACAGCTGAACCAGGGTCTAGGTGATCCGTCTTCACAGGATCCCTGCCTACTATAACAGCAGCTGAGACACTACGGCTACATCTGCATTAGCAAGCTGTGCAGAACAGAAAAAGTGGATCCTCAGAGTAAGAGAACTGGTTCCGAGGATCTGATGCCCACGTTATACATTATTGTTTTCCATTTGTATCACTTCTGGGCTAATCCCATAAACAACACATTTGCAGCTGGAGTATTTTCAGGTGAGTTCCTGTAGCTTCCATTTTGGGCTTCCAGATCTTGGAATACAGAGCTGAATCATACCCTGAGTTCAATTCACTTCCCTAAAAATAAGCAACATGGCACCACTCGGGATATTCTTGGAGGTCTGCTTGGCCTCCAGCTGCCATTGCAAAATATCCCAGGCCTCTTGTAGCATCTGTGCTTTCTCTGTCAGAACCCAAGTGGTTCTTTCATGTACCCTCAAGTGTCTCCCACTGATACTGAACACTTTCATAGGAATAACTGAACTTAGACATGGGTCTCTCTAAGTAAAATGGAGAAATAAGGTGGAGAACAATTGTGGCTAGCTCACTCCTTTAACAATGTGATGCTTTCTAATATATTAGTGGCCTGGCTGTTTGGCAATGAAGTGTTCCTCTAGGCCACTTCTACCACTGACTACAATAGTCTGCAATTTTTTACTAGCTCTGAAGAAGGAACTGCACAGACAAAACATCATGGAGTAATACAGAAAATAGAGACATTTATTGAGAAATTTTTATCAGCTAAAGATTCTTTATTATAAGTGTATTTTATTTTCCTATTTGGGGGCATATATTAGGATATTAATGAAGGTCTGACACAAGGTCCAATATGTACCAGAAATGAGTACGACTAAACTGAATAGAAGATAGCATCAAAAGTGTTAGATTAACAGGGAAAAACTACATATCTTATTAGAGGGAAAGCTAAGTCTAAATGCAAAAAATCTGCCACCCTCCTGCAAATAAGGTTTCTTTATAGATTTAATAACATGGCCATCATGAATTCAATACTAAACACATCCCAACAAATATATATTTAAATGAGTAAATTTTTGCTTGTTTTAATTATTACACAGATATGGTTTTCAATTTAATATATTGCTGAATATAAACTCCATATTTTAAAAATCAGAACCTGTTTTTATAGTCAAGAATGGAATGCATACTGTATTTCAGGAGTAACAAATCAATTAAACAAAAGGAGAAGAAAACAAATAAGAATTCCATGTTACAAAGGACAGAAAAAAACTCAATCAGGATAAAGTAATGAGCAGAATCACAATTTACTTATACTCATCTCTAGCAAGTCAAAGTTGCCTACTGAGAATATAAATAAGGCAAATCAAATACCTCAAGATGTATCTGAAGAAATTTTTGTCTTATCAGATAATGAACTTGGGTTTTGTGATGAGAATGCTAATGAATTCATTTGTAATGCGGATAGCAATAATAAAGATAAAGTGACTCTGTTGGAAGTATGTATCACATTCTTTGTTAACATCTAATCAGAAATTAAAGTGATGGAAAAAACATTACAAAAAGTTAGATATCTGACTTAATAACAAAAACCTACAACATTGAAAGCAAATTTTGATAATATCAGTACTGAGATACTAAGAGATAAATATAAGGAGTTATCTATTTGAACTCAGACTTATTTCTCCAACTCATAGGTAATGTATTTATAATATGATCCTGCAAATTTTTACAAGAGTAAAATTCTACACAAGCATATATTCAACCTCAGGTTTTTAATACAAGACAAATTTATACAACTACTACTTCTGTCCAAAATTTCTCATTGTTTCTCTGAAATCTACCATGGTTAACTAGTCATTAGATAAAACTCAGTAAGACTGGAAAGCAGATCCTAGCCTTCTATGCTAAAATCCTCATCTCCCTACTGTATCACTCTAGACAGCATCATCAAATCTACAACCAGAATCATCTTTGATTTTGATCTTTCTAACTTGTCAAGTCCATTCTTTCCTCATTAAATATAAATTTTACCAAGCTTATATCGTTTTACTGTTGACTATGGCAACATCTTCCATTGTGGTCTTCATAAGTAGTTGTCCTTGTTATAGCCATTCCAAATACTGCAATAAAATAATTTTTCTAGGTCAGAATGACCTTATTTCTTCTCTGGCTGTCTTTCTAATGACTCATCTTCTACATCACATAAACATTTGTTTTGGGTTAGCCTTGTCTAAGGGCGAAAATGCCACCCAGCTGCTCTCTCACTCCCCCTCCTCAATAGGACAGGGGGAGAAAATGTGATGGGAAAGCTTGTGGGCTGAGACAAAGACAGGGAGATTGCTTACCTTTGCCATCATGGACAAAAAAACTCAACGTGGGGAAAATTAATCTATTTATGATTAATTAAAATAGATTTGGATGGTAAGAAACAAACATTAAAACAATATCTGTCCCCATCCCTCTTTTCCCAGGCTCACCTTTATTCCTTCACTCTCAACTCCTCTACTTCTCATCTCCCCCACATCTCACGCAGCACACAGGGGATGGGAGATGGGGGCAGTTACTGTAGACCATAACAGTTCCTCTCCTTCTCACACTTTTCCCTTGCTCCTGCAAGTGTCCTTCCCATGGGCTGCAGTCCTTCAGCATAAATAGCTCCAGCACAGACTATGTCATGGGACTGCAGGGCAAACTCTGCTTCAGCACCTGGAGCACCTTTTCTTCCTCCTTCTCTGACATTGGTACTCACACTACTGTGTCTCTCTTTTTGCTTTTCTTTTTTTTTCCTTTTTCCTTCTTTTGCTGTATGTACAGTGTTTTCTTGTTTTCTGACCTTTCTTTAATATGCTTTTGCAGAGGTGGCCCTGACTTGGGTGATGGGCTCAGCTGTGGCCTGTGGGGATCTGTGGCATGGAAGGTTTTGTACAGCATAAGGCAGCCCCTAACCTCTTCTTGGAGGCCACCCTTCTAGCACCCTGACTATCAACACTTTGCCACCTACACCAAATACAACTGTGAAACTTTCCCTTCAAAAATCTTTTCAGTCTACTTTCTGTCCATTCAGTCTCTCCCACTCAGGGCTAGAATGTTAACCCTTGCTATTATTAAGCTCATATAATCATCCTCTATTTCTAACTGGATAAATTTTTCAAGCCATTTTGCCTCTTTCGGAGATGAACTTTCCTTTTACATATGACCAAAGGGGTACTGTGTTCCTACTTCTTTTTACACTTAAAACTGCTTTTGCCTTGACATCATCCAAAAAATTACTGGAATACAGCTACTGGTATCCTGAAACAAGCATTATCTCATGGTTTCCATTCCCTGTATTATCCCACCTTTCTTTACCTTCTCTGTCTTGCTAAGAAGTCCTTTGAGTCTGTATCATGTGCTTGTACAGCATTTAGCTCATGAAGATCTTTGTCTCCTACTAGGTTTCCCTAAGTATTAGGTTAATGCAACTATCACACTAACCTGACTTGTGAGTGATCTTTCAGACTTCTTGCTTAAAATTAATCATATACAGAAGTGCTTAGGGGGTTGATTCCTTGTATCATATGTATCAAACCTCTAAAAAGTTTTAGGGTTTTTTTCTAAGTAACCCAAGGAGTGAGTGATCTAGTCCATAACCCTTTCAGTGGCATTTTCTGAGTAATATGTGAAAAAAAAAAAAAGTAGAATGCCGTATCTTCCCCTGATTAACACATGATTTGGCCGACATATTATGAAAAAGACCTTGAAATTATATTTGAAGAATAATCATATAACAAACTCTTGTGAGGTAGATTTTTCCATATATTAAGGGGGACCATAAATTTCGTGCAGTATAATGGCAGCTGCCTGGCATCAAGAAGTAACATTTCTTTTCATTTAGGACAGAGAACAAAAAAGTAGTCATAACAGACCAAATTTAGAACAATAAAAAAAATCACAAAAAATATCTTGTAATTAGTGCATTGGGATGTAAATAAAATCTTTTAAATATATTTCTTTTAACCTCTATATTTTCTGTAATATAATTTACAAATTATACATGTCCTGTTGAATAACAATTAATTGTTTAATTTATGAAAAAAAACAGAAGAAAATCCAGCTGTGCCAAACCACTCAATATTGACTATCTGAAAAAAAACCCCACCTAATATAGAATCCTGACATTTAATTAAATATTGGTAGGTGTGTAAAT
Organism: Limnodromus scolopaceus; assembly: GCA_028565335.1. Taxonomy (NCBI): domain Eukaryota; kingdom Metazoa; phylum Chordata; class Aves; order Charadriiformes; family Scolopacidae; genus Limnodromus; species Limnodromus scolopaceus. Next base: position 125,394,957 of record JAOXNO010000001.1, read on the forward strand.
TATTCTGTTTTGTCACAATAATGTTGCTTAATAATATTTGAAGGAATATATTTACCCATTTCCTTTTATGTTGCTTTTTTTTTTTTCATTTACTGTATTAACACACAGTCTTTGGAGCCAACTAAGATAAAATCAGTGTCTTCAAAAATGTTTATTAAGCAAGGACAAGGGGTTATTCCTGGACTGGGTCATGAGTGTGTTCAGCAAAAAACATTGTAACGTAACAAGCCAAGGGAAAGGGAAAAGGAAAAGGAAAGGGTAAGCAGGAAAAACTCTCCAAGGCACTGTCCAACAAAAGAATTGGTGAGGATCTCCCCAGCTCATCATCCTCATCTGTGCATACTCTACGTTGCAGAAGGTGTTTCTCTAAATAATTTTTTACACGGTAACAATAAGGTTTCATCAGGACTGTTTCATTACAGTAATAGTGCTTATGAGAGCATACTTTTATCAGGCACAGATGATGTACACATCAATTGTCTGTTTAGCTTTCTGCATGTGCATTATCAGCAAATGCTTATTGGCTACCTATATGACTATTATCTACTAGGGTTATCTATTAAGATTATAAACTAAAAACTATGAAGCAAGTTCTAGAAAGGGAAAATGCATATTTCAATGGCAATCACTTCCTACAAAACCCAGCTGTACCAGTGTGATAATGTTTAATGAATCTCTCAGTGTGGGGCTGCAAGGATAACTTAACCCCCATTTTCAAAAAGGAAGAAAAAAGAAAACCAGGGGAACTACAGGCCACTCAGTCTCACCTCTGTGCCCAGCAAGCTCATGAAGCAGATCCTCCTGGAATCGCTGCTAAGGCACATGGAAAATAAGGAGGTGATTTGTGACAGCCAACATGGCTTCACCAAGGTCAAGTCATGCCTAATAAATTTGGTGGCCTTCTATGAATGCGCTACAGCACAGGTAGATAAGGGGAGAGCAACAGAGGTCATCTACCGGGACTTGTGCAAAATGTTTGACACTGTCCTGCATGACATCCTGGTCTCTAAACTGGAGGTACACGGATGGTGGATCAGGAACTGGCTAGATGGCCACACTCAAAGGGTTGCAGTCAATGGCTCAATGTCCAAGTGGAACCCAGTGATGAGTGGTGTTCCTCAGGGGTCGGTACTGGGACCAGTGCCGTTCAACGTCTTTGTCAGTGACATGAAGAGTGTGATTGAGTGCACGCTCAGCAAGTTTACGGATGACACCAAGCTGTGTGTCACAGTCCAAATGCTCGAGGGAAGGGATGCCATCCAGAGGCACCTGGACAGGCTTGAGAAGTAGGCCCATGTGAACCTCATGAAGTTCAACCAAGGCAAGTTCAATGTCCTGCACCTGGGTCATGGCAATCCCAGGCACAAATACAGGTTGGGTGGAGAATGGCTGGAAAGCAGGCTTGAGGAAAAGGATTTGGGAGTGCTTATGGATGAGAAGCTCAACATGAGTTGGCAATGTGCACTGGCAGCCCAGAAAGCCAACCACATCCTGGGCTGCATCAAAAAGAAGCGTGGCCAGCAGGTAGAGGGAAGTGATTCTGCCCCTCCACTCCGCGCTCATGACACCCCACCTGGAGTACTGTGTCCAACTTTGGATTCCTCAACACAGGAAGGACATGGACCTGTTGGAACAGGTCCAGCAAAGGGCCACAAAGATGATTGGAGGGCTGGAGCACCTTTGCTATGAGGACAGGCTGAGAAAGTTATGGTTGTTCAGCCTTGAGAAGAGAAGACTGCGGGGAGACCTTAGAGCAGCCTTCCAATACCTAAAAGGGGCCTACAAGAGAGATGGGGGGGGACTCTTTATCAGGGAGTATAGTGATAGGATGAGGGGTAACTGTTTTAAATTGAAAGAGGGGAGATTTAGATTAGGTATCAGGAAGAAATTATTTAATGTGGGGGTAGTGAGGCACTGGAACAGGTTGCCCAGAAAAGTTGTGGCTGCCCCATCCCTGGAGGTGTTCAAGGCCAGGCTAGATGGGGCTTTGAGCAACCTGGTTTAGTGGGAGGTGTCCCTGCCCATGGCAGGGGGGTTGGAACTCGATGGTCTTTAAGGTCCCTTCCAACCCAAACCATTCTATAATTCAATGATTCTATGATAACAGTCCTTTGGAATAACAAAGGGAAATGTACTGCTGCAGCAGTCTGGGGTTGTGTATGTGGCAGGTTGCATACCAAATGAAAGGCAGACTGGTGTTACAAGTGAAAGACTGCAGACTTACAAATGTAAGACTGTTAGCATAATATAGGTTAAAGCACTATGCAACACTAACACTGGTATGTGCTGGATACAAGATTCTGTTGCTTCCCCTCACTTTCCCTGAAAGCCTCCTGCTCTAGTCCTGCAGGTATCAAGACAGAGTCCAGCAATCATCCCCTTCACTAGGTCCCACAAAAGGGATCTCATTTGCCATCTTTTCTTTCCTGAATAGATGGACCATTTGAACAGGTATACACTTTTGCAACAAACTACATACCACAGTGGTAGCTTTGGCTGGAGCTAAGTCAATAACTCAAATGTGACAGTTCATTTGCAGCAGAAACAGACAACTTCAAATGGCTCAGGGATTAATTTACAGATATAAAAGACAAAAAGGGTGCATGTTTCTGGCTGTCTAACAAATAGGCATGGAGGAATTCTTAAATATACCCACAGTTTTACTAATTATTTTTTTTATGTTTTTGGCACATTTAAAAAGCCATTTTAATTTCACAATTGCATGCTTTGTTTTTCAAATAGAAATTTGAACAATATTGTTCTTTTCCACTTGACCACAAATGTTTGTTCAGGCCTTTGATTATAGTAGCACATACTTTATTTAAGGAGGATATTTATTGTTATGCAGATAATTTAAAGAGTAATTGATGTTGCATAAAGAAAAGGGATCATTTGAAGACAAAGTTTATCACACTCAAAATAGGTCTATATTGCCAAAGGAAAATAATTTGACTGTCCTTGAGTTATTAATCTCCAAATAACCCAGTTTTGTTAGAGTAGCCACAATACAGCTGCTGATCTACCCCCCTGCTGCATCCGCTTACACATGATTTTTTTTAGTGATATTTGCTTAATTCTTTGAATTGTATTTGGGTCTCTCTCAATTCATTCCCAGTGAATACTGGAAGGACTGATCTGTCTTTTGCAGGTACCTAAAGGAAACTGTGAAAAGTCCTGGAGAGACTAGGTGCACTGAAATAGACACATAGCAAAATGATCACATCCATAGTTTTTAGACACACCATCTCCTGTGAAATCACAAAGTTCCTCTGATGAATAGTGGACCAGCAATGCATGCAAACAGAAGTCAGAAAGCAAAATGCCTTTGTAGGCTATACTGTTAGAAGCAGATAAACACTATTTTCAGTTCTTGACTGGACATACCACAAGAAAGATAAGAATTCTTGCACATGACAGGACCAAAATGAAGTGAAATAAGCTGAGTTTTACTATGAATTAATTTTAAAATGAAAAGATTTTGTTCATAGTAGGTACTACTTTAGCCAATAATATTTAATCCTAAATAATACTAGTAGAGTCCTAAAAATAATAATTGTATAGTTAAGATTTCATAAGTAGGCATAAAGCAGCTTAGCAATAATGTAATATAACCTTTAAGCATGTGTAAGATTTCCATAAATCTAGGTCTGCACATGCTTTAGTATTTTTTAATTGCTTAGAAATGTGAAATAAAACAAAATAGTGAAAAGAACCAGGTGGTTCTTCACAGTTCAACAAATGGGAGACCACATGATGGGGAACCTTGTCCCCTACTTTCAATGCAGTCAAGGGCCGCTCCATGCGTATGTGCCGTGTTTTCCTACCACTCCAATGAAATTTGCTGCTTTGTAAAGATCATCCATACCTACAGGCAAAAGCAAAACATTAGAAGAACTGGATACAACAATTACAGCACCTAACTATGGCTGGCATAAGTCCTTTACCTATTAGATTTGGGCAGCTATTTTCAGCATAAGTACAGAGATCCTATACTGTTTCTCCTCTGAGACATGAAAAAATATAAAATTATTTAGCTAGAGCAGTGACAGTTTTACAGGGTTGAAATAAACAATTCTAAATATAATAATGTTTATCTAAATCCTACAAGTGAGCCAGAGAGAATGTGCTTTGATCAATATAGTAATTGGACTGTAGCCCAAATACCAAAATTATGTTCATGCTTTTGACAGTTGTAAGCGACAATGCAGAGCAAGAAGAACAGGGTCATCTCGTATAAGAATGCCATGCACTAAGCATCCAACCCTTCTTTCTTTTCAGTGACATGCTACTGGAACATGTTCCTTTCTTAGCACAGCCTGGCCTATTATCAACAAACAGTGTGTAATATACATGTTCATGGGTTGGTACTGAATGAGGTTAATTAATGGTTCTTCTTACATAGATGTCTGCAATTAAAACAAAAGGCTCAAAACCTACAATTAGCAGTGGCAAGTAACCTGTATTTTTTCCAGCTCTTCTACTAATTTTGATTATTATCCACTGCACATTTGATTTCTTGCCATTTTCTTTGACCTCTTCACAGCAGAGATGAAAGCTTCATTGTCGAGGTAAGAGAAGCACCACGTGGTTTCTTTACTACCAGGGACATACCACATTAACTTCTCACAAACAGTTTGTGGGTTACTACCCTACCAAGATGTAGGCTACTAAACATCCTTTTTCACCAATTGTGTTGCAGGAGATGTCCTTGAATTTAGTGGCCCTGATATTCATAGCTGTCAAATGAACTGCTATTAACTGGGACTGCATGAGTTGGCTTAACACCAGCCTCTGGCCAGCTGTGACTCCAAAATTATTTAATGAAGAAAATGAACAATGTATTTTAATCACAAAGCTAGCACTTCAGAATTCAGCTTAGGAGTGGTGTATGTCCTAGCTTTCAATTTCTAGATGAACCATCCTGAAAAAACTAGTAAGCAGGAAACTATTTATGTTGCATTTGCTGCAATTATTGTCTTTACAGACAGCATCCTGAGAGCCTGTTCTCCTGTGACGATACACAAGTATAAGTTCTCCTGAAATGTGAAGTAGAGATCGAAATTCTGAGTTGCTACCAGCTTTGGAAGCCTGGGATCGGCAATCAGACTGGTGTGGTGGATTCAGTGCCTAATTTCAGTGCCACTTTGTGATGTTCAAACGCCTGATACTATTTAAATTGTTTCTTTAAAGCAAAAGACTTGTCTGTTGGGATCCCTCAATATTGTTGTAACTGAGTGATGATGAGGGGGAGGAAGCCGAGAGCTGCTGGAGGGAAGAGGAGCAGAAGTGATATTTCCATAGCTGACACTTTAAATATGACACCACTAATACACATTTCTTGACAAAAATGTGTCACTCAAGGCATTTAAAGAAGGCATTTGACATACAAATATGAAGAGCAGTGCTAGAAGCATCAACAGATCTTTGCCAATCACTCTGTGAGCTATTAGGATTTTATGTTGCCCTTTTTCTGGGTTAATGTGCTGGTAGCGAGGGAAGTACTTTCAGGGCCCTAAATATCCCCTATAATGCATGTGGAAAGACATGTCAGGATATTTCTGTCAATATTTGGAACTTGAAAAATATTCAGATGACATTAAGATAATAAAGTTACATTTATTTAAAACAGAAGTAGAAGTGATCAATGGGTCTTTTCAAAGTTATGCAGTCAGACAGCAAAGTTCACTCTCACTCTCCAAAATTCATTACACTAAAACTGAAGGGAGGCAGAATTCCTTCACGTCAATCCCAAAGTAAAGTATTATGTTGTGCTCTGCCAGAAAGCACTCCCAGGATTTTAATTTTAGAGTGCACAAAAGGTATGTGAAGTACCATCTGAAGATTATATCCTTATATGTCTCAAAATTCTGCCTGTCTCAAATTCCTGAGCTTGCCAGAAACACATACAAACACACACATGTACATTGAATTACACCAGCATAGTTCCTTCTTCCTTAGCTGAAGTCTGGAGTCTGCATCACTAGGTTTTGATCCAGGGAATTATCATATATATTTCAGACATGCAACACAGTAGATCCCACAGCAAAGATCCTCAGACTTTTCTCACAGTGAAAGAGAAATGGCTTAGACCCAATTGCTGTATTCCTTCCTAACCCAAAGTAGCTACGTGGAAGAATGAAACCCTTTGCCTGGCATGGTAATTCATTGGATAGCCCTTGCTTCCCCGCCTTCCAGTGTGACTTTGAACCATTCAGCTTGACCTTGTGATGAGCTCGACTCCTGAGTCACAATACACCCCACGTCCTTGGTACACAGGTTAAATTGTGTACCATATGCAGAATCATTGATGCAGTTCTCAAGAGTATACTGCGATTTGTTCACAGATTGTCACAAATGTAGACACCCAAGAGCTAGCAGTTTATTTCAGGCCGCCCATATGCATGAGGGACGTAATTGACAGTATGTTACTCAGGCATTACTGACAGGGGACCTTCGTCTTCAAATAGTAATGAAATATGAGTCATTTTGATTCAGAAATAGCAAATCAGAGTCATTCATTTGTCTATGAAAAATGTCTTTGCATACTTGAGAAAACAGCCATTATAATTAGAAGTTTAAAAATTGCAGGTGTAAATTTCAGGTTTTTTTAAACATGATTATTTTCACATCCAAATGATTAACTGCCTATCAGTGTCCTAAATTAAACACATAAACACTGTTATCTTATCAGCCGTATGGTACATCTTCGCACGTAATCCTTCCGAGCTCAAAGACAACTTTGTGTACAGTTATTTGAAAGCCCAATAAGCATTCAGTTTTTGTCACTTCGTGTAGGAAGAACAACGAAAATTAGAGTTTAGTTAAATCCTTAGTTCATTGATAACAAATACATCCCTTATGTTAATTGCAGACAACTTTGAATCTGCTGACATGCCGATCTTTCTTAGGCATTCTTAAAGAAGACATGTTCTCCAGCATGCCGTATGAACTCCTAGAATAATCCCATTGATGTCAACTGAGACGCACTGAAAAACATATGACCAAATAGGTTTGTGATGGCCATATTCCAGGCAGTTCTGCCTAAAAAAATATAACTTTGAAAGACAAAGCAAAAGTATTTGTGTGAGTTGTTCAAATTATTCCTTCTCATACACACCTTCTGTCACTTATCAAGTTCTTCACAGTCATCTTTGTCGCAACAACCCAAACACTTACAAGTTTAATGAAGATCGTCAACATTCTGTTGATATTTGCCAACTGAAAGAAGATAATCTATCTTTGGTTTATATTTTGCCTCTTTCCTGGTTTTATGCCTTTACTTTACTTTTCCACTTCCTAAATTTATTTAATACACTCACCAGAGGTATTGCTAGGACTTTGTGAATGTTGAAGTAAATAATATCTTCTTTCTGATAGTTATCTTTTGACATAAATCATAGTATTTTAACAATTCGTCAAGAGTTTCCTTAGAAAATGTACTTTAAGTTATTGTTTTAAAGTACTCATCATCAATGTAAGTCCTGTAAGTTATAACAACACCAAAATGACCTTTTTGTAAGTAGATGTGCCACTCTCAGCTGCTGTTTGAGTATATTTTTTAGCTAGATTATTTTTCACTTCTTTGTTAAATTCGTAAGTCCTGAGAATCCTTCCCTTGTTCTGAATCTGTATTCATCTCACTTAAAAACCACTCAGGATTAGAGTTCAGAGTGCCAATTATTGCACTACATTTCATCTCATGTAAATGCCTTCCTCTATATAAATACATATTCTGCCACACTTGCATAATATCTAAATCTTTTAATCTATATTCTAGGATATAAGGGCAATTTAGATACAAAAGGCAAACTCAATCAGTGAAACACAACGCTATCTCCACTGTATTGTTACCTCCAGAAACCAGCTTTCCATTTCCCTTCTGATCCAGCAGATATTTAGCCTTTCCATGCAAAGTGAAAAAGCTTCAACAGGATACTGGAGCCTGACTGCCCTGGTAGGCAGCAAGGGCTGAAGTTGGAGGATTTGGGTGGGTTTTAGATCATAGAATCATAGAATGGTTTGGGTTGGAAGGGACCTTAAAGATCACCGAGTTCCAACCCCTCTGTCATGGGCAGGGACACCTCCCACTAGAGCAGGTTGCTCAAAGCCCCATCCAGCCTGGCCT
>JAOXNO010000001.1:125405749-125429707 GCA_028565335.1 Limnodromus scolopaceus
GAGTTCCAACCCCTCTGTCATGGGCAGGGACACCTCCCACTAGAGCAGGTTGCTCAAAGCCCCATCCAGCCTGGCCTGGAACACTTCCAGGGATGGGGCATCCATGACTTCCCTGGGCAACGTGTTCCAGTGCCTCAGCCAGGACACAGATCTGGTGCTGGCGAATGCTCAGATGATCAACGGACCACTAAGGGTTATCGCTAGTGTGAGTTTTGATCAGGCTTTCAGGAAAGAAACTTCAAGGAACAGGGAGGGTGTAGATCCTCATACGGACAGTGCATATATAATCCTTTAGACATAAACTGTCAACTCAGTCTGCGACTAGAATTGAATACAGCTGCACCTGGATTCCTCTCTGAGAAGGAGTTTAGAAAGCAAGGGGGTCCTTTCTGAACTTCATTACTCAATGGGAGGGTCTCCCTGACAGTTCTGTCTGACCCTGATCTCTGTGCAGTAAATAACCAAGTGCGTCTTGCCATCTCAAATCTTGTTAATGCACTGTTGCATTTACCATTTATCCTGCTAAATCTCTGTTTTATATCAATAAATGCATTGCTGCTTCTCTCTACAAGTGAAGTGCATCACTCCATCTGCAACAAAAGCCTGAATTTGTTTCCCATTTGCAGGAAAACATAGAGATGATTAAAATCTTCAGGGACTTTAAAATTCTTGTATCATTATAGTCCTTATGTCAAGAAGGCAAAGACATCACACTGACTCGTGATCAGTTTTATAAGAAAGTAATTAACGGAACTACAGTCTACTTTTCTATATAAACTATTAGAGTCAACTTCTCACTGAGAGACCTTCCAACTATATACCCGGTGGCGTTTTAGGCTTATATCCTTAGAATTGCATGCTGCTATATAATTTGGCCCGTTTTCCAGGACAAAACAACCATTCTTTTCTTCAGCTCCTAACAAAGTCCTTCTAATAGCTGAAAATGTTCACAGAAACTTTTACTCACATGGAAGTTACTACTGAGGTAATGACAAGCCTGCATATCTACCCCTGCCAAAATCAGTTCTTATCTGCCTTAGCAAATTTAAAATGCTTGATACAAGAAGCACACTGACATGAACATCAAAATTTTTTCCAGACTTTCTGCATTTTGCTATGCACATTTCTGAATCAAAGGATGACAAGCTTAAACTACTATAAGAATCCTTTAGGATTGAGCAGTTTAGCAATCTGCAGGCTCACTGACTGCTTATGTTTGCTACACACCTTCAGAAATATACAAATTCTTGTAAGAATTTTGTGCCTCATTCATGACACGTGGGAACATTTTATGGTATATTCTCATACAGTTTCATGTTTTAGCAATTTATAATTTTGTGTGTCCTAGAAACAGAAACAAATAGCAGAGACTACCAACTGCAGCTTTGTATGGCAAAACAGCTGGTAACCTTCTCTCTTCACTGTACATCCTTTTGGAAGGTTTTACTTCATATTAGTTCTTCTCTGATTTGATTGATTAAATTCATGTTAGCTGTTGTAGCAAATCTTTGGGTTTAGCTTTATCTTCAAAGAATCCAGTTTGTGGTTCTGATTCTGTTCTGTTATGTGAACAAAAACATAATAAATGGAAAAGATCAAAAGATTTTCTTTTGAAAGTGCATTCCTTTTCCAAACCAGTATATTGATGTAGAATTACCCATAGATGCGCACTGGTATAAATAGGTACCTTTTCAATTCTTCACACACTGGGCAATAAACTTGTTTGCTAAAAAATTCATAAATATGACAAAAGAAAAAAGATCAAAACAATGACTTCAAGTTCAGACTGTTAAGAAAAATCCTAAACTGCATTTCGAAATAAATACCTATTCAAGGAGATGTGTACATGCTTTAGTTTGTTCCCCCATAAGCAAACGGAGTTTCAAAGGATGATTTTTGCTTGCACTAATGCAAAACATATACATACCTATTGTTAAGTGGGGGGGAATTCCCCTATGATTCCTCTGCAAACAATTGGTCAGCTTAAAGGATTTTTTAAGCGTAGGCATATAAATAAAGATTAGTCACCATCAGTTGTACCTGAGAAAAGTTAATTCGAATATGTAGGACAATATGCTTTCAATCACAAACATTATGAAAAAGCAGAAAGATATACAAGAAATTTTTTTTAACAAATCTTTCTGAAACAATCAAATCTCAGTATTATGCCAGTCAATGAAAAATACCAAGCAAATAACAAACAACAGCTCTTGTTGCTCATAAGACCAGACAAGAGAGAGTTTGAAGTAACCTTTTCTGACCCCAAAATGCATACTATGTTTGTAGCAGGTCCTCAGAATCACTTATTTCACTCTATACATTTATTCCTTTTGGTCTGCACTACAGCCTAATGTAGACACAGCTTTCCTTTTCCTTTACCCTTCCCCTTCCTTCTTAAATAAAGAATAGGAAAAGAAGCTATCTGAGAAACAAGATTCTCCCTATGCAGGTAACAAGCTCTGGGAAAGCTAGGTATGTATTAAAGTCCATTTATTTAAGATACATTTCCTTAGAAAAGAATAAAAACAATGCTTTGTTTTAAAGAGCCTGACTGGACAGTGACAATTTTGTCTTCCCCATCCAGCCTTTGCAAAGGTTTGATGGGAAGTGGTGCAGTTGTTGTTTGGATGGGTGTTACATTGCTTTGCGGCCCTTCCTCCATTGGATGGGCAGAAGAATAGTTGCTGCATTGGTCCTTGCCAGACTTTTCATAACCTTCCTACTACTCCTGCTTCCCCCAGTAATTTTGTTCATGAGCTAGAGATATCTCAGATCTCAACACAACTGTTGACACACAGATAAAAAGAGAAATCACACACTCAAACAGAACAGCATAAATGATATAAGTGTCTCAGGAGGCATGTGTGGTATCTGACAACATCAGTGCAAAATAACTACACTTACTGAAAACACTCTGGAGAACGAGGAGCTTTCTGCCTAGTTTAACGCAGAGATTGTTGTTTGCATGTTTGGGTGTTTTTACACTGTGATTGCATATGTAAGCGAAGGAAACTCAATTCTGTATTTTTTTTTTATTTAGACTCATTGTTACAAGTCATGGTGGCCTTAAATATCTTGCAATAGTCTTTCACTTGACTGAGCACAAATCATACTTGTAGAAATTTATGGAGTGGAGCTTGATTTACCTTCTCTGTGTTTGCTATGTCTGAATAATAAAAGGATATTTTATGTCCAGAAAATATATAGAGGTAGCTTTTATATTAAAGTGAGCCATTTATTCTTTAGATGAGAAACATGAAGAGCAATTCCACTGCCTTGAGAAAAAACAACAGCAAACTCTCAAAATCTCAAAACAACTCGAAATTCTCAGCAAAAGGTAAAATTTCTAGACAAAACTTACTTCCCTACACATGAACTTCAGATAAATTTTGAATCTTTTTAGAACAAATACACATACCCAAAGCTCTTCTCTGGAGACCCTCCCCAGATCTTACCTCTTCCCTATTATCATGGCCTCTTGCATTCTCCCCCAGCTTCTCCATATAACCTAGGGTCCCTTTCTACTGTCACTTCCATGATCTGCTTACCTGCACTGCTACTTCATACCTTCATTGTATTTAGACCTATTTCTGTGGGAAAAAAAGAATACCTTTATATTGTCTAGAAAATAGGGAAAATGCCCTAAAACTGTACACCACAGCTCACATATTAGTACTGTATCTTTCCACACATGATAAATAACTTTCTCTGATTATTAGTACTATATGTCTGCTGACCATATCTTTTAATTGCAAATTTAATATAAAATACACATCAGAAAGAATTCTGTATTCACCAATATGTAGCCTACTGTGTTTCTAGTCTATCTGTCTGGTGTAACTTACTGCACTTTAATAAACATTTTTGTCTACAGAAACAAATTCAGTTTGTATTGTCCAAGTTGTAGTGGGTGTAGTAAAATACATATACATGACAGATTTGTTATCCAAACTATGATCTGTGACTCAGTGTGTGCATATAGTAAATCATTTCTGTAAAGAGGTGTTATCTTTGCATGGGACTCCGGAATACAGTTGCATTGAACATCACATAATAAAAATATGCATACTATTCTTTTTCTTTTTCCCCTACCGTACAAATAATTTTATTCTTCAGCTCACTGTCATCTGCATCTTGCCCTTGAAAAAAATCTGTAACTTCACTCAAGGGAAAAAAATGAAGGGCAGATGAAGTTGGACACATGATTCTATATCGCTCTCTCTTTTACAGAATTTTTGATTAATCAATAAAGGCTGGATTATCAAGGCATAGTTATGTCATTTTTTGTTATGTTTTTATTCTTGACATACATTTCAGAGGAATAACTTCTAATAAACAAACAAGTGTTACCCAGTTGAATGTTACCATCTATCTCCCTTTTCTCCACTAAGCACATTTAAAAAGAGAAACAGACCTGTGGAAGTATCTGTAAAGGTGCCTTGGTGCACCCATTCAACAGATTGCTGCAGCAACTTTGAAAGAAATCTTGTCATATAACTGCTGTAGTTGCCAGACTTTGTGAGGAGATGATTTTGAAGTTTACAGATCTGAAAAAGAAAGAAAAATCATATTCAAGGCTTCTCAAAATGTCCGAGCGTGTCTATGACTTTGCAATGGAGATGGTAACAGTAAAAATTCTAAGAAATTAACTTCAAACCAGGTAATTTGCTATTACCCAGTACTACTCGATACTGTTCATACATCTGAGCAAGATCATTGTGGTTTGAGGTCCAACTCATTTCCATTTTTATTAATTTCATAATACTATCTCAGAACAGCAATGCACCATTTACATACGTACTTTAAATAAAGCACTTCAAAGAAACAATTACTCTGTTTCTTTCCTCTGACAATAATGGAAATCCAGTCAACTGGCTCCAATATAAAATGACAACGTTCAGTCAGATGAATAACATTTCAGCAAATGACTTGGAGCCCTGATGCCACATAGCATGTGTTGTGGATCAGGATCCTGGGATCTGACCCATCAGCTTCTGTGGCCTGAGAACTCTCTTTGCAAAAAAAAAAAATAGCTGGCATACATTCATCTTATCAAACAGAGAAAATAAAAGCATGTAGCAAATCCATGTGTGTATTATGAATCTTTTGCAATTACACAATAAATACTGTTGATATGTCACAAAAAAGCAACACATCTAACACCTGCTGCTCTTGGTGCTTCAACTAATTGCTCTGTTAGCAGACTGCTGCTGACTTCAAAGACTGATGATTATGCAGCTAGTGATGGGGAGGCTCAGCAGAGGGAAGGAGAATAGTGGGGTATAAGCAATTAGCAAATGTTTTCACAGCCACCAAGGAGGGCGAGAACAGTATTTGAAGATTACATGCTTTATATTACATTACACTGATTTTTAAATTACTACTACCAGTGCTATTCCTAAAGTGCTTTTGTGGGTTGGATTTTGGGGTTGTTTGGTGGGGTTTTTTTAGCATCCTGTAAAATGTTAATTCTCATTGTCGTTTGGTAAAGTCATAGGTAGATAGGTTAAAGCTGCTTTTCAGCTCCCTGCTAACATTTGATAAATAACTTAAGACTCTATTGAGGGTTGCCATTTTTTTTAAACTGATAGAGTTCTGATTTGGCAACTGGTGAAGCAGGAAAAATGTCTGGTAAATCCATATGGCCACAATTTACCGTGTCTGAAAGCAACTATCATTTGGGAAATAAAAATCAATAAGAGGCTTTAAATACTGAAGAAAGACCTTAGGCCTGTTTGCTTATATTGGATAGTTAACCAAGCATAAAAAACTCCTGATCAGAAAGAATATCATAAATTTCAAAATTTGAGAGGAAACAAAGTAGATTTAGGACATTGCCAATCAAATTCTTTTTACACAGACAGGACTGGAAACCCAGGGAAAGTAATCCTGTTTTTACTCACAGTATCAAACTGAAAGCAAAAATTTAATCAAATATCCAATTGTTCTTAAGTCACTGTTTTCTAGGATATCATACCCCTCATACAGTAACTATATTCCTGCTGTATGATATACATGTTTTATTCTATGCTTCAGGAAACCATAGCTGGTTTTGCCCTCAATCCTGTCATTCGGAACAACTACCAAAACCTTGGCTGAGTTTTGAGTGCTCAAGCATTTTCTTAATTCAGACTCCACTGAAGTGGAAGGAAACTGTGAATATAAAATGATAAGGCAAAAAAACAGGATACAGATAGAGCCTTTCTTGGTTTTACTTAATAGAAACTTGGTGATAGCTATAATGGCAATGGTATCATCTATTCTCTTTTCCTTTCTCATATGATTACAGTAACTTTTATATTCCTGGAAAAATCCCAAGTGGTAGCAGGAACATTTCAGTGGGAGAGATGCCGGCAGTAACAACAGTATAGTTCAACAACTGAATTCTTGTCCGCAAGAGAAATAACGTGTTCAGCAAGCTCCTGTTTCTGCTAGAACAACTCCAGACATGCCCATTTTTCAGAAGATTTTTTTTTTTTAATGAAAATTTTCTACTCTATTAATTCTATTTGAATACAATTCCATTTGCTCTTCAAATATTTTCAACAACAAAAATTTTGAAATAGGACTTTCTTTTTGCCATCACTGGAAATACATTTAGGACTCCACTTTGTCAAAGCTAGAGCAGAACAGAAGCTCTTGCAGCCTCAGAAGTAGAGAAAACTAGGGAAAAAAGTAGGGAAAAATTGGTCATAAGAAACAATTTCAGGAGAAATCTGCATTTTGCAAATACAAGTTTTTGTCGCATTTTGGGGAAAATGGACTCTGTTGTGTTGAACAAATGCAGTTCACATATAGTATTCATGGGACAAGGGCATGACGGAATGAGGGAATTAAATACATCTTCCATCTATTATTTTTTGCTGCATCTTATGATAAAAACTATTGAACAGGAAATGCAGAGATACATAAACTGGTTTTGAGACAGAACTTTCAATTAAAGGATTGTGGCGTTTATTTCCAGTGCTGTCAGGCAGCAAAGCTGATTTTAAGAAACATGCTTTTCATTGCCAGTTTTGAAAAGAGGAAATCCTCAATGGTTAATGAAAGTGTATAAATAATATGACTCAGTATAAATTTGCTGTACAAAATCAAAGGAAGAACAATCAACTGTTACTGAATCTTATGGAAGTTATGATAAATAATGTGCTATTGTTTTCCAAAAAAAACTGTGAAATGCAAATTCAAGGAATAATTGATTCTTTCTTTCTAATTAGTCTTGACCTTGTAATCTAATGTTAAAGCATGGTTGTGTAGCAAGACTCTTTTCAAGAACTTATGTGCTCTCTATTCTTGGAAAGGAAACACTTAGGCAATGTAGATTTGTGCAAAGACATTTCCTTTAGGAGCATCTTTGGCTTCAATCATAGAATCACAGAATGATTGAGACTGGAAGATATCTCTGGAGATCATGTTGTCCAACCCCCCCTGCTCGAGCAGGGACACCTAGAGCTGCTTGCCTGGGACTGCTGTGCAGATGGCTATTGAATATCTCCAAGGATGCAGACCCCATTACCTCCCTGGGCCATCTGTGTCAGTGCACAGTCACCCTCACAGTGCAAAAGTGTTTCCTGATACTCAGAAAGGGCCTCCTGTGTTTCATGTTGTCCTATTGTCTCTTTTGCGCCTCTTTTAAATGCTTAGTACAATACTTTGGGATGGGATCAAAGGAAGAAAAATCTTTTAAAATGACAGTCGCTCGCAAAGACTCTGTTTTCAAAAAATATTAATTATTTATTTTTTATATACTACATTTCTGCCTTTTTCACAAGCTTTTTGAGTTTTTTGGCTTCAGATTATCTACTGAAATGAAATTGTGAACCTTTTCAGGCTAGATAATCTTTGAATGGAATTATATTGTAGATTCAGATAGCATCAAAAAGACATTGAATTCCAATCATATTCCAAGCATACTACCCTGACACTTGATGAGAAAAATGGGCTTCAATGTGTCCCTAATGTAACTGCAGTGACATCAACAGAATTACAGAAAAGATCCATTTAATCCATTTAACAATATTACCTAAATAAAAACAGAAATTAACCAAACAAAATTTATGTTAGTAACTCATAAAACAGCAAAGTAGATATTTAAGAACAATAATGTCCCTGAAATAAACGCATGTCTGATAAATCTGAACTTTTGCTAAAATCTTTATCTAACATTTATGCCAAGACTACTAGAGCAGTGGATGAAACAAGCACAAGTAAAACCAGATGCAGGTGGTTCTTTCTGCTAGTTGAGATGACTTGTAAATGAAATCTGAAGTGTTCTTTCTAAACTTTTGCAGCTATGCTTGGATTTGACCACTGAAGTACCATTAAAAATTATTTGGGTTCCTTGAGACCACCATTTTGAGTGTATGTATTTTGAAGAGAATAGGTCTAAAATAATATTTATTCCCATGACTACCCAAGGCAAAAGCTGGTGGAAAGCTCCTGATAAATAAATTTTTTTAATAATAATATCATATGTCCTTTCATCTGGGTGCAGA
The DNA here is from genome assembly GCA_028565335.1 of Limnodromus scolopaceus. Taxonomy (NCBI): domain Eukaryota; kingdom Metazoa; phylum Chordata; class Aves; order Charadriiformes; family Scolopacidae; genus Limnodromus; species Limnodromus scolopaceus. The sequence continues at coordinate 125,414,245 of JAOXNO010000001.1, forward strand.
AGTTAGGCAACACTGCTTTCACAGATTACAGATGTCAGTACAGAAACCTGATCTATCTATTTAAATTAAGTAAAGTTTTTTTTACGAGAGCTTTCAGCAAGAAACAGCAAGCAGCCATCTGAGTAAGGGGGTGGGGGGAATAAAGAAATTTGGGAAGTCTAGGAAAAATTAAGTCCAGGCAATTAATCTTTTTTTTTTTTAAATGGGTCATTGAGTTGCACTGTTCCTGTGCTGATATTTCATTTGCAAATACTTATCCATGCCGTGGTAAATACAAGGGGAATATATCTATCCATCTAGCAGAAACATCTTTTCCAAATGATTTACATATATATTGAAATGTATATGTAAAATTACATTGATTATTTTAATACAAATTATCTTTATTTGTATGAAAAAATACAGAATATTCTTGTATTCCAGTGCTATGATGTAGTGACAGACAGGAAAGATAAAATGTCTTTTTCTGTTCTCCGTACAAGTCCAATTCCCAGCTCTTGGAGACAACCACAAAATACAGCACAAACCAAGGAAAACTGAAAATATTACAAACATTTAAAAAGAGTGTCTTCCTTGTGGATTTGCCATTGAATTAGAAGCTTTGGTCACTCATGCTCCCTAAGACACTTAGTCTTAGTGAGTATTCAGAATCTTTATCATAGATAACATGAACAAGACAGGCTGTCAAAATGCTGCCCTCAGATAAATGGACACACTTTATCTGGCAGAGGCTGGGACTGGAAGCTCCATGCAGTTCCCATACTCCTTGCTATTGCTGCAGTGCTATGAGTTCCGCAAGGGCTATAACAGGAAACAGAGTGTATGTCTCTCTTCCAATTATGTTAGAAGCATCTGATCTCATTTTAGACCCCTCAATAAACCTGCTGTATGTAGGTACACGTTATATGCACAGTGGAAATCTTCCTCCTTTTTTTTCCTGAAAAAGCTGTAGATAAGTACATATTTATTGTCATCCTTTTTTCTCCCCCCTTGCTAAATAAGATAAAATAATTAACCTCATTGTTCAGATAGCACAACCTCTTGTCAGGTAGAGCACAGAGCCCACAGCACATTGTAGAAGTTAATCAGTGCCAGTCAGAAGCAGAGCTGAGCCTTGCAGCCCTTGCTGAGCTATGCACTACCATTTCCTTGCTCAGTGTACTAGAGAGCAGTCACTTGCTGCCTAGACCAAATCTTTCTTGCACTCACACATAACGTTTTCAACACCTACCCCTTCATCAGAATTGTAAATACATCTTTAATTCTCTCCTGGCATTTGGGACTACCAGAAAATAGCAGCAAGAAAACACTTTTCTTTTTTTTCCCTAAAAAAAGGTAATTTTCTTCTAGCAGAACTTCCTTTCAAACTTCCAGATAAGTAGACTTGTTTCTCCTATGTTTTTTATATTACCTCCTTCAATGGGATGAAATAATATTTAATTTGTTTCTGCTTCTAATTCTTTTTTCTTTGCCAGTATTTTCCTGTGCTTGGCTAAAGAAACAGAAAGATTTGCAGACACTTTAGATAGAAGTCAAAAGCAAGAGGAAATATTTATAGCTGAAAACATACAAGAATTTCTGCAAGTCCCACACAGAGAATGAATAAAAGCACAGAACTTTCCAAGAAGGTTAGTGACACAGTTTTTCCAAATCTAGGAAATGCAGTGCCATTTTTCAGAAGCCGTATGAAGAAGTATCACAAGATCCCTCCAAAAGAACCTCCTGAAGTCTTCTGTTACCCTCATCACCCCATTCTTCTGGATGTTCTTGTTTGGTTGTGTCAGTAGGAACACACACCAGAGGCAGCTTCCAGAGACATGCAGAGGGACCAAAGATGAATGGAAGAATGGAAGATACACACCTTACAGATGTTTTGAAGGACAGTTTATGTAGGAGAGCCCTTCCTTGAGGAAGGAGAGAAAACTTGCCCTTCATAATAACCTGCTGTGCTCACACTGCAGAATTATGAAAGCTATAGAAGGAGGGAGGCTGCATGTCAGCAAGAGCTGTAAGTCTGTCATCAATAGGGATCGGTTTTATGGAGGTATGGCCTCCTTCCCTCACATACGTCTGCTCCGATATTATACATACCAGTGGTAAGCACCAGTAAACTGGCTTATCCGATACCCTGGTAATGGTTGTGTCTCCAGGGCCCCCATGGAGGTAAATGAATAGGCACTCCCCAGCCAAAATCCTTATAAGACCTTTGATTTTGGGTTTGAACTTAAAATTCATGAGTTTGGGTTCACAGCTATAACAGACTGTAGTTTCCAAGCAGATAAATCTTGCCTAGAGAAATCTGTTTTCCATGGCATATGATTGGATATTTTGTTTCTCTGGGAAAACTAAAACCATTAGTATACAAGAAGGCTCTGCAGAACTTTCGCTTTTCAAGCAAGTAGGGTGACTGACAGAGAAATTGCATCATCTTTAGCTGGCTTTAAATGTAATACAAATTTCAGGTTCCTTGCTGCAATCATATAAACTTCCTCTCATGAGAAAGCAGTTAGTCTATGCTAAGCAAGTGTACTGAAATGGTTTCTTGGTGTGATGCTGCTCTGTGAGCCTTGAGCAGAAAACACGTAATCTCATTTAATGGCTTGATACACCTGATACATGCGCATAACTCAGATTTTCTGCATAGAGAGACTATTATTTTTTAAATCTGGTGAACATCGAGCCATTTAGAGAAAGATCGCTGCAAAAGAGAGCAAGAGCTTGGTCTGGTCAGGAAATGAAGGATTTCAGACTGTGAGAGAAAAAAAAATTCTTTCTTGTAAAAGACATAATACATGTCCCACAACAGTTTGTGATGTCGATAACTTATCTTACTGACTATTCAATCCACATGGTTTAGCCTGGTTTAAGTTAACTATTTTTAGTTAAAAGTGTGTATTTAGTTGAAGAGTATCATAAAGCATTGACTATTAAACAGAAATCTACTGTATAATTCACAGTGCAGCTTTAATAAAAGGCAGCTTAGACTGTTTCAAATGGGGAAAGACAAGCTCATAGATTTTGCAGGTACTAGAACGCTCAAAAGAAACACTGAGGTTCAGGGCAGCAAAGCATTTCAAAATGAAATGCTTTATGTCAAATGAACAGCATGGCATTGATAGTGATCCACATAAAGAAGCAGCTTTGGTGCAGTCTCACCAGGCTCTGGATGATCCAAAACCTAGTTCATTTTGTGCTCACAGACAGGCTGAAAAAAAGTATTGGGTTGAACAAGTCCACAATAAAAATATAGATGGCATGGCACAGCAGCTTATATACATTACCGATATTGCTGCTCTCATCTTTAAGAGAGCTCAGGAAAACTACTCTGAATGAAGCATAGGTTCACCATGTCCCATTTGGAGTTCTAATGAGTCTTTAATGATAGTCTGAAATTCAAATTCACAGTCAAAGGTGATACCCACTACCGAAGACAAATGAGAACACTAGCAATTCTGCTGCTTGTGTGCCTGCCTTTACTGGTGACAAATTATAGAAGTGACCTGTGCTGTACTGTCATGACAAGGCACTGCATCATCCCTGAATTATTTTTTTAAAGTTGGAGGGGAAGCCTGCTGTCTTTCACCCTGAATTTATCTGTGTGATGCTAAAAAATGAGCCTGCTGACAACAGAACATAATACCTCAAAACAATATAAAGTAGATAATGAAGATCGAGATTTTGCAGCAAAAAACCGTTTGAAAGTCCGGAAGAGGGAGGCTGTAGGACAGGAATGTTTGGTCATTAGAATGATAGAAAGAGGTTGGATTTTGACAGTACCTAGCAAAGATATTTTCTGTGATGCTTTTTTATCTTGATTCTATTCATAAGGTTAAATGGCTAAATCCTACCCTGTTTCTGTGTAGTTTGAACAGTGATAGAAAAAAATACAGTCTTTTAGTGCCTTCCCTAATTCTAACAAAGAAGGCTTTTGAGGAATCTTAGCAATCCTACCCTCAAGTCTGTTTTCTGGTGTATTTAGGTTTCACAGTAGACTCTCTGCAAAGTCTGTTTCAAATTAAACCTTTTAACGCTTATAAATAGGGAAAGCATGCAAAGGTCTTAAGCATGGAATGTGCTAATTCAAGCGTACAAAATAGAAACATGATTCAAGAGACTTTAAGGAAGAGGTGAGAGAAAATTACTTGAGCATTGTATCACCATGTGATGTCCCAAAGTCCAAGAACAAGCAACAAGACAAGTATTTTAAAAGACAAACAAATGATGCTCATTTGGCCTTAAGATAAAAAAAAAAAAAACGACCAGTAGGTAGATTTAATGATAGAGGATTATGTTTCAGAAACAATTTCCTTTCTTGTTCATTATATATTCAATTATTTTTCCCTTATATTTTTGAAGTGATAAAGTTAACTTTAAATATTCTGACACATAGCTCTCACACCTCTGGGCACTGCAAAAACATTTTTCTATGGCAAATTCCTTGAATGTCTGTCACCCTAAAGGTTGTTGTGTTTCCAAGAATCTATAGAATGATCTACTACTAAATTGGCTTCATTGTAAATGGAATCATAAATTGTGAAGTTATGGAAATACGTTTTCCTTGTCAAGGCATTTGCCAAGTTTCTTTGGCAAGGAGAGGGGTATTATGCAGGAAGTAGCTGAGATTCTGCATTAAAGGTGGGTGTCACTCTGAGTTCCCATAAGCTGAGATAGGGTGGGGTTTTTTCTCTCCCTTATATAGACACAAGATCAGAGCAAAGTGTAGAAAGATCTCTTATTCTGCTGCACATAATCTTTAGAAGGGAAAAACCAAGAAATGGATTTTAACAGTTACGGTATGGTATTGAGACTCTTGCAGAGCGCCTAAGTGTCCTTCTCTTTTTACCTAATTTTCAGTGGCTAGGGACTGTTTATTAATTTTATACAAATTAGGCCCCAAAAGGGAATAAGAAAGTTTGTAAACAAAGTAGAATGTCCCAATGAGGGAGACTGAGAAGTATGAACTTTGTGTGATAGTGATGTTTCTGAGTACTTGCCTGGTACGTGACATCAAGTTCCTCTCCAAATCATTGTTAATTATTTACATAAAAATGAAACAGCTTTCATGAAAGTAACCATAACAACTCCTCTGCTGAACCTGATCATCTAACAGGTCAGTCATTATGGTCGGTAAGGCTTATTTTCAAGTCAGTAATCCGGTTCAGAGAGAATTTGTTACTTGCATTTTAGGAGTCAACCACCACCATTAGGCTATTGGTTATTCTGTGCTGTAAATTGTAGGATATTCTCTCTCATTTTGATGAGGCAAATCCATTATGGAGGTAAAATCCTAGTCAGAAGAGCTGACATAATCTTGCAAATGTACAAAATAGTGATTCCAAGCAAGCAACATTCGTAGCATCCAGAAAATGCCTTACTGAAAATATCTGATCAGTTTTCATGGGGGCTGTTATCCTCCTTTTCTCTCATTGTCTTGGTTATTCTTTGGAAGAAAGTGACTCCATTGATTTGGTTAGAACCCCTATTTTTCACTCTGATTTAAATGAATTATAGCAATGGTAAGATTATTCTCCTTCCCTCAAATCAAACAGCAGTGTGGTCAGTAAATGAGAAGCAGACCATTCCTTCCACTGTCTGCACCCCAACAAAAGGCTGAGACTCATCTAATATGAAAATTTTCCCAGCTTTCTAAGATGATGAAATAAGTCATAAAGTCAGAGGAAAATGTTGTGAGGGAAATATTATTCATTCTGAGGAATATAAGGAATCAATTAAGATAACACAGCCGGGATTGCAGATGCCCAGAGAGAAAGAAAAGCTAACTGCAGCAAAACAACTGGGGCTAGAAAATAGAAATAACTCACAGAATCAAAGAAGAGCAAGGGGCCTGTGAAAGTCATTCAAGGGTGAGAAGGAACCACTTCAGAATGAAACAAAGCCTACCTCTCTAGAGCAGTCAGCACTTCTACCATACAAGGCAATAATAAAAGATGTTAAATAGATCAATACTGTGGTTCCGTGAATCAACTTCCCATCTAGCTCTCCAACACCAAACCCACTCATCATCGCTACAGTGCTTTTTCCCTAGTCAGAACACATTACCTAACAGTCACATAATCGTAAGAGTGCTGTCTCTGCCCATGGACCTGGTAAAACCTTGCTGAGGACACCTAAATCATACGGTGCCTTCTCCAGACTGTGCCTCTGCATCACGAAGTCATTGAATGCATTATCAAAGAGGTTCAGGCTGCAATTCCATTTCTTTTTTTTTTTTGTATTGATGGAGTTCCAGCTCAGGCACCTATATTTCATTCAGCCAGACAGCATAATACTAGAAAATGTAATTTCTTCTTCTGTATCCCCCATTTCATAGGTAAACCCCTCAAGCCTTCCAAGAAAAAAACAACCAACCAACCAACCAAAGACAAAACAGACAGAGATCCTTGAATAGCCAACAATTTTAGCTGCATAAGGCAGGATCTTATTGATTTCCACAAATATTACAACAGGGTGTTTGGGTAGTTTAAATCAACATAATCTTTTTAATTACTGTAGATTTGTAAATTCATACTAAATTTCTTAAAATGCATGACTGCTGAACATAGTATTAGCAGCTGTTATATATTTGTCTGTTTCTAAAGGCTGTATTTCTGACAGCCTTCATGTTGAGCTTCAGGGATAATTTTCTGTTAGACCTCTTTTTCACCAAATAAACCCACTGGTTCAGATGGTTAAATTCAGCATCCGTATTTGGTGTCCTTGGAAAGACCTGCTGTCATAGAAAGAAACAGCGTTGCCTCTTCCTCTTACCACAGATCAATAGAAATTCTAAATGAAAAAGAATAAGTAAGATTCTTTCATAAATGCTTGCTATTTTATTTGGTGTGAGGGAAAAAAATAATTATCTGAATTTTCTTTATGTGCTAATTATATGTTGCTTTTAGTTTGTTCACTTTGCCAGACAAATGCAGATTATGCAGCTATGTCTGTCAAGAAACTGAAGGCAGTTAAACCTTCTTTCTCAATCTCATTTTTCCAAGGCAGGATTCTTATTCTTTTTCCATCTCTCTAATAACCCATAGAGAACAGCAGGAATTTCTCTAAATTAGTGATTGCTTGCTTTCCTGTTTGGATATATTAAAATGAAATCTGTTATAAATTATTTTGCGGTTGCTTATATTTATTTTGTCTTACAAATTGAATTTGCTTTTTACTTTGTAGCAAATGCACACTAACTTTCTCCCATTTTTATCTTGTTGCTGTTGTACACAGCCCTCATAACTTTCCTCTTTGGAGGAGCAACCTTACAGTTTTCTGGAAATAATTCCCTGCAGTTAACAATATTTCACTGAGATTTTTCATCTGATCTTGAAGCATGTACATTTTAAAATAAAAGAATAAATGAAATAAACATGCAGTTTACCTCATACTTCCTGTATGATATACCACCCTGTAATTTTTCCACTGCAAAGAAATAAACTCATAACCATTAAGTCCAGTTTTCCTCCAAAGGTAAATCAAAATGCTACATAGTTTGGAGGATTGGAATGATTCTATTTTTTCCCTATAAGCCTTCTCTCCAATTCCCACATCAACATGACATATATATTAGGGCTTTACCAGATGCCAGAAGGGAAGAAATATGTGTGCGCGTGTGCCTCTGTGTGTGTGTTTGTGTGCAGCTGGTGAGTAACGATTAATGATGATCATGATGATTACAGTCCTTGGTATTTTGGGGATTCTCACCTCCCTCTCAGATCTAGAATAGATAATAAATGCAGAACACAGCTGCACACTGCAATTTAGATGTCTTCTGCTGGCAGTTCTGTGAGCTGATTATCAAAGGCAGTCGTCTCTAAGTCCTGCAGACTTCTGTGTGAAATCTAGGTGCTCAGAAAATATTTTATGTCAGGGTTCTCTTTCTATGTTTTTCCCACACTGGACATTTAAATTACTTTTTTTTCATAATTATGAATTAGTCTAAATTATCACTTGATTAGACAAATTATATAGGGTAGGATTGAATAGATCTGCTAAAATTGTCCACAATAGGAAGAGAGAAAAGCAAAAGCACTCTGAGTGCAGTGATGGCTGAAAATGTCAGGTGGAAAAAGTGAGTTCAGACTCCTTCAGGTAAATGAGAGAATGAAACCTACCTCCCATGCCATTAAAGTATCACCCAGTAGGTAAAAAATAGATACAAAATCCTTCTCTACAGCGATTTGGAGTTATTTCTGAATAGAAAATTCTGTAAAAATTCTTTATTGAGTTCAATTATTTACCAGCTGTCTTGTGAAAATAGTTCCAGGATAACAGAAGAGAAGAGAAATAACTTTTTTTTTTTCAAATTTCCTAATACTGAAAATTCATTCAGTAGATCTGAGTTTTAGAGATCTGACGGCTCAGTGTCTGCCATACCTTATATTAGGCAAAACAATAGTCATCTGAGGACAGACTAAATGACTGGACTAAAATGACTCCTACAGAAATGGGTTAAAGTGACTCATCTATATATCTATATGTCTATAATGTCTTCTCTCCAGCAGTTTAAAGCATTTTGGTCTTCCTCTATATGAACAGATCATGCACACACATATATAGAAACAAAAGGCAAAGTAAGGTTTTTGAGTCTTTTTTAACACTTCAGTTATAAATTTCTCTTTCTCCTAGTACCTGCTTTCTTTTGTTACCATCAATTTATTTCTGCAGTAGCAGATGTAAGGAGATTTGCAAGCTGACTTTCTGACAGATGAGATATGGAGATACATTGTCTGGGTATTTTCTACACAGAATCTGTTTTGTATATACTCTCTCTGTAGCCCTGGAACAGCACACAGGTAATCCTGTTTTCCAGAAAGCTTCCCCAGCTTTCAGCAAAGCCCAGAAGCCCAGGTCTCAGAAGCCACTAGATCCCAAAGACTGCCACCCACTACTGGTGCAAGCCCAGGGCAGATTCTGCTATCTGCCTTAGCTTCGCTATAATGGCAGAGGGAAAAGCCCTAGTATTTAGAACTTTACTGATTAAAACTTCACAGGTAGTGAACATCCTTACCAATCTGTAACAGCAGTTCCAGAATATCAGAATATCTCTAAGAGCTTGGTGACAAAATTAAACCCCTCAGGGGAGGCCTTCATTAACTACACATCATTATCTTGATTCAGCAAAGTCTGTATCTGGTTACTGAAAGGTGCATTGCTTATGCTTGTAGGTAACTGCAGTGTGCCTGTTATTACAACTGATAAATCAGCTGTTTCACTGCTAATATTGATATGATGAAAGATAAACCCCTTTGAACACTTTAAATACTCTGGCTTCTATTATAATAAAATGAAATAATGGGAAGGCTTTAATATCAAGAGCATTATTTTTCTTCCTGCATCAGTCACATCCCCCTATTTCTTTGGAAAAAAAAAAATCTAAAAAAAAAATTTACTTCAGTGTGACACAGTTTCAGGGATACCTATCAGAATTAATGTAACATATCAAAATAAATAAAGACATGGACCTTTAATTCACATTTCTTTGAATTTTCTATAGGACTTCATAGAGTTGTTGTACAGTATATCAATTTATTAGTTTATTAATTTTTTTCACCTTTTATTTTATTTTTAAGACCCAATTTGCCACATAGATTACAAACTTCCAGGCGATCACAGACCCTTGGATTTAGTACCTGATAGCTCTTTCTTAGGCTCCTGCAGTTGCCACATATTGTATCTTCAGACTTTGAAAGAAATATTCTCACTTTGCCAACAGACTAAGCAGGCTGGTTGGATCAACAGTGTCCTGTACTAGCTTAAATGAAATATAATTTGCTCATTCATTCATAGAGACAAAAGTCCCAGAGAAAGAAGGATTATTAATTTTTGGAAGACTAAAAATTAATTAAATTGACACTTTTATTGTTATATGTGAACATGTTCTTTTACTAAAATGGAAAATAATGAGAGTACAATATGCAATTTTCAAGAAGGAAGTCATAGAATTATTAAGAACCTATGGGCTATGAGAACGCAGGTAAAAAGTGTAGGTAAAATACCAGTACACAGAAAGAAAAGGTAAGTTTCATGTTTCCTTGTAGCTACTATTTTACCTTACATAGTAAGTGAAATTATTCTGTTATTCATAAATATTTGAACTTCCTTGGAGTGATTATAACTTTTAAATACAATTCACAGCTTTCCTTCTTTCTTTTATCTATAAAAGTGGTAATAACCTTAAGAATTTAACCATGCTTTTAGACATTTATATTATTTCAAATCATACCCGTTCCGTCTAATATATCTTGTGAGAATGTTGAGTGTTACAGCTGTATACTACCGTGAAATAAGATGATATATTTACTCATCTACACTAGAAAAGTATCTCTACTCTGAACAGATGAAATTTAGAATTGCAGAATATATATCCACAATAAAAAAGTAAAAAAAAAAAAAAAAAAAAGCTAAGCTATCTGCACATCCATGGAAAACAATAAATCCTTCAGAGATACTCTAGGTACTGTAGGAATTCTAAGGATAATAGTTCCCTTAGAAACAGTACTGGAGAAATGGCAAATGTAACTAACAAAGTAATAAATGGGAAAAAAAGAAAAAGAAAAAGATTATCATAAAGTTTTAATCTAATATTTACAGAGAAAACCCAACAAAGTTAAAGCCCTTATTCCCTCCATAGCGTCTTCAGAGTGATATTTGTTCTGAGAATGATCAATTATTAAATGCATAGAGTACGAATAAATTTTCTTCTATGAACATATGGACCTGACTTGCCAGTCTATTGTATCAGGCTTTTCCTGTTATAATTCCACTCCTTTCAAGGAGTCACACTGATGTACAAGTGCCATATCATAGTAGTATATCACTGAGTTTAACCATTCTCCTAAATTAAAGCTTGGTGAATTATTTGTCTCTTCACAAAACAGACTAAATTTCGAATGTTCATTGATTATTTTATCTTGTTTGATCAACTACTTGCATAGATAGGAATATGGTGGATGGCGGGAGGAATCTGAGCAGGTGGGTACTATTATTTTTTGTTGCCATCACTAGTAATCTACCTTCACAGAATCACATAACAGTTGAGGTTCTGTGGACCTCTGTGGTCCAACTCCCCCTGCTCAAGCAGGTTCACCTAGAGCCAGTTCCCCAGGCCCATGTCCAGGCAGAGTTTGAATGCTGCCAAGGATGGAAACTCCACAACCTCTCCAGACAGCCTGTTCTAGTATCACACTGGACACGTGGGCAATCTGTACCATTTGGTATCTCTGATGTTTCTGATTGAGTTTTGGTGGTAAAAAGACAATAGGTTGAAAAAAATAATATCAAAGTGACCAGTAAAGAGTTTAATTCACCTGAAATTCACCATTTGCAACTCACTAGCCACAATCTTCCTCAATTTTAATTTTCCAGTGAGAAAGCTCAGCTAAAACAGGTAGATAAAGGTCCAATTGAATACATTTCCATTCTATCCAAGTGATTCAAATCAGGTATTTTATGATTTTGCTTTTCCAAAGTGAAAGGATTCTGGTAGCAGTTAGAATAGTGCATGAGATGATTTAAAACAGAAAATCACACTTTTTTCCAATAAACTCTTTGCTTTACTTTTGAAGTTCAAAAAAGACAACGAATCAGATATTGCTGTGGAAAAGGATTTCTACTGAAAATTTGAAAATCATTTGTGATTTCTGTAAGAATTATCATTCCTTAATATTTCAAAATATCTTTTATCATTTAAGAAAAAGTTCAAAGATCATTTTTTTGTAATGTCATTCTCTCATTTTGTAACTTCATCTCCTCTACTTTCTTCCCCTCTTTCTTTTGTTTCTTCATCTGAAGAGAGTAGCATCTGAGCAAAGACAAGGTCATGAAAATAACAAGCTCTTTTCAGTTTTTTCAGTGGAGAACAGTTTAAATATCAAGAAAATGCTATAATTATGAAAAAAAAATATGTGATTTTAGATTTCATTCTCTATTTAAAAGATCATCTGATCTATTCAAAAGAAACCTAGGTAACCCATCAGGCAAATCTAATCAAACCATGCTAATTTCTGCGGTCACGGAACTAACTGAAACTGTGTAACGGCTAGTTCTAAGTCCCCAGCTTACTTGGCTAGTCTCCCAGTTACAAAATGTGTAATCACCTCTAGTATTCTGTACTATTTGGCACAAAGTGACTCTTGGTTTGTGAAGCTCCTGAATGTGCAGGAAGGGGCAGGACAACTTCCATTCTACACATAGCCTGCTACATGCATTTTCTAAGATAGTTGTCAGGTTTCAGCCTCACAGACAGCAATGATGCTTGTTATCAGTCTCCTGTGATAGTATGTATTAAGAATATCTTTCTTTAGACCAACTCACACAGTTGGGAAGTCTTTGAAGCTTCCAGGCCCTTCTTTATGTCTACACCAGTAGTCTTACTTTTTATCCTGGCTACTTGAATTAATCTTTTATCTTTATGTTCTTATTTCCTGAATAACATGTTATCATAAAGAACAGTAATAACTATTTCTAGTGCCTGGAATAGGAAGGGACAGGTTGGAGACTCTTCACAGCTTTGGAGCTAGACTATTGCTGAATCTAGCAAGAAGTGTGAGGCAGCAGCAGATGCCTTTCTACAGAAGAAGGATCTTTTCACCATTGGGAGGAATGGGAGTTCGGTTCACCCTTCCTTCTCTCTTCTAAGCTTTATGGAGGCTGAGGAATCCCCCTGTTCATGGAACATGGGTGCCCTCAAGCTCTAGGGGGTCAAAACCTGCCTAGGGTTTTGCATCCTGGTAGTTTACCAGGATATCCCTGAGGTCAAGACACACTGGTGGCTCTAGTTATCAATTAGCTTCTATCTTTCACAAAGGTAAAAACTATCTTCTCCATGTGGGAGAATTAACCAGCTTATTCTGGGCTGATTGGGTGCCAGTGAGCCTCCTGTCAGGGTGCAGTGGGTAGGGACTGTCCAATGAGGCCGTGTAGGGGAGTGGCCAGGCCATGGGACAAGATGGTGCAAGGACCTCAACCAATGGGTCCTGAGGTGAACAGAAGAGCCAGGCCAGTGCCAAGAGGCTGTGGTCACGCTGCATGTCTGTCATGATGAGTCAGGTCCAAGATAAGACTAAAAAGATAAAGTCAGAAGGTCAGACTCCAGGAGGTGTAAGACCAGGCCCAGCATATCTGTGACACATTTTTCTCCCAGGCAAAAAGAGAGAACATCTGCTGAGGGTTCTTCCCAATTTTCCTCAAAGGAGTCCTCTGCCTGGAAAGCCTTCTCAAACAAATCTCTCCTATCAGAAGGTTGCCTTGAGCACAGGGGTACAATGTTTCTGAGGGGAATGGGAATATGCTCTGGGACGTGACTTCCCAAGCAGAGATGTTAGAGGTGGTATCTTATATCTCCAATGTCTTTGAGCAACAGCACTTTCCTCCAAAACTCAGAAATTCAGGGACAGATGACTTCAGCTGTTACTGCAAAGTATTTCCAGCAAGCTCATCAGGAGCTGTGAGATGCAGGGGCTTTTCAGATGGTCTGATCCTGGGAACATCTGCAGAAACAAGACCATATCTCCAAACTAGTAATGTCCAAAAGAAAAAAATGATAATTTTTCCTATTTTGAGCACTGAATTCATAACTCTACATAAATTTTTGTGTGTGCATTCTCTCTCACACAAACATGCAGAGCACTTTTATGAAGTGTTGAACTATTTTGGAATTGTCCCTCTATAAGACAAAAAGTTCACATTTTAAAGGTTACTTGAAAAATTATAAAGGAAAATAATGTAGCTAATATCTAAAATTCATGGTTTTTTTTAAATACAGGAAAAAAATATAAGTTTAGATTTAAGGCATTTCTGTTGAAAGGAAAAGCTGAGTTGGATGCTAGAAAATGAAGTAAAAAGGGTTTTTCTTCCTTCTTTGTTGAGGTCTTAAAGTTTTTTTGTTGAAATAAGGCCTGAATAAACTGAAATTCTGAACACACTATATTAACAAAATAATCCTCAGAAAATCTTTATTTTCTACAGCTTGAGACTGGGGTTGAGGGCAGTTTCTAAAATGGTCCTCTTTATTTTAGGTTCCTTCTCCTGATCCAGTAGCTTTTTGACGTCTTTTTTTCCTCAAGATTATAAATTCATTACTCTTCCCCAGCAGAAATTTTTTTTTAATTGTTGTCTAGTTTTGGATTTTTTGAATTATTGTTTGGCATCCAAATCTTAGCTGGATATTTCAACGCCTCCAGAGACAATATGTATCACAGATAAATATAACAAACAAGCACATACTGAAATTTTTCCTCTTTGTTTTTAGCCATTCAAACATTTGTAGCAGTACAGTTAAATAATATAGTCTTTTACACACACACATGCATCATTTTTTTCTTGTTTATTTAGGGATTTTATTTGGTGTCTGGAAAAAATATAAAAAGGAAAACAGCCATACAATCTTCTGAAATAAACAGAACGTTAGTTAACTAATGTTTTAAATTTTCTATCAGGAAATTATAAAATGAACCTCTGATGTTACATAGAATCAATTTTACATAATTAGAATAGCTGACAACAGAAAATCTCATACAAACACGAGAATACAAATTAATTAAGAAAAAATATGCCTGTCTTCCAAACCTCTAAACTGTTATCACCAGCGTCCTTTCTCTCCCTAAATAAACGTATGAAGAACAGTGTGCTCTGTGAAGCTAATAGGTACTACCAAAGAATAAATTGCATTCTTTATTCCCTACTGCCTCTTTTAGATCACTCTACATATTTTTGCCCACAGACTCTTTAAATCTACCCAAAAGTAGCTTGTATTTCTGACCACACACCAACCCAGTGGAGTAATATATCCATATATTTATCTCCTATGCACAATATTTTTTCAGTTACCCAGACCTTGTGCTTGAACTCATCACAGCTGTGTAGGCTGCTTCCCTAGAGGTGGCTGTAAATTGTAGGTGGGTGAAGCTGCCAAACTAACAGAGTTTTGTTTAATTTACTATAGGCATGAGCCAAGGGGAAGAAAAGCCTTTTTGCTGGGTCCAGATTCTGTAGTCGTCTCATACAAGCCTCTCCAGTGTACTCAGCAGAGAGGAAAGTTTGTTCTTTCAGTGAGACAGACAGACACACAGGCTCTGTGCTGCCAGTTCCTTGGCCATGACTGTATTATAAAGGAAAACTTACTCTCATTTTACTCAACTCATCTTAGTCAGCCACAAAGGAGTTTTCAAGAAATAGACTCCAGAGATCTAACAAGTCTGCACTGAACTTATACAAACACGATGTGTATTTTTTTTATTTTCAGGACTTGAGCTAATTTGAGGAGAATTGAAAAAGGATGAGAATAGATGTACTATTTGACAGAGGTATCAGAGTCCAACACCCTCTAACCAGATTTTTCAGATGTTCCACACCTCAGGGATTTAATACCAAATTTACATATCTGAAGTTTCACTGAATTTCACTGAATTTTTAGAGTTGGAAGGGACCATAGAGATCATCTAGTCCAACTCCCCTGCCAAAG
>JAOXNO010000001.1:125429807-125440967 GCA_028565335.1 Limnodromus scolopaceus
ACGGCCCTCCGCGGTGTCAGCCACCCCTCCCAGTTTGGTATCATCAGCGAACTTGCTGAGGATACACTCTGTCCCCTCGCCCAGGTCACTGATAAATATGTTGAACAGGACTGGACCAAGTATTGACCCCTGGGGGACACCAGTGTGTCCACCAAGTTATTTGACATTACATGAGATTTAGCAGAGTGATACATCAAGCACGATACAAGCACAACACTTAAATCACAATGCAAATGCAGCACTCAGAGCATAGCAATTGTAATATGCAGTTGACTCACAATACAAATGCGATTCTAATTACCGGCTTTTGTGATATGCTCACTGTCATGATGCCAGGCATCCCCAGTAGCCAGGAAGGAATACATGGGTTGAAATCAGCTCAGAACTGATGCCTGGAGTTCCTCCTGTTTGTTTTTTGCAGGGGTTTATACCCTGTCTTGGGCTGAGCCATAACATATACCCCAGCGCAGCTCTGGGTAACTCAGGAAGATATATACTTGCATATTTTTTAATTCACTCAGGTATGTGTTTGGTGGTACCCAACTCCAGTGGGCTTTGCAGCCCAGATGACTCCTCCTCATGCAGTGATCTTTACAGTCTGGGTTCCTCCCAGCCTGGCCTAGTAAACAGCAGAAAAATTCTTCTGGTCCCTCTGATAGCAAGAATGTGTGTGTTCTCCCAATAGGTATCTCACATTATACGCAATATATATACATATTTACATTACTACTGACCACACACATCAACACGAATCGACAAACAGACTCAGCACATACATGAAAAGAAACACCAATGGCCTCATTCTGTTTCCTGCTCTGGTTGGTCCAGATGAAGTTCTATTAACGGGAATATAAACACACATATGCATAAAGTGGTTGCCCCTGGCAGCTGGACTCAGACACATGATCTCTCCAGGAGCTCCCTGCCCCCTCACCATTCCAGTTGCTGGGACCTGGCTCATGAGCCCCTATGGCCACAGTTCTACTCCAGTTGCTGGTGCAGACTCTTGCACGGATGCAACCGCAAACAGGTCTTGGCCCTTGTGACCCCCATGATCTATGGTCTTCCCAGCAGCTGTCCAGGAGTCCCTTGGTCCTCAATAGCCAACTTCCCCCTGACCTTGCCCTTAGAGACATACCTGGCTTCCAGGACAATTCACTGGCTCACTGGGTAGTCAGTCTTGATCTAGCACTCACACACTCACTTGCACATCTGCACTCACTCTAGATGCTGCACCATGGACACAGAAAACCTCTGGTCCCTAGTCTAACATCAGTGGCTGGCACTTGGTGTCCTTCATTCTGGTCTCTCCAGCCCCTGGCACCTAGGCACACCTGCCCTCCAACCCACCATCCCAGCCCTGCTGCTGACATCAGGCCCTCACTGCAGTTGCTGTAACTACAGAAACATGGCACCTCGGACCCATGGTCTGATGCCAGTTGCTGGCTCTTAGACCTCTGTGTACACACAAATGCACATAAAACAGACTCCCATGCCTGGGAGAAGAGTTGGACATAGAGTTTCATAAGAATACCAGACAGACTGCCATGATCAGATAGAGACAAATGTAATGATCTGCCCCTACGTACTAGCAGCTGGTCCTTTTTATTCCCTTTTACCTCTATTTTCCTGTGCTTGTTCCTTCCCAAATCACCTAGATCTTTTGCTTCCCCCACCTTTGGTTTCTCCCCTAAACATCCCATAATAAGCCTTGTCCAAACCCAAAATGTTCATCATTCTTCAACCAACAAAGTGTCCATACCCCTGAGCAACAGCAGTCATCCTCAGTCGGAAAGGTGCTTCAACATCGACTCATCTTGGCAGGTTTCATGGCTGTACACTGGGATTGAGGTTCTGCCCCTCAGGAAGGGTGTCCCGTCCCATGTGTCTGTAATTCAGGTTTTCCCTTGCATGACATTGTGCCCATGTGCTCCTCTGGGCTTGTGTGGATGGGCCTTAGATGGGCCGACGATACCCGGGATGGGCCTAGGAATAGCTGGGCAGAGTATTATTTGGGTACCTCCTTGAAACTTCCCTGCATAAGCTTTCATTCTCTTCACAAGAAAACCAATATTACTATTTTTTTTAAGTACTGAAACAGCATATTTCTCCTTAAAGTTTTTCCTACAAAAGATTGAATGTTTTCTCTGTTGCTCTTTTTTTTTTTCTCCCGCAAAAAATAACAAGAACATTTCAGCACAACTAAGCAAGTTTTGGTAAAGAGAGAAGCATCTGAAAACAATGCAGTCAAGCCACTAAAGTAACAGGCTGTTTTAAACCTTCTTTTCTATTACTTTTTGATGTCAACTTTTAAACTATTAAAAACAATATCTGATCGTAAGCAAAAAAAAAAAATCTCAGATAATGTAATAACAGACAGTTGTAGAAAATCACCCAAGTAGACTATGTAAATAGCACAATAAATTTGCATTATATGTTTTCTTAGCTGTTTTTTTGAGTGTATTCATCTACAGCACCCTGCTGCAGCTCACCCCAAACAACAAAAATGAACTGTCATCTTGTTTAAGCCCACAGATGAGTTGAAAACACAACTTATGTAGTTTTAATGTCTGTTAACTTGGTCATCTGATATTTGCCAAGAACTAACATTTGCAAACCAACCTGCTAAAGGAACAGAAGTGTGTGACAAGCTCTTTGACTTATTCACATTTTCACTAAGCTAAGTAGACCATGAGGATTTTGAAAGTAGACTTCCAGTGGAATCTTTGATCCTTTAGGTTCACTTACATTTGAAAAACACTTGGCAAGCAACAGCTTTTTGTCTGCAATCCAAATGCGAAGACACAGTAAATGCATTTTATTTCCTATATCACTTACAGTCTCTTTTAGGCAGCTGACTAACACCTACTACGACAAATCATTATAAATTTAACTATGAGAGTCAGATAGGCAAATAGAATCTAGGAGAGGCTGAGTTAACATTTATAAAAAATACAGATTGCTTTGATACATTGCTGTGAATATGTGTGAATATTGAGTCTTACCATAGTACAGAGATACAGTGCACCCTCAGCAAGTTTGCCAATGACATCAAGCTGCGTGGCATGGTTGACACGCTGGAGGGAAGGGATGCCATCCAGAGGGACCTGGACAGGCTTGAGAAGCGGGCCTGTTTAAACACGTCTTTCCTATGGAAAACCATTACCAAATATCAGGGTCTTCAAAGGCTTGTGTTTGGTATGCTTTATATGGCAAAGGGCTAGTACCAAAGAGACATCTCTTCAGGAAGAATTCTTCTAGCCACGTATTTCATGTATTTGATGAAATACTGCAGGAAAAGTAAAAGCAGAAGTGTGAAGGAGATTTGCAGATGGGGTCATGCACTGAATAGCAACATACGGTAACAAAATTCAGGTCATTGTCAAATATCAGTGTAGGGTGCAATTACTAAAGCCATGAAATATAAAACCTGCTTTTGGCTTCCCTGCTAATATTCCCTGCTATATTCCCCACCAAACTGCAGGTAATACTTAGATGTTTTACTTTATATTCATCTACTGGGAAAATCATATTATTAATATCTGATTTCACTTCTGAGTATAAGAAGAATTTTCTCAGCACATAAAAGAAGAGAAATCTTTAATACTGCATGTCTCACATGGTTGAGCTCCTGCTGAGGAACTATGCTGCACTAAGTAAGCCAGGTTATATAAATCATTTTATGTGAACAAGTATGCAATGATGTATCAAGTCATAAGACTGCTGCAGCAGAATCACCCCAATCATCACTATTTTCAGATACGTCTCATTCTTACCTAGTTTTTAATTTGGTCATAAATGCTAAGTATTTGAATTAAGAAACAACAACAACAACAACAACAACAAAAAATCCCCAACAACTCACCATTGAGGATAATTAAGCATTGGTACAAGCTGCCCAGACAAGCTGTACAATCTCTGTCTTTTCAAGACCCTACTGGATACAGCCTTGAACCTCTCAGCTCATCTTCTTTGTTTAGGAGGTTGGACTAAAGATCTCCTGAGGTCCCTTCTAACCTAAATCATGTGAGGATTGTCTATGGAAAATTTTAGACTATGAGTCTCAGTGATTCAACGAAGGAAAACCTCTCTACTGTTTTTGGGGTTTTTTTACGGATATATAAAATGTTTTGATAGAGAAGAATTCTAAAAAAATCATGTGAAAGAAAACAGGCTGGAGCATTGTCAGCAATCATTTTGCTGACCTTAATTTTTCAATATTTTCTATTAAACACTATTCTTGTGTTAGAGAACAAAACAAGAATCTAGACCCCAGCTTCTTATTGCCTGAGCATTTTCTGAGGGAGACTTCCTATTTAGCCTGTAGTTTAGCACATTTTTATGTATTTGTGGTTAAAGATTCAGACCAAAATATGATCAGACTTCAGTGGTATTTCTTGAGCCCAGGAAAGAATTAAAGATTAAACATTAGCCAAAAAACTAAAAAATTACTTCATAGTTTGGAACTTTAGGAATGAAACATATGTTATGAACTATTACATTTTGTTGCTCTTTTTGGCAGGTAAGCAAAATGCTGAATTTAAATTTTAATGAAAAGAAGCTGTGGAATATTTTCTACTTACTGAGCTAAGACCAAAAAAGGAAAATGATAACACTGAAAAGTCTGAGCAAAATAACCCTTTCTGAACTAGTAGTAACCCACTTTGGGTGACTGTGGAATGCAGGAATATGAAATGTTTATTCTTTCTGTTCTGGAACACTGTTATCTAAGATGGTGTTATTGAATTAATAAAATGCAGGTTTTGATATCAGCAAATTACAACAGCAACTGATTTTTATTCTATTCAAAATTCACCTTATATTTGGCTTTGAGAATTAGGAGATTTGAGCTCACATAACAACATTCAGAAACAATGTCTTCAAACTCTTTCAGGCAGCACTAGGAAATAGAAGTTTTTCAAATGTGGCACAAAGCAAAAAACATGATTCTGGCTCCAAGGATGGTTTCACAATCTTTTTGTTATGTGTGCAGGATATTTTGAGACTAAATAAAGTAGCTAGAAAACTTCCCTCTGATTTCAGCAAAAGATAACTGCCTTTATAAGATTCCACTTGTTGTTGACAAAAATAAGCAGTCTCAGGTTTCTTATTTGATTAAAAAAATATGTTTAATGTTTTCAGACTTCAGTGAGAAAAATCTTAAGCCAGAGCTCCCAAAGCTGTGTAAACCTACTCTAATAAGCCTATTAACAGTTTGTGTACAGGAGGGTATCAACATGGACTGTTTCTTTGGAAATGAATTCGTACTTCTTAAGTGAAGACTTTTCAACATGTGGGAAGAAATGCAGCAGTGTAATAATTCAAGAAAATGATGACCCAGAGCATGCAAGTGATACATAACAGATCAGATAATAAGTGCTTAATAAAATTCTATTTGTATGAAAAAATTAATTACGATAAAAAGATTAGATACTTTTCTTTGAAGTCTGGATTTGACTGTTAATGATAAAAATATTTAAAACAAAATATCAAAGAACGTAATTATTTTAGTCTAGTGAATTATAAATATGGATAGTTCTGCTGCTGGATGTCATTATGTTTCTAGAATTAACCAAGCTCCTAATTGACATTCCTTATGCACTAAATAACTTAGGCATGTAATGATTTTAAAGTGTGTCCATAAACTCCATTGACTTCAGTGGTATTTAGGGATATGTATAATGTCAAACACACACTGAGCAGCACTGAGCAGCTTTTCTGAACATGGATATTTTCTAGTAATGAAGTCTAAGAGGATTTTAATAGCTTTGGTTTTATTGATTTAATGGAAAGCAACTACAATTTTATCTGGTTATAAATGGTACCTGAATTAATAGGGCCATAAAAGAAACCATAAATTTAAGGCACCATCATGAAGTACTTAAAATAAAAAAACCAAACCCCAAATACAAGCCCTTTTCAAAACTGACTTGTGCCCAGGGGAATCGTCGTACTGTTTGTAATGAGAAGCATTTTGTACTTTATTGAATAATTAAAAGTAAAAAGAATTCTATATAATTCATTCAAACAATAACAAAAGACTTTTTAATCCTTAAGAGGAGGTGAGAAATTCTAGGAAACATGATGAGAAAAATAAAGTGTGTGTTTTTCAATGACAACTGTTTCCAAAAAAACCCACTTAATTATGGTAAGTGAAAAGAGCATGACAATACATGTGTGCTTTTACATTGTTTCTTTCCCTTAGAACTAATTTGTGGGTGTACTCACGTTTTTAATAGTGACCTAGAGAAACTCTATAATTGCATTTCATACTACATCAAAATTACATCAGGCCAGAGAATTCTGAGAATTTTAGCTTTATGCTCGCATTTCTCTCTTGTTCATTTTTATGCAGACATTTATGTTATTGGCTACAGATCAAAACAGCTGTTCAGATATGCTAGTGCAGACAAGTATTTGAAGAATACTCAATATTCTATAATTATCTGAGAAGTGTCCCACCTCCAATTTTAATCATCTAGACAAGATTTAGAAACCGTTGTCTTGATTTAGGTGACATATGTCATACACAAAGTAAGAAGGTATCATGTTGTCAGAGGTAAGGATAGTCAGAATAGTTCAAGAACGGTTCATTACAGGAAGCAAATTTGTGAAATATTACTAACTAGTAAAAATAATCAATGCATTCATAAAAGCAAATATTTTTGATGGATCATTTCAGTAGAAATAAAATATTTGTAAATTATTTTTAATCAGGATCACTTCATTGTTTTGATTTACAAGGTAGCTTACCTCAACCCTTATATCAACAGGGTAGGGTAGGTAATAAAAGATAATAATGGAATAGGATTTACATGCCAGTGATGATTACCTCCTCAATCAATTTTGTACTGAGAAAATGAATAGCCCTATATCCTGAGGAAGCATTCAAATACTAATCAACTTAAAACTTGTATTTCTTGAACTAAAATATGCTGTATTTCCTAAGAACAATCACGGATCTTAAAGTTTTATACATTGTTCTTTTGGAGTAGATAGAGGAAAATAGACATGAAATCAAAATGTTCTTTTAACAGTTTTACTTACTAGTATGAACTGACCACCTGTATTTCAATTTTTTAGGTGTTCTGTGGTACTCAGTAGATAGACTATTAGATATAACTTTGCTTGATAACAATATAGTTTCATCTTTAATGACATGGACTTTTTGCCAATGCAGTTACATTAAATTTTTATGTTTTCTTATTTGAAGTAAGAAAACAAATGAACACATCCAGTCTTAACAGGTATTGTCAGAGTCCAAGTAGATAATAATTCTAAGGTACCTTATTTTGCATCTTATTCTGGCTGAAAAGTTTCTTGTTGGTTGTGTTTTCCCACTGTTGTCTACAATTCTTGGCTTCATGAGTTGTCAAAAAATAAGTTTTGGGTAGTTGACTTGCACTGAAGTGTCAGAGGAACAAGCATGGAAGGAGTGTCTTAATTTAGTTCATTCATAGAGAAGATACTGCTTCACATGTAATTTCATTGTTGGGTTTGTCTGTTTGCAAGACTTCTGTCTCTTGCTCCACTGGCTATGGCTAAAGACACCAAGTTTAGGCTGTTTCACATCTCATTAATTCCTCTTCCTGGGATCTGACAAGCACTAGACAGAGCACCTGCTATTTCTCTCATAGGGTTAAAAGAATAAGAGATAATTCACTTCCAGTAATTCTTCAGTTACTTTTCTTACATCTTCCTCTTTGCTACACACACACAAAGTGACAGAGAATGCTGTTATTCTTGGTAACTCTATGATTCTTTTGCCTTTACCATGATGCCATTCCTCTTTTAAAACTTACAGGCATTTAGCTAATATATTATTGCTCTTGTGTAACAATATTAAGCACAGCATGTTGGTCTTCAGAGAAAATGTCAGCTATTGCTAATGATGGCTAATGAAAAAGAGATGATTTATCAAAATACAGGTGGTGTGGTCATGGACATGGCAACAGCTGACTCATTTTTTCCTCTGTTAAATTGTCACAGACTATGTAGATATGAAAGTTGTGCTCCAGTACTTCCCACTTGCAAAGGAAAACACTTTTCATAGTATTTTCATAGACACTAAAATTTCTTGAACTCTGAGACCTGAAGATACAGTTAATTTTTTTTTCCAATTTAATATGGAGAGATCATAATGAACAATTACATACCACAGTTGCTCCGGTTCACTTTGAAAAACTAATGCATACACTTGCATCCTGCATGACAGGCATTGGTGGTTTAGAACCAAATTTCTAAAGCTGAAATTAGTCCTGACTCTTAATAAAGTCCACAGTAAATTAGGTGCAAAAGTCAGGCAGGATATTTGGTTTGAAGTATCTGTGATGATTTTTTTTCCATCTTCAAATGCAATTGAACCTTCAGAATTACTGCGAGAAGAGGGAGCTTGTAACATCAAATTCATTCTTCTTCATTCTCAGAGATTAAGAAAAGTGTGTTTACTGTTTTAGAGGTTATTGCCATCTCCTGAATTTCAATCTGCCATCCCTTTCCAATGCTCTTGAATTCATTTTATATGACAAACTAACCCAAACCAGAGCAACAGTGCATCTGAATGAGGAGATAGAGGTATATCTGTAAAGTTCACAGAGTCATTAAAATATAACACTTCTTCCTTTACAGGACCACACTGAGGTGATGAAATGCATTAGTTTTAATGTAATCAATGGGAATGGAAGCTCTGTAAGTAAGTTAAGCAATGCAGAAGACATACAAAGGTCTTACTAAAAGAATTTCGTGTTCCTGATGACTTATGTTTTGCTCTACAAAGTACTTTTGTCTAATGCAGAGTTTTCCCTTGACAGCTTCCCAAAACATTTTGGATCCAGACTGAAAAGATATCAAAAGGAAAAATGCCTGCTGAATCAACCAGTATATGTTAATCAAGTAATAGTTTTGGCTGTACTTAGCAATGGAACTAATCACAAAATCCTTGTCATTCTCCTTACATAGGCCTTACTACACACAGGTCTGAGGATACAGGAAGTTTGACTGAAAACAGTGGGACTATTTATTTAAAGTTGTGGCCCTTCTTAGATTTTTATATTTATTCTGAAAAAAAATAATTCTCGTTTGATGATGAGCAAGAGTTTTGGACAAATCTTTCTCTGACAGTTGACGCGCCTGTTGATAGTAGAGACATAGAGCAAATCCAAGCAGAACACGAGTGTTCTCCTTCTCAAAGTGAAAACACACAGTGGAATTTCTCCATTGTAACCATGCAACCATGTAGCAGGTCATGGTGAATCAGAAACTCCCTTTTTGGTTTGGTTTTTCTTTTTCTTCCTGGGCAGCCTTTGATCGAAACCTGGGTAATTTGTTCTGAATTGTTAATTTCACTAAAAGTTAGAGAACAGCATGCATGTTTGACAGAATGATTTTCCTGATCTAAGATTTCTGTTAGGCTCACAAGGCTAATCACGTTCTTCTCCACCTTTTTAGCAGTTTCAATTTGCAGGAAACTTGTTTATGCTTCTGGAAGTTTTCTTTTCTAGTCATCCTCTAAAACATGTGAGAAGGATGTAAAGGATTTTACCAGATACAAATTCTACAACTCTCAGCAGTTGCAAGTCAAAAAAGAAAAAGTTTTCTACAGGTGGGTATAACCAAAATATTTTCACCATTAAACTGTTTTCTGCAGGTAGGGATAGTCAGAACGTTTAGTCTATTAAGTTGCTATTCAATAAAAAATTTAATTTTTTTTTAATAAAAAAATAATTGTA
The DNA here is from genome assembly GCA_028565335.1 of Limnodromus scolopaceus. Lineage (NCBI taxonomy): Eukaryota > Metazoa > Chordata > Aves > Charadriiformes > Scolopacidae > Limnodromus > Limnodromus scolopaceus. Next base: position 125,439,536 of record JAOXNO010000001.1, read on the forward strand.
TGTGTACAAAAAGATTTCCACAGAAAATTTTAACATCAGACTGATATATACAAAAAAGAGTAGAGCTTGAAAGCTGGAAACTTCTCCAGGAGGGTATAGTCATTGGAAATAACTCTTTCTATAAAAATGGAGATTCTAGTTGGAGAAATCCTGTTAGCCTCCACAAGAAGCAGAGAGTCTTTCAGGCACGAAAACTGTGAGGAGCTCCATAAGTCAGCACTTCAGATTCCACCCAAGAAACATCAGTTAGACTCTGCAGACCAAGGAGCTATTTAAATGGGACAAAATACTTTTTTTTTTCTTTACTATGCAGCCTTCTGATTTCAGCTACAGCTGAAAATGTGGAGCTCTTGTCACTAAAATGATCATAAGAAGTAGAATAGGGTAGCCTGAATATAACGAGTTCTGCAATGATGCAAGCAGCAACAGTTTCTATAGGAATAAAAGTTCTTCGTTTCCAGCTTGGACAAGCTACATTTTTAATTACAAAAGTCATTTTAAGAGTATTTAAAGACATGAAAATGAACAAAATGTGGTGTTGTCACTTGAAAACAAGACAAGATGTTACGATTAACATTTTAAACCACTGAACTCATTATTTTTGTAAAAAAGAAATTCTAACATCCCCATTGGGACAATTCAGATCTGCTGTACACATGACCAGTAGGTTGCTGAAAATTAATTGGCCTGGGAAGTGAATGCATTAGCATAACGAATAAGGGGTTTATAGGTAATAATATGTATGTAATTATAATGAAAAATATCTATGTGTCTGTCAAAGTTGACAAAAATACCAAAGGCATTGTTCTTATCAGTTTTATAATAATGTGGAAATCAGTATTTGATAAGAATAATTATATATTTACTTCTGACTCAATATCAAACATTAAGCTCAATTTTATCATTGCCGTCTTAGTTTATATGCACTTTTCTAATCGGGAACAGTTAACTAATAATTTAACTGTAATATATAGCTTAGAATACCCTCATGATGTATGAGTTCTGAAAGCTATTAATGAACAAGTTCATTGCTACAAAAGGGAAGAAACTAGTTAAGTTGTAATGAAAGTAGCAATGTCTGTCTCGGTCAGTGAGAAATAGAACAATAGAACACGGACTATTTCCACCAGGAATTAATACTAATATTTTCATTTATAACTACAATGTTTTCCTGCCCTGATAGCAACATTTTCATAACAAGCTTTTCACCAGAGATTTGGAGATGGATAAAGGTAGTTATGAGACAAATTGTTATCCAATATTTAAGTTAAGCCTTTGTTGCATCTCCTTCGGAACTTTGTAAGATGCTCACTTCACTAGGTTCTTTTATAAATTTCTGGGAATTTATATGCCCTATACTCGGCACTGGTGAGACCCCACCTCGAGTACTGTGTCCAGTTTTGGGCCCCCTACCACAAGAGGGACATTGAGG
>JAOXNO010000001.1:125469909-125493335 GCA_028565335.1 Limnodromus scolopaceus
CCAAAGAAGGGGACTCCACAACCTCCCTGGGCAGCCTGTTCCAGGGCTCTGTCACCCTCACTGTGAAGAAGTTTTTTTCTCATATTTGAGTGGAACCTCCTATAAAATGTCCCTTTGGATGCAGCAACTCTTGTAAAAGAGGTTTTGGAGCAGGTTCCAATCACAGGATTTAGGTTCTGAAATGCCTAATTTATCTATTGTAAAGGAATTTACAATTGCTGTCGGTAAGCAAACTCCTTGTTCCAGATCTTGGTATTTCCAGGGCACACAGTCATGCTCCCTCTGCAGGCTTCTTTTTGTTGGATAAATTAATCATAGTGACATGGTTTCAGCAAGAGATTTGAAACCCATCCCCACTCCACTGTTATGGATGAAGGCCAGGGCATGCCAGAAAGGAAATCAGCATGCATACTCCTAGATGAGTGCTGTCACCACTGTCACCAGCAGAAAATAACAACTTAATCTTGTGAGATGGCCAACACTGTCAGTGTTGGGAGAATGTTAGGTGTGTTATGTAAATGCTGAATTCTCAGAGGCTAAAGTTGAAAAACACCTGTATTCTGGACCCTCACTGTAATTTTAACTGATTTTTTTATGTTTAGATAGCCAGCTTAGTTCTAAGTTGCTAGTTGCCAAGTACTTTTTTAAAATATTCTCTTAGGAAAATTCTCCAAACTCTGTGAGTTGGAGCGTTGATTTGATAATTCTAGAAATCATTGAGTAAAACTGAATTATTGTGAGCAACTGCATTATTTCCACAGTATTGCATGCACCGTTTCTCTTCCATCTACAATCCCATTTACCATTCTGTCGCAGCAGTTCTTTAAGATTCCTGTTTCTTCACCTCCACAAATCACCCTCCCCAAGATTAAAGTTTCTCAGGTATGTGGGTCAATGGATATATCTGTTTATAAAATCCTGAAAGCTATTTTTCAGAGATGAGAAATAGTATTTAAGGAATGCCCCGTAACTCTTATTCTTTTAACTTTCTACCTTGACAATATTTAGAAAATATCAATCCTTTCAAGGGTCTAATAACATACTCCACATCCAGTCCTTTCAAGAAGGTTTTTCAGAATGAAGGTCATTAAGATTATTGCTCCCTTTTCACCTGTGATAGTATAGCTATAAAAATGTCTTTTGTGACTATCAAAACCAGCATTGGGGCAAAGCCACTTGTGTTGTACTAAGCCATAAAGCTCTTCTTCCATCCTCTAGTACTTGTAATTAAAGAGCCTGATCGAGATCATCTGCACAGTTGTTCTGTGCATATTCTGAGACCTGATTTGATTCTGTTAATTTATTCTTAAATATATATGAAAACAGTTCAGATAGCCAGACCCAGAGAATTTTTGCTTTTCCAGTGCTGTGTTACTGAATCAATAAACCAAATATACAAATATGTCTGTAAAGCAGTTCACTAATACATGGAATTCAATTAAATATATTCATGGTCATAATCTTTTGGCTGGAGTCAGCTTCTAATCTGCAGATAACCCTACTTCTGCAAATTAAACCACATTGCTATGTTTTCTCATCAAGACAATAATTAAAGGATTAACAGTAGCTGATACTTCAATTATTCTTAAATAAAGTCCTATATCTAATTTCCAGAACACGTGTTGCACCAGTATTCCAGACTACTATAAGTAATATAGAAATATTCTGTCTGTCTCTCCTATCAAGGCCATCACCATCTCTTTCTTTCTTTTTTAAATGACTTTTAATAACAACAACAACAAATTTTTGACATTTGAAAGAAAAAAATCCCCAAATTAGATAAAACAGTGCATTATTAAGTAACAGCAACTAGGCAGCTCTATGTAATATGATAACATGGCTTACATTTCACCATGAAGTAACTTTGCTGTTTTTATTAAGTTTAACTATCCACAGGTTTTCTTTCACGTGCAGAAGGACTGTTCTCTTTATATTTCTTTGATGAGATTATACTTATGTGTACAAATGAAAAAGAGGAAAAGGACAAGATGGAGCAGAGCCTGTTCAAAAGCTATGATTCAGCAAATTGCATGCTGAACTTCAAGCGTGCTGATGAATTTGAAAACAGAAATGCTGAAGAAATTATGATTATTATTATAACTATTATCATTTCACAATATAAGGAAATTGTCATACAGAATTTAGGATTTTAAATTACTGATTACAATTATTAATTACATAAGTATGTAATAAAGTAATGACTACAGGTAATTTGTACACGCTGTATATAAATTTATTTTGTTTCTTTGTAGTCATCTGCCACAATAAGATAGAAAGAAGGATAAGATTATTAGTGAATGGGATAAAGTAGCTAGGTACAACAAAGAAATATCATTCCCTGCACAAACCAAAACTGGAACCACAACTCCTAACAAATGGAGAGATAATTTTAAGGGGTAAGCAGTCTCTGTCCCATCTCCAGCTGCAAATGATTCTACCTGGAAGCTACTTCAAAAAATGCTGCATGCAGCTTTTGCCAACTGTCCTAATAATGAGTAGGAGAATAGAATTTCTTAGATCACCACAAGCTTAAAAAAAATCTAGTTCTGTAAGTTGAGATCACCACACTGATTTTTATTTTTTTTTAATCTGAAGAGAAATGCAAATCTGGTATAATACAATGAAATAAAATTATAAGAACTGTGTCATTAAAAAACAAAGCACAGGACACCTAAACTAATTCAGATATTGATGGGAGATTAAATCCCAACTTTGCATGCAAGATGTATAAAGATATGCCTCTCTACTACAGTAAAACTGAAAAAATCAATATGGTATTTTTCAATAAGGAATATGCATCTATATTTGCATGGATGATACATATTAGTTTAACAAGTGACATTCAGGATAGTTTACATGTGAGTTGGGCTTTTTGCTTTACTATGTCTTTTCTTCTTACTGGGAGAACAACATTTCTATATGATGACTTTTGTTCTAAAGCTTAGTTAATTCATAGTTACTCACAGTGTTTTGACTTGTCATGTGAATTCCAGAGTTTTGAAAACAAGAATAAAACAAAGACACTGCAGGTTTCTGAAAGCAACAATAATCAAGAGTAGCTTTGCAATGACTTTGGCAAGCTCCCTCAGTACTTGTTAGACCATCCCATCATGGCTATGGACTTATGTCTGTCCAGTTTGTTTAAATGTTCCCCAACCTAATCCTCCTCTACCAAGGACCTCAATACAGGAGGTTCTTTAACAGATTATCTGCTTCCCTCAGCTAGGATTACGGTTGAAGACTTGCTCTATGTACAAATACTCAATCATCACATCCTCTGCCTTAAGAAATGTTGCAAGTTATGGATTCTAATAAATCTTATTTACGGACCACATAGCACAAGCAGACCTAAGGAGAAAGATATATCACAAGAATCCTAATGAAAGAGAGAAAGAGTAAGAATGATGATTAATTCATTTAGGTTCCATCAACAACTTTTATTAATTTCTTATCTAATAAAACAAAACAAAATATGTTAAATAATTTTTCTTATAATGTTTCTTTATACAAAACATTTCTCCATAATACTCAGCACTGTTGTAGATATTGAAGATTTAGAGTACTTTGTAAGCATTGATTGATGAGCCTAAAGGTACTGAATAAAACTCTATGATATTAAAATTAAGTATACAAACTGTGCAATATTGCACATATGCATATTTATATTTGGATATTTTTAATATTTATATATACATATATATCACTATATCTATACATATATATATCATACTCCTGCTTAACACCCATAAGCATTCATACTGCTATCACAGTCTAATTTTTTCAGTGAATACAAACATTTACAGAGAATTACAATGATGTGTTCTTTAGTGAATTTTTCCCCTTAGCTCTCCAATTTCAAATAAAATTGACAAAAGAAGTAGAGTCCTGTGAGCACTTGTATGGATGGAAAAGTTGCAGAGCATACTTAAAATTTTTTATATGTCAGGGAATCCACATTACAATCCATTGCAGCCTCCCCCATTTTCACTGTTAATAGAATGATTCATTTCCGCTGATAAAGGTATGTACATGCCTCTATATAGAGTAGGATTTTCCAGACTTCCTAGTAGTGGTCTGATTTCTGTACAGAGAAGAATTGCTGTTAAGCTTTGTCTCTTTCTGGGTTATTTTTTATTTTTTATTGGTTGGGGTTTCACTGCTGTTCTTTTCTTCTTCCTTTCTATTATTTACCTCTGTTCAACACTGATTTTTATATAGTTCTGGTTCTCCAGTGATGGGTATGTAGTTAGCCAACCAGAAATCAATACTGTACAGTAGAAGTCTTCTTTGTCTTTGGTACCAGGACAACTTTCTGTAAGACACTGATTGACAAATACATCCTTCCCTGGCACTGGCTATGAGGCTTCTGTTGCATGCTGGTTGCTACTACCTCCTTCAATCAGCTGCCTTCACTACTTCTATAAATGCTTTATGAATGTATTTCAGTCTAAAGAGGCCAGATTAGTTTCACACATTTTAAAGAGTACTTTTTGCTAAACTGGCTTCTATCATCTGAAATAAGTCTTAGGAGTGTTCATATCTCCACAGACAAACCTGAGAGCAAAATTACTTCCTTGAACAGCACAAATAGAAAAGTGAAAGATATATGTCTGTAGCCTTGTATTGGAGGAGAGATCCTTCCTCCACATGCTCCTTCTCTTCTATTGTAAGTAATTTCTCCTGGGCTACCTTTTAGAGTTCTGTTATTCCTGACTCCTCCTGCTTCCAGATTTACTTCTTTAAACTGAATTCTTTCCACTTTTCCTTCACTCTAGTATTTCTTTCTTTCTGCTATGTCCCCAGTACCCCTAATCTCTGAGTAACTTCCACCCGCTCAAAGGTGTCCCATTTATGACTCACCTTGTTACTGTTGTTTTCTGTATCACTAATCATGGGGACATTCAAAGGCTCCAACGCTTCCAGCATAGCATGCTATAAAACAAGGCTGTGCTTCAAGGCCAAATTCTGTTTTCAATGTGTCACAGTATTTTTAGCTAGCAGGAAAAACAGTAAGTCATACTGAAACTACACTCTCTTACAATAGACTCATTTCTCAGGCAGATATTAAAAAGGTAAGATGTGAATTAAACATTTATTTCTAAAGTTCATCTAGGTATGTATGTTTTCCCAGTAAGTTAAGATTAATGTACTTTGGTCTTCAGGATAAATTAAATTTACAGATTAGATAAAAATACTTTCAGCCAAATCCAGAAGGGGTCTATCATGTGTTATGAGCTAGAATCCATTAATGCTAATGTGGATTCCATTAGGTTTGCTTGCAAGAATTCAACCAATATGCAGCGAAACCCTAGGAATTATAAGTTACATGTCAAGAATTTGAAACAAGGGGTAATTTCCCCATAGAAACGTGGAAAGAATTATTTTCTGGAATGTGCTTGTCACACTGATGCCAAGTAAAAAAACGTAAAAGATTGTGTCTCCATCTTCCAAAAGCATCCACTTGCAAATCTGCAAAAAACATAATATAGAAATCAGTATTAGTATACATATATGTGTGTGTGTGTATATATGTATATACACAAATGCTTACATATATCTATACACAGAGTATAAAGGCAACAATGAATCTCTCACACACTGTGACTCTTTAGCTCTGTGATATGCAAACTTTTATTTATCTGCCTGCAGCTTTGTCTCCTGAGTAAGTGGCTACGGCTAATTTGTTTTACTTCTGCTTACGGCACCATGGTTCTATGTGTATATTATAAAGCTATATTTCAGAGAAATAAAGGCCAGAGTGGAGGCACAAGATGTGGCATAGAGGGGTACAGTCATGGGGTGACAGAAGTGGCCCCACAGCTATAAACTAACCAATAGTCAGTTAAATGCAGACCTGAAGCAGGACGAAAACAATTTTCAGGATAAATAAGACAGTAAAAAAGAAATATCCAACATATGTAAAATGCATCACATAATGAATCTGAATGTAACGTGGAGACATAGGCCAATGAAGAAAGAGTAAGATGTAAAAGCGTGTTAGTTAACACTTAAATATGACCTCACGTGCATCTCTAGTTTGAGGATGAAGAAACTACCAAGATGGACATCAAATTCCTACTAGCAAAGGACTCCATGTCCAGGACTCCTGCCAAAAACTCCCTATAACATCTTACTACCACCACTAGAGTGAAACCACCATTAGGATCCAGAAAAGCAGTGGAAGGGTGAGCATTACACCAGAAAAGGGTAGAAAATAAGTGTGTGTATAACAATTTTAACTGTATTATTGAGAATTTTCCTGTATAGAAGGACTCTTTTTTTTTCAGTAATAAATAGATCTGGACTACTAATGATTCTTGGATTTGACTGTTAAAGCATCGATTATATCAACAATAAATTCTTGGCTTTACATGTAAAGTGTGTTTCCTCATTGTGAAAAAAACAAGATCTTGAGCACAACACAGAGATATAGACATATGACAGACAGATATACATGCAGCAAAAGTTTTAAACTCTTAATTAATTTCTAGGCAATCTCAAAGGTATAACTCTGCTTGACTCACACCTACCACTGCATGATCTGCTGATCTTTTCTGTCTCTTGCTGTGCTGTCATTCTACACACCTTCCCTTCCCCTTCCCCCCAAGTCCTGTAAAGCTGTCCATGAGAAGAAACATTTAACTTTGCAATACATATTCCTTGGAATATGTAGACTGTGGACCTGAAACTGTCACATCTCACTGCAGTCACATTCACAGGGGTTACAGGTGTCTGCTTTATTGTCATTAAATACACAAATGAATTATGGCAGTAGGTTTTCAAATCAATTTGGGATTTCAATTGAAAATCCTCCCCGAGGCTGAGCTGTAACAGTAGGATCTCTGTTCCTGGCGCATGGCCACTTACAATTTTCACTATCAGCAACCTGAACTTACAGTCACAACAGTAAAAATTATTGGAATGGTAAAATATGCAAAGAATACAACTCAGAATGTAAGGTAAGCAGATAAACACTTTCAAATCTGGCACTGTATCGCTATGCCTACTCTGATCATTTGCACATGCACTGAGTCTAAAAGCACTTGCATTGAGTCTAAAAGTGGCAGGAAATGAGGAACAGTATCAGTAACAGCCTGAGGACCTTAAACTGGAACAGGCTATTTTGTCATCTACCATTATCTCTGTTAATTGAGGATTCGTCCTGACATGTATTTTTTTACATTTACTGTTTTACGTTTCCCTTTTTAATAGTACTTTCACTGATTTTCTTCTATTTGTCAGTAAGTTGCAGGTATCTCTGTTTGGTGGTGATAAGCATGCTTTTGAGAAATGCTCACCTGTTTTCTTTATTCCATTATACCAGGCTTTCAAAACACATTATTGTGTTCCTGCATCACGTGTTTCCAGGTGATCCAGAGCAGCCAAATTACCTTTTCAATATCTTTTTTTTAAATACATTTGCATCCTTTATAGAACTTACACATGCCTTCTGCATCAAAAAGCCTGTCCAAAACACTTGGAACCTCTAGCTGGTGAGAAATATGCCTGTGCAATATGTCATATGAGATCTTTGAAGATTGCTTTAGCAACATGGTCACTAGTGGCTACAATGCAAAACGGCAACAGAATGATAGTGCCAGACAGGACATGATTCCTTTGCAACTCATTTACTTTATATGGCTGCAGTTTTGTGACTCATCTAACTGTATATAACTACACTGCATGCCAGGCAGAAGACAATCAACCCCATACATGCAAGGGGACTTTCATCTCCAGTATGAAAAGAAAGAGAAAGAAGAGAAGAGAAGAGAAAGAGAAAGAGAAGAGAAAGAAGAGAAAAAATTGCGCAGCAGTGACTATAGTACGTGCCTCTGCAGCACTGTAAATGACAAACACCATTTTAGTACTCCAGGAAAACCCACAGCAGACTTAAAATACTTTCTAATGATTAAGCAGACTCTTGTGCTGTGAATTCCATCCTCCATGTAAGATCATTATAGTGGAACACATATTTTCAGTCGATGCTTCTTCAAGGGACTTCTGCTTCTCGTTCAGGCTGGGTCAAGCAAGAGCGTGGGGCAGAGCCTGCCTTTCTGCCCTGGGGCTCTTCCTGTGAGACAATCATGCAAGAGGGATTGGGTATCATTTGGTTTAATAACTCCTAATCCCCCTGGGGGACAAAGTATAGGAGGAAAGAGATCAGCTAATTATAGTTAATTGTATTAGCTGGGAGAGACTGATTAACATAATTAAGATAGCCTTGTGACTGGTAGCTCTGTAGCAGGAAAGTGTTCTTGGATGTAGCAGGTGAAAACAGAATTCAGAGAAGCATGAGCTAGATAACCTAGCTAAAGTCCTAAGAGGATTATTTTTTGTCAAACATATGCCAGAGGAAGTGTACAGGATTGTTGCAAGCACACAAGGACTGTAAGTGAGGCAGTTTTTACAGAAAGATGGAAGATTGCAGGTTAATGCACTGGAAAGTTTGCAGTGTATGAGTAATGTGAAAGAGGTAAGCATACACGAGTTGCCTGGAAACAGAACCTGTGGGCTAGGAAACAGGTACTGGTGTAGGGTGAATATAAACACAGACTTGACAAGTGGTTTTATTTGGTATTGTTATTGTTAGGGAGTGGATTTTATCTTTTCTTTTTTATTCTTTTATTCTTTTTATTTATCCTTCCCCAGGATTGAATGTAAGCATACGTTATGAAAGACAAATATGTTTCATGGTATTACTTCTCCGTTTGGCAAGATGTGAGGTTTCTTGTTATCTCTGCATTTCTTGGGGTCTTTCAGAATGGTAATATAGTGTAATTTTAAATTTGGGAGGTCTGAAAAGGTGCATGGATAGAATTATAGATCTGTAGTTTTTCAGTTCGTTCGGGGCAGCAATAGGGTAATAATCCTCAGCTCCTAATTTCATGACACCTGAGAACTTAAGAACTATATAAGGGGATTTGTAAAATGTAGTTAAGAATATTTTTTTTTCCATTTCTGCATTTTTTTCCCAAAGCAATGGAGGCCTTTCATGTTTAGAAATAATAATAAGAGACCAACCAAATTGTTTGAGAAAGCTATGTTCCAGTTTCTGCTATAGCTACTAAGTTTCCTGGGCTGAACGTCCAGGGCTATGGCTGTGGTTTTCTTTTGTATGTGTGTTGGTCTGCAATGTTTTTAAATGAGTTCTTGTCTTAGCAATAACACAAAGCAATCCAGATTATTCCTAAAAGAAATTCTATTTTTTTTTAAAGGAGGTAGCTCACATGGCATAGCATAACTAAGAATTAATTGTGTTTTTAATTTTTGTTTGATTTCTGTAAATTAAGAACTTTGTCACAGAAAAATTACTTTAATTTCACCTCACCTAATTCTTACTTTGCTTTTCTGGTTTTCTTCCCTGAAAAAAATTGCTCAGTATAATTGGGAATCTTTCTGTTTCTTCTTTGGTAGCTGAAAGGCAATGCAACAGTGATGTCTGTTTAAACTTCATATAAAGAATTTTACTTTCTGGGCTGTTACTGTTCCTCAGTTCCAACAAAATAGCTCAGACACCCCCAGAGCCTTTACTCTTCTACGGCCTTGCACTACCACTGAAACAAAGCAAAAGGAACAGTTTACGAAGCAGAAAACTTCCTTACTATCACAGAAGTAGCTATGGGTAATGATCATAGTAAATCTTCAACAAGAGGGGTAACCCATGATTTTTAAGCCTATTTGTGAACCATCATTGGAAAGGGTACAAGCACTAGAGTAGAATTATATGTCTTAAAATTTCCTTTCTAGACAGATATATTACATGCCTGCTGGAAACAGACAGTGACTAAGGCCAAAATATAAATCATGTGTGTGGACTTAAAGCTTTAACCTGTTGTTGGATTAAATCTATACCTTTACCTCATTACCAAACCCAGGAGTTTCTTGCTGCTCTAAATCCAGCATAGTTATATCTATTCAAAACAAGAATTCAACTGGAAAAGCTTGCAAACTCATTTTTACCTCTGTATCAATATAGTCCCATAGAGAACAACCCCTATGTTTTGTGAGGCGATCGCCTTAGGAAATATCCAAACAGATGTTTTCCACAGTCTCAAGATAGAAATCTACAACATTGTCTATGAAGAATAAGATGAAGTGAAAAGTGTGCCAGTCAGATAGGTAAATCCAGCAGCATTACGTTGTATGAGGGCACCATTAGAACTAAGTTTGTGTAAGAATTCAAGTTTGATGAAGTTAAAATGCATATTGTTTTCAATTGACTTTTCATCAAGGTTCTGTGAAAAACTCACATATATAAATACACGTATATGTATATTATGTTTGGGATTTTGCTATTTCAGTGATATTCTTGCAAATAAAAAAACCTAAAACTTCTGTTAAAATGGGCTATTGTAATGAAGCCTTAATTGTAGGGCTAGTTCAAAGAGATTGTGAATATGAGAAGAAAAGAAAAAAAAAAACCAAAACAAAAACAAACAAATCAACAAAAAATCCCAAGAAGTGACTTGTCATTTGTTGTCATCTCAAAAATGGCTACAAAAATTACAGCTAGAATTCTAATGATAAAGAATCCAGTATTCAATTGATAACATAATATGATTTTTAATGTGAACATTATATTTCTAAAAAGTATATTATAATAATGTGTGCATATTATGTAGGCAAAGTTCTTAGTAATTCAATTTGTAGTTCTTTCAGAGATGAAAAGTATACTCTGAAAGTATAACAAAGCACTCAAAACCCTTAAAAAGCTTTGGTTGGCTATTTAAGGTATTTTTGTTTTTGGAAAAAGCCCCTCCGCTAGCTGTTTTCAAAGTAAGGCTCAGGAGAATCAGCAAGTTTTGATGTGTTTTAAAATACACTAGGCTGTTTATGCATCTATATTAAGCATTTTGTTGCTTGCATTATAACAATAATCCAGTTAATATTTTTTTTCAAATTATAATGCATTCTAACCAGTAATATAAAAGAATACGCAGCAAACAAAAAGTTGAAATACATAACAAAAGGTATTCAGTAATTTATCTGTCATTTCAATTTTTTAAATGTATTAATAAAAATGCATGTATTCATTGTTTCAGACATATGCACATTCAATAAGGCAGTAATAATTAGATTTGGCAGCCAACAAGCTGGCTTTTCCTGAAGGCTGAACTCTTCTTGACATAGCTACCAGCTGTACCAAACTTCTCTCAGGAGTTCATCTGTTTTCCCTTAGGAAAAGCCTAGGACAAGAAACACGTCTAACGGAGGTGCCTAAAGTCAACAGAACTGGTCTTCTGTAACCTGAACAATGCTATAACATTTTTGTTTTAGTTCCTCATAATCAGAATATTTTCTTCTCACTCCATTAGAGATTAAGAGGGAAAGGAGGAGAAAGTGAAAAAGACAGGAGATATGCATTTTTACAGAATGACTGACAACACTTATTCTAAGACAAGTGATGACATCCCTTCAACCAGATATTTTGGACTTTGGTTTGATCACCTTCCCAATCAGTTTGAACTCTGTGAATGATTTTGCAAAGCGATATAAGCAGAAAGGCATATATGGATGTTTGATAAGCAGTAAGGCTTGCTGTTTACTCAGTAACTTCTTTTAATTGGAGTTGCAATGCTAAGAAATCTTTCTCTCTTGCAAATGAATAATGATACGTGTGGTGCATGTGTGGAGTCTTATCAGTAAAGTCTAAAGTAAAGTTCCTTTAAAAAGGAACTTAATTGGTAAGGAAAGGTAGAACAGCTACTTCCTGTGATCAACACACTTCCTCATTAATCACACTTCCTTCATGGATTGACTATATTTAAATTAATTAGCATGGAAAGCAGAAAAAAAAAGGTTAATCATTTTCTAGTTGTAGTGCCTCCCATGATTTAATTCATTGGTTTGGGCTGTTAATGGGTAGCTTCACGACTGAATTTCATTGGCAGCTTATGGATGTCCAGACCTGAACAGTAGTGGCTCCAGGTGACATCCAGCGCCTCCTGAATTCTGTCCTCCTGCAAAACATTTTAGCCTTTTTTTTTTGGTAAATAATAACTGTATCATGAAATAATTTCTGCCAGCTACAAAAGTACCTGAGAGTATCTTTTGCATTCCACAAGCAGTACCTTATGTAGGCACAAACAGCTGAACCAGCTGCCTTCTTTTTTTTCTTCAATGAAATAAAAGAGCTAAAATGTCATGTGCTATGTGGGACAGTGAAGTTTATGATTTCCTTCTAATAAATACGCTGATAGAAGCAAAAAATTTGAGAAATGTAAACTTGAATTATGTTTAACAATCCTTCACAAATATTAACTGTAACTTCCTTACTGAAAAAAGGAGAATAAGTGGACTTTCAAAAGTACTCAGTGCTACAATATTTTTTTGTGGAATAAGAAGAAATTTAATTTAATAGGAAGATTCTAAACTCAATTCTCTAGGTTGAAATGGGAAAAGTATTATGATGTGGGTTCTCCCAAACCACAGATGATGTAGATATTGGTACCGTAACACAGCTGAAGGAAGGAGATGACCAATCGATACTGAATGAGAAAATATAGATAAGAAAGAGATTTTGCCAGATACAATAGCAGCAAAGCACAGAGCACAGTTGACAATATCACTGGTAATGAATCAAAACCAAATATACTCTCAGTGCAGAGGTCTGTGTTTATGAACAAAAGAGTCTTAAGTTTTTAGCAAAATACAACTTACGGATAGATTCTTGTAGATTTGAAAAAAAAGAATGAAATGACTGTATAGATTTTTACAGAAAAACTGTCATGAGTAAAGATTAGATTTCAACCAACTTGGTCTAGTAGGAAGTGTCCCTGCCCATGGCAGGGGGGTTGGAACTCAATGATCTTTAAGGTCCCTTCCAACTCCCACCATTCTATGATTCTATGATAATTGAAAAATAAGTAGAATTACCCAAGAACTTTATGTTCAAACCCTGGTGAGTCATGTGAGTTGATTTGTTTATAATGAGACGTAGCTAAACGAAGAACAGGCTTTGAGGGACTTATATATGAAGATAAGTAGCTGGTGTTTGATGTAATAGAAAACGGTGTAAGGAGAAAGACAGGCTGGTTACAGAGTTGGAGAAATGCTAACTGCAAGAGAATTTTGAAGGCTTTGAAAGCAAGATGACAACTTTTGAGGCTGGAGAGAGAGGTACTGCAAGGAGAAATTACAGTCTAGTCCCTTTTCTCTCCCCTAAAAATATTTTTTTTTTTTAATAAACCAACAAAGACCACAAAAACAAAGCACAAAAATCAGGACTCTTGATGGTGGTTACAAAGTATCAAATCCCTTTCAAGTTTTAAGCATCAAATCCCTTGAGCTACTTTCCGCATCATAAATACACATCTATATTTTAATGAAAACCCTTTTATTTTGTTTTTTTGTTTTCTGTAATCTTAACTGCAGCTATTAAAACTGCTAGATGCACACTTTTGGGTCTGCCTCTAATGTTAATGAAGTAATTTGAAAATGTTTAGTCCTGTCACTCTTTGCATGACTCTTCCATTAATCTAACTGTGAACTGAGACAGCAAATTTTATCTCTCTGTTGCAGTTTCATTTGTTGTTCATTTTCAGGTCGTAGGAATAATAAAAAATTAATTTGTTCATCATGCTGCATTTATCGACCCTGAGACTCCAAAATCTTGAATTTACTAACTCTGCTTCAACCCATGTCATTGCTTTGATGTGTCTTCAAAACTGACTTGGCTCCATCCAAAGCATTTCTGGAAGAAGAGCATGTCTTGTGTATGTGTGTATATACATATGTCCACACAAATATGTGTGTTCATGCATAGAAAAAATCATGTTTGAACACTGACACAGTCTCAAGTTTAAAGAAAAGTTACATTTAAAAGTGTTTAAATATTTTTCCTGTAAATTTAAAATAATCAAGATTGTTGCTTCTTAGAAATTGGTAACTGCGAAGAGTTGTATTTTCATGGGTTTTTTGTGTCTCCAGAGAGAACTGTGCTGAGGATTTATGTGCTGGTTTGCTCTTTGACGTGAACTATCAGTTAGGTTTGCATAATTGTGCCTGACTGATGTGTGCGGGAGGAGAAGGGCGGCTAGTTGGAAAGACAGGGAAAGCGAGACCGCATGACTGCAGGGAATGAAAAAGTCTGTCCCACACATTTTAACAAAAATCTGTGTTGGGTTGCTAGAATAGATATACCTCTGGGACTTTTTAGTGGCTAGTGAAGCTTTTTGTATGTTGGTTGCTACTGTACGGTAGTGGGAAGAGTAGTCAATTATTTAAGCTGCTTGTCTTTCCAGTTGTAAAAATACTCTTCCCCATCATTGCACAGGATGCATTCAGCCTGTTCTCCACAAGTGAGCTCTGGATGTCCACAGAATACTGTGTTTGGGTCAGCTGGGCAGCAGAGCAGAGCTTTGGTCTTTCACAGCAGATGCCATACAGCCAAAGGGCTGCACCCTCAGCAGAGATGAGGTGAACAGTAACCATCTCCTATGAAATCTCATGATGACTCAGAAGCCGATGATTGTCCGATCAACCAGATGAATTTTTGCTTTGGCAAATCAAGGTGTTTCAATGCAAATGACTCAACCGTAAACTGAGACATCAATGGAGATATTTTTGACCATTTTTATGGCAAGGGAGAACATAGAAACACAAAGAATGGTCTCAATCATTTGCCTGAAATATAATTTTGGTGGAACTTCATTTTCTATTTGAAAGAACAGAAGATGAAAATTTCTTAATTGCTATTCCCTGACTTTCCTGAAACACTGCTTTAGAGAAGTCTTTTCTTTTTAATTGCTAACACCCTGGTCTTTCCTCCTCTTCTCATAACATTAATTACACTACAGTTATATTCAAGATAAGGGTGGAAATTTTGAGCTTTGGATTGGTATTTATACTCACACCATCTCTATAATAGCACACAGTTCCTTCCTTTTCCCAAAACAGGAATAGATGTACTTTTCCATGGTAGATGGAAGCTCTACGAAGTAACCTACGTTGATAACCATTGATCGGGTGGCAAAATTAGGAGAAACTCCTGTGAGAATAAGTAGTACAATACAAGTTCTCCTGAATGGAGAAGCAGCAGCAATCTCAGGCAAGATAAAGACTCTTTGTAATTACTTATCTCATGTTACATACCTAAACTGGGTGCAAAAATTTTTCCCTTTTCATCTTTTTATACCTTTTCTGACACCAGTTAGGAAAGCTTGTCTGGTCAGTAAATGAGGGATGGTTGTTAATCTTCAAACCAAATAATTTTAAATAAAAAATTGAGGAAGCAAGGGGGAGAAGCAGACAGAAAGGCTGCTAAATAGTGTTTTATCTGAAGTGCATTCTGGTCCTTGTGCTGGCACGTTCTCACTGTGAAGTTCTGCTCCAGGGTGTTCCCTGCAGTCCTGGTCCCCTCACCTTTCCATGGCAAGACGTGCTTTGCTGTGGGAAGAGAGTTTAGGAACAGCAGGAAACAGAGCAGCTCTAAGACCTCCTCCAGCTGCAGCAACCATGCTGAGGGAGCAGGATGTTTTGTAAGGAGTGCCCTGCCCGTAGCATAGCTACAGTCTCCAAACACTGTTGGAGCTGATCAGGGAGTCAGCCAAAAAACTGATGGTTGCTGTGCAAGAAAGGGGTTATTTCTGCCTGCTGTAACTAAAGAGATCAGGGAAACTGCAAGCTGGAGAAGTAGGGAGGAGAGCAAACCACAGACATGTTGAAACCATTGACAACTGGATATCAAGCAATACTCAAATATTCCTGGAGCAAGAGAACACATACAGATCTGCACTTTTGTTGTGTCAAGTTCCACACCAAGTGTTTCTTGATGCCTATATAAGCAAATGTACTCTGTCATAAATCTCTGTAGAAGTGCCACAAATATTGCACGTTTCTGGAGATGCAGCAAATAAGTGCTCAAAGTCTTGGAATATCATCAGAGGCTTAACACCACTGCAACTGCTCTTTAGAAAATAAAAAGAAAAATGTCCAAATAATAGGAATACAGAGCAAAAGGCAAAATGCTACTTTACCTTAGGAGATTAAAAATGCACTGGCATAGCATGACTACCAAGTTTAACACCAGAGAATGTATCTCAGTACAGTATTCATTGCCCATTTGAATTATAGAGTTAAATTTCTTTATGTGCGTGATCCAAGAATTCCTAACACCAACTTGTCCTGAGCATGGGAAGTCCTTGACTGTGTTCAGTTACTGAGCGCTTTTGTATTGGCTTCCTAAAAGCTCTATAACTTCTTCCCTGTGGATCGTATGAACATGGTACAGGCTTACTAGTCCTGTCATACTGAAGCAATTCATCAGCATCACAAAGAATCCTACTGGCATTGGAAATGTATCTAATAATAAAATACGAAAAAAATTTTCCAAAGCGCTCTGAAGACCCTGGTCAACCTGCCATAAATCTTCTCTGGCATCCACTCCTCCAGGGCATTTTACTTTTTGATCTGCAACTGCGACTAACGATCTCCTTGCAGAATGTTAAACCAAAGAGAAAGTGGGAGCAAGCTTTGAAATTCCCATATTGCCATTGAGAAAGCTCATTATAAAAAACATTTGAGAGCCATAAGCACATACTTTGCTCTGGTACAATGTATTCTGTATAGCTATTATTCAATGCAGTAATGATTTAACTGATGCCACTATAATTACTGTAACAGATCCCTTACCACACGCTTCTTTCAGAATCTTTAGAATTAGATTCCTATCCAGTTATTAATAGTCCTGAAAAAGCTTTTACTTTTTGTATTTGATCATGTGAATAAATTGCAGTTCTTCTACCTGAGATGCACTTAACTGTGCATGTGTCCAAATCAGTGTCTTCCCTTACTTCCAATTTAGCGTATCTGAACTAAGTAATAATACACCTTATCTACCAACATTATTATAGCTGGGAAGTAATTTTATAGCATCAGTAAATGAGTTGTCACCCATGCATCTAATTAAAAATTAACTTTCATATGTGAATTAATTTTTAGAATGAAAATAAAAATGCTGGTAGTTTTCCGTGCTTCTGAAATACAGTATTCCATTATCTATGTTTTAGCCATACCTTTTCTCAGAAGAAACTCTGATAGTTAAATATAATCTGATAAGGAAAACCACCATTTTGTTATGTTTTAACATGTTCTTCCTTTTCCCAGATTAATGCAAGCCCCAGTATTTACTTAAGCTAGAGCCCCCCTTAAACCAGTTTTTCCTCCTAGATAAGTGAAAAAAAGTTGAAAAAAATATTTATTTTGGATGCATAAAGAGTGCTACTGTCAAAAACACAACAGGCACAACTTGCTTAGGTGGGTAGGTTACTATTATGTACTAATTTCTTTCATGTCAGGCGTTCTACAGCAGGTAAGGATATTTTACTTCAGAATTAATATCTTCCATAAAAAATGAGATGACAGAAATTGCACAATATAACATTTAATATTATAAAAATTTAACATTTTAAAATAGTTCCATTTGCTTGTAAAGCAATAGCAGTATTTTAAGAGTCAAGGATGGATGACAGGGATAGTTGCCCCTGACTATGTGTTAAAGAACAAAATTGATCTTTTTAAAAATTGTTATTTGCAACCACCAAAAATTGTTGGAATACCATCTTGTCTTAAAACTGTATCAAAGCTTCTGCAATATTATAACAGAGAAAAGGCAGATAGAAGGAACACATAGAAGAATTTTCAGGGTATTAAAAAAAGACTCAGATATTTCAGAGAACTTCCTAAATTTTAAGGAATGTTACTTGTAATAACTTCTGCTGTTCCATTAATGTAAAGAGAATTTTTTTTTCCCATGAACGACAAGACTAAGTCAAAGGGTAAAGGCATGGGTTAAAAATAAGAGCTCCAACAAGACTGAAGAATTCAAACTGAATTAAATCTGTCATGGAGATGCATAATATTCATGACATGTCAATACTTATGAAGTACTTCAGTAGTTTAAATAGTTTTCTATATCATAAATCAGGTTGATACCTAATATTAGAAAAGTGCATCTGTTTCTGTTTTTTATTTCTTTTTCAATATGTAAGTGAAGTCTTCCTTTTGAAGCAGGTTTTTTTTCTGGTCTGGGCTAGAACAGGATGCTGGGATGTCTGAGTCAAAGAATGCTGTTAAACATCAAAACTCTTACCTGCAATTAAGCAATTTAGGTCAGCTTTGAAGGATGGAACAGAAACAGGAAGGATAAAAAATATTTTTCCACACAAAGGGGCTGAGAAAATAATTTGAATGTGTCCCTTTGAGATTTACAGAAAAATGTTTCCAAAATATTGGACTTTTAGGGTTTTTATGTTAAAATCCATTTTGTTCTCAAACAAATATTTTGGCAGTAACAGTATTTTTACTGAAAACACAAAGCAACGTAAGAATGGCAAATTCATAGAGTTGAAATTAATTTGCTTGGTAAAAAATTTATGAGCTAACATCCTTACTGAATTCTGGATGATTTATTTAAGCAAAGAACACAGGTCAGTTATTGTTGAAGTGTGTTTTTGAAATGCTAAATGTTTTTAAGTCTTACACGTTTCACGTCACAGAAGAACAATAACAGTTAAAAATAAATGCAACTGTTGACATGTGTTATATCCTGACTGCTACAAAAAATAGTGTTTTCCATCCAGGTCTTCTACCTGGCTGGTCCAATAAGTCAACAGTTACTGTTCAGCTCTGATCCAACAGATAAGGGTTTTTTTTTTCAACTGGCAAATTAGATAATCTTAAATTTGTAGTAATCTCGTTCATGTCTCAGTGCCCAAATTATTTTTGTTCATTTTAATCCATAAAACTAAAATTCTTCTGAGAAGCAAAGAATTGTTTAAGCGATGGAGATAATATGATAATACCACAATTCATATTCCAATAATGTTTGAATCTTATAAAACTATTCTAACGGGCATTGAATAATGTGATTTGGAAAACAACTTCATCTGTAATATGATACTCTTATTTGTTAATGGCATTTAATGACAGCCTTGTGAAAACATGATGTTCATAGTAATTTTATCAGGAAAAATCTGAATTTTGAATAAAAACATTAGCAGAATTAAAGTAATTTCTTCTTTCATAGTACTTGTATATTTATTGAAATCTAAATATTTTCCAAAACACACACACATCCACACCATCTGCTCTCAGACTCATTACTCTTTAGCACCCTCTCCCCAATTTGATCCACTTGGAAGCTTTCCAACATTAACTTTCTCCCTTTAGCAAGACTGGAAAGCAATTGCAACATAACATAAGGATTAAGGCTTGAAGAAAGGAGCTTATGATGAGTTACTCGTGCTAAAAAGATTTGCAGAATTATGTGTAAGATAAATGAACGAATGAGTAGAAAAATCAGATCTGAAGTTAAAGAATTTGTAAGATTTTTCTAATTCTTAAGGAAGCAGGCAAAAATGTGAAGAAATCTAAGAATTTTTCAGAGGTACTTAAAGAAACATGAAGGAAGGATGAAAGGTTTTGGGTATTGTTCAGTGAAGGGAAAGTGGACAACGGAAATACATTGACAGGGAACGGGGTATTGACATGCACCAGGAAGCATGAAATACTGAGAGAAGCTATGTAAGGTTGATTGAGGACGTGGAAATAGCAGCAGTAAGTCTTACAGGAATAAAAGTAAAGCATCTAAAAAAGGTTATGCATCTGTACCTCCATTCTCAGTTTATGAATCACAGACAAACGGTATACAAAACCTGACAGCTTCATTGGGCTTAATTATGTGAATATATGGGGGGTGATGGACTATGACTTCCTTGAGAAAGTGGCTTGATAGTCAAGAGAAAAAAAAAAGGCAGAAAACTGAAAGGTACGAGAAGCAGAAATCAGACTAAAGGCAAAGGAAAAAAATGTAATTAAGATGGCAAATGGGAAAACACAGGTGATGTTTAAGGAGCTGTAAAGCCTTGGAAGGTGATGGTTGGAGCAAAGGAAATTAGGGAAGGGTCCTGGAGAAAGCAGGAAAATGTTTAGGAGGGTTGAGATAGGTGAGAGTGAAGGGGAAAGGGTTTTCTCTTTGCTGTTGCTGTACCTGTAGAAATCAATCTTTCTTTACATCCCTTGTCAGATACAAATCCAAGTGGGCTTTGGCTTTCCTAATGTTATCCTTGCATAATCTGACCGTATGTTTGTGTTCCTCCTGGGTCACTCAATGATTCTTACATCTCTTGTATGCTTCCTTTTTACATTTGAGTCCTATCAGGAGCTCCTCATTCATACATGAAGGCCTCCTGCTGCCTTTGCTTGATTTCCCGCATGGTCAGATGGACCATTTGAAGTGGCTCTTGAAAATCAACCAGCTTTCCTGGACTCCTCTTTTTTCCCCCAGACTGTATTACATTGGATTGTTCCAATCAGGCCTCTGAAATAGCTAAAGTCTGCTCTTATGAAGACGAGGGCTGTGTTCCTGCTTTTTGCCTTGTTTTCTCCTCTGAGGATCCTGAACTCCATCATTTTACATTCACTACAGCCAAGGCTTCTGCTGACTTTCACACCCCTAACCAGTTCTTCTTGTTGGAAGAATCAGACCTATCAGAGTGCCCTCTCCTTGTTGGCTCCTTGGTCACCTGTGTTAGGAAGTTATTGTCACTGCACTCCCAAAACCTCTTGTATCACTAGTGCAACACAGCAGTGTTGTTCCTCCAGCAGATAATGTTTAAATTCCCCATGAGGATCAGAGCTGGCAAATGTGAAAATTCTCCCAGTTGCCCAAAGAAGGCCTCCTCTATTGCTACATCCTGATCAGGTGGTGTGCAGCAGACACTCTCCACAACGTTACCGACATTAGTCAGTCTGCTCTTGACCCAGCTCATGACTGGCTCATTGCTTGTGTCTAGGCAGAGCTTCATGCATTCCTTTTGCTCACATAAAGGCAACCGCCCCTCCTTGCCTTCCCAGCCCATCCTTCCTAAAGAGTCTGTATCCATCCATCACAGTGCTCCAGCTGTAAGAGCTATCCCACCATGTCTGTATGATCCTAATAAGATAGTAGTCCTGTAACTTCACACAGACCTCTGGTTCATCCTCTTGTTCCCCACAAGGTGCTTCAGAGAGTACCTATTCATGCTAATTTCCCAGAAAAGTTATGAGAGCTTTCCCCATGATAATGGCATGTAGGCTGTCCCTTATTTATGTGCATACATTTGAGGTGGGCCCCTTCAGCCCTGTATTACTGACCACAAGGAGTCTTCAGTCCTCACCACCTAAAACTTTTGCTTCCCACTGCAGTCCCCCTTTCCTGGTCTTTCCCAAGTGGTGAAAGAGCAGAAGAGGGTAATAGTCTGAGGGCCAGAAAAATTTCAGCAGCCTCACCATTAGCAGTTCACTCTGGCAACAAGATGAAAGGCAACCGAAGCTGAAAGGCTATAGGATATGCTAGAGGTAAAATAGCCAGTGCTAACTGTAACAGAAAGGTCATGTGAGTGATCTGCATGTAGAGGTGCGTGGATCCGTCTGAGAAAACTGATAGAGTATAGTTTTCTACCTCAGGGATCCTCAGAAGTGAGCTGCTGGGAGTACAGTGGGGCTGGCAACAGCCTGGAGAAACTCCTGCTCACACAGCTGCCTTCCAGCAGCTGAAGTGCCACTGGGGACAGAGTTAAGAGATGTGATTCATCTTCTCCTTGTAATTGGAGCTGACAGAAGTTGCATGTTTTTCTGACAGCATTGGCACAGCACTTGCTTGTTCTCCATTGGTCTCCCTGGGCATCTGCAAGAACCTGCAGTGCAGACCCCAGTGGGCTCCCTGTGCCAGACAGTCCCTGTACCACACACAGGCAGGGGGATCACACTCATGTCTGTAGCAGTTCTTTACAGATGTGGATATGAAACTATACCAACAAAATCAAAATAGGCTGCTTGGGTTGTAGGGCAATACTGCTATGTAAATGCTATAAATTCACACCCCCCAAATTTTTTTTGTAGTTCACTAAGAAGAGTGGCAGTTTGTTAGATGATTCCAGAACCCCTTTAAAGGAGGTCTGTATTCTGCATATAATAATGTATTTTTATCATATTCAGGTTTTAAAAATAATTTTCTAATATTTTCAGTAATTTTGTTCCTGGTTTTGTATATAAGGTGGAAATACAGTTAAAAAGGAGTCTATGTTTTATTGTTTAAGAAGAGTTTTTAAGTTAATTATCTTGCCCAACTAGTTAGACTAAATAACAGTGCCATCTGCTGAAAGGTAGTAGTGACTTGCAGGAAGAGTTTATAATCATTGTACTTTACTAAGTAGAAATATAAAGATCAAAAAGTGAGACAACGATAAAAAGAAAGAGAAAATAAAAGCAATGTGAAGAGGCAAAGATGTAGAGGCACAGGGAAAGATCTTCAGTAAAAGATGAAAACAAAAAAGCAGTGTTTGAAAATGAAAAAAAAAGTAGGCTGAGAGAGAGGAAGGTATCTGTTTTTAACGGTATTAATTTAAATTAAAAGCAAGTTTAAAAAAAAAAAAAAGCTTGTATTCATTAAAGTGATCTCTCTTGTCAGATTCCTACATAGGTTGTCGCCCCAATGGCAGTGATCTGTTCATGTCAATAATCTTCAGCATCAGTCTTGTAAAGAAATTGCACGTTAAAACCTTTTAATCAAGTGAGAATAATAGCAATTAATTGGGATGCAATTGTGGCCTGTATGAAAAAGAATATATTCTACTTATACATTTCAAGCAGTTTCTTGGCTTCTGACAAGATTAGCCTTTGGAAAGAATAGTTAATGAAACATATTCTGGCATGGGAGAGACAGTATTGTGTGAAAGTAGCAGCAAAAAGAGAGTGCACGTGTTGCTAAAACCTCTACCTGTTACATTAAATCTCATTTTCTGAATTTTTTTATAGGAAACACATAATTCTTACCCTTTTCATTTTCCAGTGGAAGATGGATACCTGAAAGGAACCTTGTCATACATTTCCTCTGCTTTCTGTCTTGTTATCCAGGGGTGCATTGCGGGGCTCCCCTCAGATTTTCTCCCTGTACAACTGCATTTACAATATGGACTTCTGAGCATGAGAAACCACATGGTTGTTGTAAGGAATTTAGTTACCCTTTTCAAATCCCAAGAAGTGACATGTAACATTTTATTTCTTAAAAATACCAGAACTTTGATTAAGACATCAAAATGGAAAGTGTGATTTTATCATTAGCTATGTATCTTGGTGACAGCATTTCCTGGAGATCTAAAAATATGTGTATTATTTTAGCAAGAGAACATAAATTTATCTTGTAGAAATTGACTTTTTATATTTATTATTGTGCTTTCAATGTAATGTAAACATGCCAACTAACAGATTTTCGTTATCCTTAATAGTATCTTGTGTTGGTTTTACCCAAGAATGACACTCCTTTTTTTTTTTGCTATGTTTAAAGAAACCAAACATTTGCTATCAAGTCTTATGTCCAATAGCAAAATTGTGCTAAAAACCATGGTGTGCATCACCTACATAATAGTCCAAATAATAGTCCAAAC
>JAOXNO010000001.1:125493435-125509851 GCA_028565335.1 Limnodromus scolopaceus
GTTTGCACCACCTACAAAATAGTCCAAACTGATTTAATTTATTTCAGTATTTTAAATATTGGACACATTTGTAAAGTTTCAGATTTTGGACTCCTCTGATTGTGAAAGTCCTAGAATGCTAGTGTTTGATTTTGGGTTTAGCGCTCTACTAATTCTGAGGGAAAAAGTACAAAATTTGAGAAGTTTTAAGGATGAAGAAGGTGAAGCCATGTAAAAAGATTCCTAACATCTTTATTTATTTAAATTTTGTTTCAAACTCTTTTAGAACAGCCTAAAGACATAGTGTTATTTTAATTTGAATCAGTTAAAAAAATATCCTGTTTGTAAATCTGCAAGACAGAAGATTAAAATATATGTTTGCGGTAGACTGCCTATAGATATCAATAAAATCCATTAGGTAGGTAAGACTTGGCTTAGGAAGGAACTCAAACTAGTCAACAGATGACAGAGACATGAATATATAAATGTTGTTATGCAAATAAATATTTGTTTTGTTGGGGGTTTGAGGGTTGGCTGTTGTTTTTTTTTAATTTCAGTTTCTTTCTGCTTCCAGCAAAACTTGCTTGAAGACTTTTCCCACTTTTTAAGCACTTCAAACAACTGTCCCAACCATCCCCTTGAAGGAGAAAAATTAACTGGAGAAGAAAAAGTAGGATGTAGACAAGCTTAGTAATGTTGAAGGGCCATCATTAGTTTTCCTTCTGTACTGTGATGCATTTTGAAAAGAACTTCATAAGATGACAGGCTAGGAGTAGTGTTTACATCACCACTTAATTAAAAATTAATTACATTACAAAATCACTATAGCACTTCCAGGGGAAAGTTTTTGTGGGTTTTTTGTTGTTGTTTTGTTTACATGATTTGAGATGTCAAAGTTATGAGGTAACGTGAAATCCTCTCAAAGACCCTTAGTGGTCTACAGAAAGGCTTTCAAATATTCACACAGTCTATGAAATAACCAGAGATTACTGTGGTTCTACATACAGAACATAAAATTTAGAAATAAAAGGAACTAAAAGTAAGTTGAATATTGCACATGATAAAACAGGTAATTCCATGTATATTTTACAGATCTTTCACAAGAATTGAGTTTAGGGAATCAGGACATTATTATGCAGTAAGCAGTATAATGGATCAAAGAGTTAAGTGTGTCCAGAGCAATGGATTAGAGCTATGAGAAACTCTAAAACTGAAAAAATACATTCCCTTGGGTGTTCTTTTCATAGTGATAATGTTATTTGTATCCACAACAAACTAAAGATAAACGCAAGGCAGTGTTTGGTGGGAAACAACATTATTTTTGCATTTTTGTTGTCCTTGTTGTGTTAGACCAGCTGGTCTGTACTGCAGACTGTGTTACCAGAAGCCTGTCTGATAAAGCTGGAGGAAGGTGAACTATGTTTAATGAAATAAATCACCTCTTCTTGACAAACCTGGCCACCTCTGGTTATAAAAACTCAAGCCAACATAGGAGCTAGAAGCAATCTTTTCAAAATTTGACCCAGAGCTGCTTAAAACATGATGCTGAAGCGAAAAGTTTAGTCTCTCTCCCCTTCTTTTCCCTACCACTCCCCACAATGTGTTTTCCTTAGAGTGTGGAAAGTTTGTACTTGAACATAACCAGTTTAATTTTAGTTACACAGTTAACTTTGAGAATTTGCTTGAAGGTTCAGCTAGCCATGTACTTCCCTGCCTCCTGCAGTTCAGAAATCCATCCTTTACTATTGAAGATGACCTACAGTCTCTGCAGGAAAAATCATATATCTGCAAAGAAGTGACAAGCTCTTCCACCAAAACCAATGATTGTAAAATATTGAGCATACATACATTTTAAGCTTCACAGTTACTTCAGTTCTTCTGTTCTCAACAGTCTTTGTTCTCAAGAGTAGAATTTGTAATTGAAAGAGCTTCAGAAGTGAATATTTCTCTTGAGTTAAATATCAATAGGGATGGTAACATTTTCTGAGAGCTGGTTCCAAGTAGAAAGCAGGGATGTTGTAGAGGTTAATGGCTAATATTAAACTCCTGTTGTTATCAGCAGTTTGACTCCACAGATCATTACTACTGCCTTAGTCTGTTACTGATGCTTCTCTTCTTTCCCATATGTTTACAAGTTAGTGAAAGAGCCCTGTAAAGCACTGTAAGTAATTCAAGTATATTGTGTAAAAGGATTTAGACAGTACGCCCTGTGAGGAAGTAGAGAGAACACCTCCAGAATAACAGTCATCTGGAGATTTCTAGACTGCTTTAAAAGCAGTTCTGTAACTAAGGTTCACAGTACGTATGTGAGCTGGGAAGAGCTCACATCACAAGGATTGCATTGTTTGCCATGTGTGCAGGAGCCTGACAGCAGTCTCCAGACTGCCTGGAACAGCATTGCACGGCGGTGTAGTGTTGCCAAGCAAAAGACAAACAGTAGAAGGACGTGTGGGGAGGCAGAATTAAATTTAGTACTTTTAATATGGTGTCCAGAAGGAAAGAGGGGGACAACCCAGATTAAACCCCTTTGTTGTAAGGATGTATGGACTTTAACTATGTGATCATAAACAACAATGATCCTTATAGTATCTCTAAAAGCCGCCTTCCTCAGTATTTCTTCACTGGAGCTCATACTAAGGCGTGGGTTCAGCACTGACTCCAAGGGAAAAATTTCACATATGGACTTACAAACTGCATTTCTTCACCACCTTGACCCTCTCTGGTATTGTTCCACCTGCATACGAGCCAGGCTTCTCTTCTCTTATTTCTGAGTCATGCCAGCTCTGCTAAACTACGCTTGGGTTATTTTCCTCCACCTTCATAGGCCGGGAGCAATTCAGCATTTGTCCACCTGGCAATGCACCAAAAGATCTACTCCTGGCAGGCAGACAAGTCGTGCTGGTTCAGCACTTCCACTTGCTCATTTGGCACTGATTTTTCATTGAGAGAGCAAGATCACTCTTCTGTCCTGTCCTGCAAGCTGTGACCTCTGTGTGCCTGTGTTTATCACAGGAGGACATTTTTCCAAAGAACCAGTTTCTGTAGCAATTCCTCAACTGTCTGCCAATGAACAAGCACATTTATTAGTGATACAGAACAAGTCCTCCCACCCCCATACACTACTTAATAATTATTCCCTGTCTTAAATCTGCCTCTCGTGTAACACAGTTCTGATGAAAACTGAGCCTAAACCTATCTAATACAATGAGATTCTGGAACACTACAGAAAAACTAATGATATATTTCCATCCATAAAATAAACGGATTGTAAGAAATGTATGACAGATTCCAACTGATGAAATTATTTTTGTTAAATTTCCTAAGAACTATAAGTACTTTCATTTTGAAAGAATTAACAGTCAGAAAACTGGAACATATCAGCTTTGTTTCCTTTAAAAACTGAGATTGATATAGATGTATTTGAGGAGATAAGTTCCAGAGCTTTATAAGGCATAATATATATTTTCTCAGAAGATAAATTGTCATCAGAAGTCAATTGTTATTAGCCTATACCTGAGGTACATTCAACACCTGCACATTCCAGTGTCCGTTAATAATTCTATGTAACACTATATTTCTTGCACAACTCCTACCACACACTGTGATCTCTATTCTCTTTGTGAATTGTATGATTCTCATCTCTAGGCTTGTTAATTCATTGATATATTAACATCCATTGCCATCAGTTTGTGTATTTAGTCAACTGACCCTAGTTGACGGGAGTTGCACACACATATATATACATACATACTCACAAACAAACATATACAGATGTGATAAAAATTCAATTTCTATATCCTTTTTCTAAGTGTAAAGAAGTACCACTGCTGTTGGAAAACATAAATTCTTTAAAACTTGTTTGGTTAATCTTTAAATTTTCATAACTTTTCTCTAAAACCTTCTGACAAAGGAATAGGAAAAAGAATCACTCCGAATGATACTTAAACCATGAATAATACTATTCAAAAGACTAAGCACTGTACAGGTCCGTTCTAAAAAAAAAAATTACTGAAAAAACTGAAAACAATAAAAACCTAAAAAATATTTCAAGCTAGGTGTATTTCTTTTCCAGCTGTACAGAGCAGAAAAGAAATTCCTTTGAACAATCAAAGGAGAGCAAACTGTGACCATAACTGCATAATTCAAGGGGAAGTGCAAATCTCACACATTTGTAAGAAATGAGATTGATATAAAGATTACCCACTTCACATGCAAGATAAGGTATTATTCATTTTACTACTTCAACATAATTTATCAACATATACACACCCCATCTGATTCTCTCAATGAGACTAATACCTGGGTTTTATCAGATGGCAGCTGAGAAAAAAATCAGCGAGTGGGCAGTTTGAATCAGTTGGAAAAACTGCTGCATTGTGGAGTCTGGTGGTGTTTACCATTGGAATGACAGGTGAAATACACAACATAACAAGCAATTCAGACTATACATTCTCTTGTCCCCAAGGAAACCTTTGAATTCTGCTTTCAGATAACAGGCAGAGATTCACACTACTAGATAGTCTATGAACGCCGAAATGTGACAGCTTGTCAGTGAATCCAGAAGTCTTACTCTATTTTATAACAAATGAGAAAAATTACCCTTTTGTACTCATAGCTTCTCTTCCCTTCCCTGCCCTTGTCGTTCCCTGCCGTCCCTTGTCCTTCCCTGCCGTTCCTTGTCCTTCCCTGCCCTGCTCTGCCTCATGTATCAGTAAGGGCAAAGACAGTACTTTAAATATACTTAGAGAGAACACAGCAAACTTTCTGGAGTAAAAAAATTTATCAAAGAGACATTTTTTTCCACAGAGAAAGCAGAGAGATTCAGAGATTTGCAATTCTGTCATCAAAAGTATGTGGGAAATAAAAGGATGGTGAAAGAATGTTAAGTTCAATTATTCTGATATTTTTTTTCCAGACTTGAACATACATTGATCTAGCATAGGTTAGATAATAACCATTTAGATAATATAGCACAGAGGGGGACTCACAATTCACAATTATTACATTTTCCTTAGTAAATATGATTGAGCTTATTATGACAAAATGGTACCACTCTTCCACTTTTATCATTGCCCCAACGTTTCTTGCAACTGGCTTTCTATCAAAGACGGAAGATGAGAGTCATTTCAATGACTTCCTTCCATGTCTGGAACTTCTTAAAGAATTAAGGGTTTTTTTTATATATAGGTGCTTCAGATAAACATCATAACCACACAGTATAGTTAGGAAATAGGGAAATGCTTTGTGAGTTAGGCCTATGGTCACATACTCTGTACCATGCCTGGGAAGTTTCACATTAGCAGAGGCACAGTTCGAACGACACAATCCACAGTCAGTTCAGCTGAGGGTGACCTTGGTAGGAGAAATTAGAGTGTTAACGCCAAGATAAACTTGAGGTTATATGAACAACATATACGTTTATCTGGCTTTTTGACATTACTCTTAAATATTTTAGGAAGAACAAGTATAAAAATATAAGAGCAAAATACCTGATTTATTAATCTCTTTAGGCTCATTCACCCCAACTTTTTGTTAATCTCTATTTTTCTGTGTGCTATGATTTCTTCTAGCAGAGATGATTATATGTTGGTTGGTCTTGCATTATGGTATGTCCTGGAGTCGTAATGTCCTGACCATCCCAATGATCACTGGAACATGCTGTCTTTGCTCATAGGTTGGATACACTAGGACACAGTGGTGGGTTTGATAACCTGTTTTCCACTAGAACAGTGCGGGCCAGCACACCCTCCTTCCTTCCCTGTTTTGGGTCTTTACTACCCAGCAGTTCTTTAGGGATAGGATACATGTAATACGGCAGCATTGTTTCAGCACTGGGGTGTTTGTTCCTTTCTACACACTCACTTGTTCACACTGTTTCACAGTATGCCACAATAAGAGGTGTAACAGCCTGCTCATGTTGTTACGCCTAACCTATCACATACTTGAGCTGGTTCCAAGAACTGAAAAGGAGCACAGTGATGTGCTGATTTCATCCAAACAGACTGGGAAAATTAAGGAAAATTCTGAAATGGTTTTGAGCAAGCATCTGCCAAAAAAAGCAGCCAGCTGGCAATCAGCTGTCACGGCTCATCTTCCCCACATATATACAATTCTACAAATATATAATTTATACAGGTTATAAATTTTGGACATGAGTTGTCTTTTCCCCTGTCCTTTCTTCACGGAGAAATTATAGTAATCATCTCTGGACCTTCTGAGACATGTTCCAAGAGCAACATGGACCCTGCTTTAAAAATATTTTCAAACAAGTTGGGTTTTCAAAGAATTTTGTGTTATGTTGCATTAAGAATTCCCTTTGTAGCTTTGGAATGGGTCAAGGAGAGAGGAGATACTGTAAATAAAATCACTGTTAAAACAATGTGTTGAAGGGCACTGTCTCCTGCCATTATTTTTGATACATTAGAAAAGGAACTACTATGAATTTGCACACAAGTAGGTGTAAGAATCCTCAAGGATGCTTTCAAGGACAAGCTGTAAATACAAAAGTTATTCTGATATGCATCTGTATAGCATTTTTCATAAATAATCTATTACAACAGTTCAGACTACTCGGGTTGGTTGTTTTTTTTTTTTTTTCTGGAAGCAGACACTGATTCAGTATTCTGCTTGATGGACAATCAAAGGTACATATACAGTGGACAGAACATATGCTACTGTGTTATGACCAAAAATATTTGACAGGAATTTTTGCTATTTATGTTAGTATTTTGAACAATTCAATGAGGGAAAACCAACTTGATTTGGATTTTCCTTTACTTTGATCTAATCTGTCAAAATATGACATCTAGGTTAATAAAATGAAAACTCAATACAATGAAAAAAAAAATCCAAACCCAAAGAAAAGCAGCAACTCTAAGGAATGATTAGTAATTAATGAGGTACAAAATCCTTTATATCTTAATTATTTCAGTTTGGCAAAGAAAACAAAAACAATAATACAGGTTTGGTATGGATTTGATATGGTTTTTCTCTGTTCATGGGAGGTATGATGCAAACTCACATTCATAAGCAGCCTACCACGTATCTAGTTTGTAATGCATAAGGAGTATCATGCAAGCACTCCCTAATCAGACCTGAGCTAACAGACTGCATTTTTCCACAAAGGCTCAAATATTGTTTTCATATTTCTTTCAAGTTCCTTCGTGATGAAATGATGTACTTTTTCCTTTTCTACCAGCCACCTACATATACAAAATTAGTAATACCCATGAGGAAATTGCTTTGTCTGTGACCTAACAGTAGCACATTTATTAAGCTAAAGTGGTTGAACTGCTGGTTCCTTAAACACTGTGGTGCTCCCAGTGTTATTCTAGGGACTTGACTCTTGCCATGTAAGGGGGTGGCTCCCGTGCTTTGAACAGAGAATACTGGATTCTGAGTGAGTCCAGAAGTAAGTAAAGGTGGGAAAAGAGTGTTATGGCTCTTGGCAAAAATTTTGTGGCTCCATTTGTTTAACTGAGTGAGTCTTTGTTAAGGATAAAAGACATTAACACTCCCAAATTCAGAAGATATGCTATGCACAACCTGCATTTTTAAAACACTTCTTGAGCAGTTCCTGTTAAATATGTGGTCAGAAAAATATCTCATCATGTCATTTTTATAAGAGTTGTAATTCCCTCTTCCCCTTTGTATTTATCAGCATTTGTGTTGATTCAAATACATTTCCATGAGTTTTGATTCACATTTGCCTAAATAAAATAAATTTTCTATTTTTAATACCATTGATATTATCACTACAGTAGTGTAATGCACATCAAACACACTTTCTGTTCAGAATGCATCTGAGCTCAACTATCAATTCATCCTAGACATTTTAATTGTACAGCTTTCATTGCTCAGAATGCAGCAGAGAGAAGGAAAAAAAAACATATTTGACTGAATATTTACAATCAGCCTGCAAGAACTTTTGTTTTTATTTATATATAAGTGGAATTTAGAACTAGGCTACAATTAAGTGCTTTTCACTGTCTCTTGACGTGTCACTTGATTATGCAAACAATATGGAAAACAGTAACATATCTCTTAGAATATGTCAAAGGACTAAATAAAAAATGAATGTTGGTAACACTGTATAGCATCTGTAGATGCTTCTATCTAAGCACAGAAGACTTCAAAGCTGCCAGAATCCATTCTAGCAAAGTAGCTGTGAAGAAGCAATAGTTTGCCAAAGTAATACTATAATAACATAAAAGAAGAAAGAATGGAAAAGACATTTTTGATTCTTGAATACTTATTTTTTATTATGAATGTTATTATTTACAATTAAAAGGATGTCTTAGGCTGTAAAGGTTTGCAGGAGGCTTAAAATTTAACTAATCATTAGTCAGAGTTGAGTTCATATTGATTTCCTCATCTTTGGTAGCAGAAGCTTTCCACCACAGATGAGAATACAAACCCACAGTGAGACAGTGGTAGTTTGGCTAAGGAATTCACAGAAATTAATTTCCATAATCTGAGGCTCTAGTCTGATTTTATTCCATTCTGTTCTTATTTTATCTATCTATCTATTGATAAACTTACAATAATTTAGAAGGAATACATTTCTGAAAGTGTAAGTGTATTCCTGGGATCAGTGTTCCTTTCTCCAGTTTTAATATACTTATCTTTTTGACCGTTAATTTTCAAATAAAAGCTTTGTGATTGTCGCAGGCGGAGTGATTAACTTCACTCGTAAGAGAAATATTTATTAAGGTGAAACAGTGATTTAACAAAATTAGTAGTAAATGCAACTGTGTTTTACGAGATTCGATGGCAAGGTACACTTGATTATTTACTGCATCGAGGACAGGGTCAGACAAGCTGTCAGGGAGACCCTCCCATTGAGTCACAAGGTTCAAAAAGGACCCCCTTGCTTTCTAAACGCCTTCTCAGAGAGGAGTCTACGTGCGGCTGGATCCAGTCCTAGTCCCAGACTTGGCCAATGGTTTATGTCTAAAGGATTATATATGTACAATCAAACCTTTCTATTACTTAGCTAAGATTTCAAAGTTTAGCATGCTATTAGTCACTTACTGAGAATCTGTTGTGGCAAGGAATCTCTCAACCTTGAGAAGTATAACCTTAAGCGAGTGTTCCCACTCAAGGGGAGATCGTGGCATGCAGCCCACTGCCATACAGGAGAGCTTGAAGGGTTCTTGGGCCGTCCACTATTTATAGAGTAAGATAATTGACCTATAGTCATATTCTCATGGGAACAAAATATCTAGGTCTGCACTCCAGATAGTGTTTTGGCTGTGTTGCCAGCCGTCCCCCAAAGTCCAGGTGCAAGTCATCACAACTCCTACTGATAGTTATGGCTTGAGCAGGAGCCAGGGGAAGAAGAGGGGGAAAAACGGGGAGAGCACACTGCCACAGTGACTATATACATTGAACAGAAGCGATTGTGTTATTAGCACAGTGGTAATAACTGGTATTTTCAAAGTATAGTTTCTCCTTCCGCCTCAGAAACACCTAGAAGAGACTTTGTTCTTCATTCAGTTGCAAAGTTTCCTGTCACTATAGAAGCAGAGAAATAGTAAGCTCTCTGAAATTTACAGATAAAGGTATGGTTTGTAATACTATGTAATCAAGAGCATCTATGTATATTTTGAAACAAGAAATGATGGTATAACTTTGTCTCTTTCTCAAAGGTTCTTTCTGTTTCTCCTGGGATTTGTAAAAGCTTCATTATTATAATTTCTCATGTTTCTTTTGTATTGCTTCTCCCATTCCACTCAAAATACCTGGCTGAGGTCTGCAGAAGAATTTCAAAACTGAGGAGCAGATTATTCAATATCCAATGTAAACCCATCCAGCCATTGTCACATACACTGTATACATATATTAGTTAGTAATGCACGTTCAAAGATACATTTGTTTTATTCTCATGTTTTGTGGTGTCTCTTAAATTGAATACCTCCTGGGTTAATTTCTGTGATATATTTTCATGGGTTTTGTTGTCTCTTAAATTGAATAACTCCTGGCTTAATTTCTGCATATGCCCTGTTGCAGGTGGATTTCATTTTGCCAAGGACAGACCTAAGGACAGCTGAAGGAGGAGAAGTTATACATAACCCAACATGAAAACTTCATATTAGTTTCAAAAGCTTTTGTGTCAGTCATTTCTCAAGATGTTCTTTAATAATAAAAAGCATCCTTAACACAATGACATTTGGTACCATCTGAAATACTTATCAAGAAAGAGCAGCAAAAGAAAAATAATCTTCTGAATTTTCCATTAGGTCTTTCGACCTTGCAATGCCACTTATTCTAAATCTCACATCTGGGATTTTATCTAACATGGTCGTTAAACCAAAGGAATAGATTTTGTTGTTCATCAGATTATAATAAGGCTGTATAATGCTCAATTAACACTTTCTGATTCTGTAAGATTTTACTTCAGCCAACCATACTTAAGCTATTGCAGGAGCACAACCAAGAGATAATTTTTTTCTATTGCTTCGGAAAACAAAACACTAAAAAGCAAAACTTAGCTATGACTTTGGTGTTCATGTTTATGTCATTGCTTCTGCTTCTGTTCAGCTTGCCAAAACATGGTGACCAACAGATCTTAAAGATATCACAGGGAGGATAGCTGTGAAGAATCATTCCTCAGGTAGGTCCTTTATAATTCAGGCTAGTTATTTATTCATTTATGTATAACCTGTATTACTTTTGGTCTTTTTTCTTCTTTCCATTAGTAAGAGAATCACTTTCAAACACCAAACAAACATTCTTAGTGTAAAAAATCTGAGCTTCAGAAATCTCTTATCAAAGTACCTTCATTACTATCTCAGCACATCTTAATATATCAAATTAACATATCACAGTTTAAGAAAAAGCACTTTCCTTCTCTGTCAAAGGCAAAACTCTGATATCATGTTTAGATTAATTCATGGTTTTTAACATAAGTCCACTCCAAATATGTTCAGTATCTGCCAATATTTTTTTTCTAAGTGATCACATGCACTTATGTGGCTGACATTTTTGATTGGTTTTTTTGGTCTCCTTTCTTTCAGTAAGTGCTTCCTGCTCAGAGATATTATACATCTGATTGTTTTCTTCTCTGGACTCCTGCTGGTTCCCTCAGACAATTACATATTTGATCTCAGTGATGTCTGCTTGCACCACTGACCACTGACATCTCTTGACCACAATGATTCTATTTCCCAGGACTGAAACAGACATGTGTTGCCTTGAAGAGAAGCACTGGCAATCCATTTACCCAGTATCTGTGGGGTACTTCCTACTCTACTCATACAAATTTTAAGAACTACCGGGTAATGTTGCATCTTGCTTTTCAAGGAGTGATCATCAAAAACTAACCAGAAGTGCATTCTCTATTTTAAAAACAAACAAACAAATAAACAAACAAAAACCCCAGTTTGCTAATCCATCCAATATTGATATCATATTCCCCATCTTCTAGGGTCCCTGAGAGATAAACAACCAGCTTTTCATCAATATTTTTAAAAACTCTTCTGCAACTGTATTTGGTAATACTAGAATTTTTAACTAAGGTTAGTGGAATATTAATTTAAGAATAATACCCAAACACTTACTAAGTTTCAAAAAGGGCTGGTGGGAATTGTATGAGAGAAAGAGGTCACTTAAGGTAGAATTTCTCTGATTTAAGTCAGTTTCGTAAAGAAACTGGGGAAAACTTCAGTAGCTTACTTCAAGTAAAGATTTAATTGAGCTTTCCAAATCTATTAGATATAACAAGACATCACTCATGTAGTATGAATATTTAACTTAAGTCACCCACTGGGATGTCTTTTAATTTGATCATTAATCCTAATTGCACAAGGCACTATCTATAAGGCTAAAATAAATAGGAGAGGAGAAAAGGACATATTTTGGGTTCAAGCAGGGAGGAGACTTCCATTAAAAAAGCAAAAATAAGTATCTTTGAAGAGAGAAAGTGAAAAATGTTTTCTAAGTCCTGAGTGATGTCCAAAACACTGTGAATTAAAGCAAATAAAGGTCATTCCAAATGACTTATCATGTTTTCAGCTTCTAAGGAATTGATTTCAGCTCTAATTATGTATTATCAATGATCCAGTGAAAGGCATTTACATTTCCTTTTTGTATTTGAAGGCAACGAGTCTGGTTCTAATCACTCGCCATTTTTGCAGCAGAACAATTTCTCTAGTTGTCTCTGATCTAAATAACATTGGTGCAACTACTATATGACACTTCACAGTGTTTAAAAGTAAGCAATGTTTAAAAAAGTGAGCTTTGTATAAAAATAGCAGGATATGTCATACTGTAAAAACTGTCACATCTGTATCAAATTAATGATATATTTGACAATGCATAGTAATCTTTCCAGGTTTCTCTTTTTCATTTGTATTACAGTTTATTATCAGTGGAGGAGACATAGAACATTTTTTTAAGCACCAGAGAAAGACTGATAACTTTTCTGAAAAATTACTTAGTTGAGATCGCTGAAAATAAATATAGTTGCTCATAGGATTGTTTTACCCTGTATATTTTCCATTCAAAATCCTAATCCATTTTCTGCAATTTTTAACACACACTCATGCAAAAATTATGTCATTTATTTTGCTAGTTTTGGCTGGGACAGTGTTAATTTTCTTCATAGCAGCTGTGTTTTGGACTTGTGATAAAAACATTGTTGATAACACATGGGTTGTTTTATTTGCTGAGCAGTGCTTATACATCATCAGGCCTTTTTTGTTTCTCATGCTGTCCAGCCAGCGAATAGGCTGGAGGTGCTCAAGAAGCTGGGAAGGGACACATATTATCAAAATATTTGGGTTTAGAAAATAAAATTAGAAATGTCAATCATAACTTCCATCACCTTGACAAATAAGCTGACATAGAAGTCAACCACAGAAGCCCAAGGACTCTATGTGACAACTTCAGATCCTGGTGGGATGGTGAGTAGCCAGTGCCCTAGGAAAACCATGAAATGGATGATCTCTGACCTGGTCAAGCTGAAGATTTTTATTTTTAACTGTGGCAGTTTTGATGTCCAGTACAAGACTTTTCTTTAAGACTTTTCTTTACTCCTGTGTATTCAGTGGTTGAAGAGTAACATGCAGAGTCATCTGCAGTGTGTCTCAATTTGTCAAAAGTTAATCTCTGTAAGTCATATTTAAACCTTTTCAATCAGAAAAGAGGCACAAGCCCAAGTGAGATTCTGTTTCCAATGGAGTCTGTCTAGGAGCTGCACCCTGTTTGCTCCATCACAGACCTTATCTCGCAGATTAGAACCCATATGCCCAAAGTATCTTTGAAAGTCAAGATATAAGTCAGTGGGTTAATGTCATTATTCTATGAAATTATTTGTGTTTAATTGTATGTGTGGTTTTGGGTTTGTCCTTTTCTTTTGTCTTTTTTATTTTTTTAACTTGGGCAATGAGTACAACATCTGGTTATTTGAAATTAACTTCCCCATCTTTTGTGTGAACTACTGAAGAGCCATTCTGGGATCAATCTGTAATTAAGAATAACCTTTAATATGAAACATGAAAATGAAAAAAGCTTTACAGTAGCAGTGAAAAGAAGAACCCCAGATCACCTTGAGTCTAACCAACAGTGCTCACAGTGAATAGAGGAATAGGCATTTTATCATGATTTCAGTGTAATTCACATTCAGCTCATCACGCATTCATCTTAGAAGCTCTAAGAATTGAAAATCTGTGGTAACAGAATGGAAAATTAGCAAGTTTGCAACTCTGAGGAAGACAAGGAAACTCTGATAGCTCTGACTTTCCTTCTTTAGGGAGTTCTATGCATACACGTATTCACCATGATCTAGGTATCAGTCCTTGGCTCTTACTCTATGACTGCTCAGCAACATCTACCTTAAGGCAAAGATGGGAAATTAAGACCTTTCCCATGTGGATCATGATCCTCTTTACTGCAGTTACTTCTATTATGTCCAACATTCTGTAGTTAAACTTTTACTGAAATTCACATTCTCTTGTGACAATTAACTCTTCAGCTGGTAAAATAATAATTTTTTAAAAATTGACATCCACTTCCTCAAGTCACTTTTAGTTTAGAAGAGTTTAGTTTTTTCTCTAGTATGTATGAAAGCAAAAACTTATGTAACTGCAATAAGAACAAGATAATTATAGGGTACAAAAAGTAGGTTAATTAAAATACAGTCATTTATGCCTGCATTGCTTTTGTTTCATTCACTGAAAGATATTCTACCCAACAGATGGGCAAATATCTGCAGGTCATAAACCGAATGGTATTCTAGTAAAATCCAACATAAGGTTCTTATCTCTTGAAGCATAAAGCAACTTCATGCAATCACAAGTACACAGGAAAATTCCCTTTAGTTATTTCACAGCTTCATATTCATCTAAAAGTATAGTTCAAGACCTTAGGATTTACTTCCTTAGAGGATCAAATAATTATTTTGTGAAATACACGGGTCTGTGTTTTTGCCTCCACTCTTTCTTTGTTTCCCTCATTTCATTTTTTATGCATTCATTTAATAAAACTGAAGAAAATACAGAGTTTGAGGGATAGGCTGGCTTTCCAGTTGAAAAATTGAGTTAACACTTAACAAATGCAAGCTGGATCTATTAGAGAAGTGAGAAATCTGTATGGCAAAACTTCTGGTTTTATTTACTTGTTTGTACATTTATATATACAATGATAAAAGATAATATTATTTTTTTAATTTACCTAATTTCATAGAATTAGAAGCTCTTGGAAATAGTCCTGGGTAAAAACAAATTGCAGCTTATGTGTTGCAACTTGTGCATATTTCTAAACCACACAAATACTTGGATGAGTTTACAGAAAATTTCATACAGTGAGGCACAAAACTATGAGAAGCATGGAAAAAAGTAAGCGTAGAAATTTCTACGCAAATATGAAGATAACAAGAAAATC
The DNA here is from genome assembly GCA_028565335.1 of Limnodromus scolopaceus. Classification (NCBI taxonomy): domain Eukaryota; kingdom Metazoa; phylum Chordata; class Aves; order Charadriiformes; family Scolopacidae; genus Limnodromus; species Limnodromus scolopaceus. The sequence goes on from JAOXNO010000001.1 coordinate 125,508,298, forward strand.
TGGATCTAAGGTGATCAATGGAAAAGGGGCAGGACCTTCAAGCTGCATAAACAAAATAAAACAAGAAGTCGCTGTTATCCCAACACATCATTGTGGTAGCCACAATATATTTACTACTATATAAACGTAGCAGTTATATTATACATTTACTTATACCCATAACTAACTTAGATTTTTGTCAGTGTGTGTCAAGATATATCAAAAATATTTCATAAATGGCATTTAGCCTGGTGTAACAAAATGTAGGATTACCCCATGTGACATAATGTGTTACCAAGCTAAAGTTCTCAATAGGGTTACTGAAACGATGTGTTAGGAGCAAATATATGTGGAAATAAAAATTTACTGCACACTTGCACTCCCTTCTTGTTTGATTTGGTCATGATTCAAATCTCAGGTAGTGAATTTTACAAGTTCACACAGAGAAAGAATGAGAACGTTCCTTCTCCTTTGGGAAGTCATCCTTTCAGGGGACAATCAGTCTGTTCTGTCAGGGCAAACCTTCATATATCTATTTCTTCCTGTGTTACCCAAATGAAACAAGTTTGATATGACAGCCTGGAAAAATGCCGAGACATTCACATACATAATCCTGGACACTATATGTTTATTTTCTTATACTTCTTTTATTTATTTTTCCCCCAGTATAGTAGGAAGAATGTTTTTAAATTTTTATGACTTGAGAAAGAATGTTATAAAAATGACATGTTTGGAGGACTGGACCATATAAAAGAACAGTTCAGGAACACTTTAGGAAAAGAAATATTAAAATATTATTTATGGATATAAGTGTTTCATTGAAGAAACTGAAAAAATATTTCTTTTAATTACTCAGCCTAACTTCTCTTTTAAAGTTTAAAATATTTTGTGTCTCCATGTTTCCTCACTTAGCTTTAATGCTTTCTTTTCCCCCTTCGGAATCACGTGAATTTGTCAAGTGCAGCTTTCTTGGAGTTGTAGCAAAGATCATAGGATTTGGAAATGAAAGAAAGATTTCTTCATCTCCACTTGAAAAACAAATAGTCTCTCAGGGACAGTACCACAAAATGTGGGCAAACTGGAAAATAAACAAATGCAAGCCTGAACATGGCTGGGGAACAGAGGAAAAGGGATTTTACTTTCGGGAGAAAACTGGCTGAGAGAAATCAAGGTACAGAAGCCAGAAAAATACTTCCAATGTGAGCCAGAGACCTCATTCTGGTGTCTCTCCCACATGACAGCTTTTGTGAGATGTTTGCTAGTATGCAGTCACGTACTGGCAGACTGTGTGCAGGACTGTGGATGCTGGACACTGGCCTGTGTATTGTAGCTCCATATGTGGATGCTTGAGATCTGCAAGCTTCCCAGTCTACCTCTGCATCTGTCTTCTGCATGACAATAAAATCCTTCTCTAGGGAGCACCAGTAGTTATTACATTGGTTAGTCTTATGTGTTTTTTGAGGTGCTTTCTTTCTTGGGAATGGAAACATGGGAGTTACAAAGGGTAACGATTAATGGAGCAGGTTCAAGCTGGAGGCCTGTAACCAGTGGTGTCCCCCAGGGGTCAATACTTGG
>JAOXNO010000001.1:125509951-125520352 GCA_028565335.1 Limnodromus scolopaceus
TAGCTCTGGGCAATCCTGCTTCAGCAGGGGAGTTGGACTAGATGATCTCTATGGTCCCTTCCAACTCTAAAAAAATCCGGTGAAATTCAGTGAGTTCATGTATTTCTGACTCATATAAGGATCTCCCATTTCCTGAAACAGACATAGATAATTTCCAGTGCTGATAATTGTACCAAAGAGTTAAAAGGGAACAGTGACCAGTGGCATGGCCTTGCTATAATATAATTTCCACAAAATCTCTGAGTAAGCTGATACATGGGGACACAGATGGGTCCTGTACACAAGTGCAGGTATCTCAATCCATGTGACCATCAGAAAGCTTGAAAACTACAATAGAACACCTGATCTCCTTAGCAGCTACTAGCTGATATGTGGTTGACATAATTTTTTGCTGCATCACCTCCTGTCGTGGTTTGGGCTGGGCTGGGCACTACAAATGATGGATTCTCTCTTTTACCTCTCTCTCTTTCAGAGAAGGAAGAGCATCTCCCTTCAGAGGAGAGGAGATAAAATGAGAGGAAGAGAGAACTTATGTGTTGATAAGAAACTAAACCATTTTAATAAGATATGAATAATAAAATGATAAAAAGAAAATATAATATTAATAGGAATATAACTATATAATAAGAATATAAATATATACAAAAATGGTATCAAACTCCCACGATGACAATCACATCACCATCAGCACTAGGAAAGTCCCAGACTGGACTCAGCAATGGATGGGAGCTGAACTCAGGAACTGGATTCAGGAATGCATAGATCAAGGTCAAAGGCAGATGAACAGAGTCCTCCTAGGATGCCAGCCATTAAAGAAAGAGACTGACCCCTTTGATCCCTCAACTTTTATACCAAGCATGATGCAGATGGGGTGGAATACCCCGTGGGTTAGTTTTGGGTCACCTGTCCTGTCCACTCCTCCCCACAGGTGCAACCCCTTTACACTTTTCTGCTTCTGACCTTCTAATGTGGCAAATAAAGTTAGCTGGCTTTGATTGTTACAGCAAGATGTATAAACAGGAGCCTCTCTGCATACCATTCCTTAGTATTCACTATAAATACCAGACCTTATCTGCTAGAAGTGGATGCTGTCTGAAAAATATGCCATTACTTTCAGAGAGTTAAAGAGGCTGAAAGGAAAAGTAAAATTACTGAAAAGAAAATCGGTTCTATTATAACTTATACCAGGACACCACCTCAATTGGACACTCCTTTGATGCCATTTACCTGCCAGACCCTTAGAGTGATTGTGAAAAACATGTCTTTGCCATAAATTCTTCATATCTGCAAAAGCTCCAGTTCTTGGAATATCCAGGGTCAGGATATGGCCTAACACCCACTCTCATGAGGGGCACTGTAAACACTTGCTAGGTATGAAGGCTACATTGGATACTTTACACTAACCTATTTCTATGCAGTCTTGCAATTTCAATGAGTATTTCCAGAAAAGGACAAAAGGATGTGAATCCTGCATGTTCCTAGTTAATTTTTTCCTTCAAAACAACAGCTGGTCTCAATGCATCAAGTATTTTATAAAAATTAAAATTAGAGGTTAAAATTACACCTCCAGGAAACTTGTTATCCAAGAAAATGGTGCCGGTGTAATAATGGGAATGTAATTAAAATTTCATTTATAGCAAGTTGTGTTCAATTATTTCTTGTATAAAGAAAGAATTATTAACAGCAGTCAGTGCTGAAATTCTGAATACAGATGATTTTTTCATTTGTTGAAAAATAAACAAGAGGTGGCTTCCACATGGAACAGGCTCATCTGATTCAGACAGGAAGATATATCTTCCATAAATGCAGTTATTTCCTTCCCACTCCCCCCTCCCCCCCCAACTACTGTTATTTAACAATTGCGCTTAATTAATCAAATTTTGTTTACTTGGCTTGCTCCAGATTTTCACACACACAACGCCTGCAGGATTGCAGGGAGAGGAACTGAGAAACAGCAAAACAGACAGATCAGGTAACACGAGAAAAAGCATAAAGACTGGTAAAACAACATTGAAAAACACCCTCTGATAACGATGATAACTTCATCAAACCAAAATTGAAGGCACACAATACAGAGTAACCTCTTGGTTTCAGACAGGAAAGCACTATATAGCAGGATAAATCAATTAATGCGAAATGAGAGAACTGGGGAACATTAGTCATGCACCTCTAAGACGATTGCATTTTCTTGGTCAAACTCCTTTTATTTCTTTTGAGATAAGCCAACTGGAATCTGCTGGCATTTTCTTTAAGAAGTCAGAGGCTATTTGTTCATATGTTAGTTGTTTGGGGCTTTTTTCCTCAAGGCCAACTGAAGAGAGTTAGGGTAGAAAAGCAAGTCAGGAAGGAACAGATATAAACAGCTCACGTGGACTTGAGAAACTACACTGTATGAAAAAAGTCTGTTAAATTCAAGTCTGTTAAATTCTGAGCTTGAAATATTATTGTTGTGGGGTTTATTTCCTTTTTTCCTTTCTTTCTTTTTTTTTTGTTTTGGCAGTGAAAAGTTTCTGAAGTTGGAAGCACTGAGTCTGCACAATCCAGCAACATAACTAGAAGTCTTGTGAAATATTTAACACAGATGTAAGACTGACGTGTGACTAGAGAATTGGGAATAACATAGAAAGTAGCTACATTAGGAGGTATTTTTTCTTTCCAAGGTAGGTGAGAAAGAGGTTATCAAAGACTTCTCTCATACACATTCAGGTATCAGCAAGGTGTCGGGTGTAAGAAGGAAGGGTTATCTTGCAGAAAACAAAAAATCTCACATTCAAACATGTATTTGTAAAAGTAAACCCAAAAAACCCACGAGTTAAACTAAAATTTCAGAGAACAGGATAAGATTCTTGTAGGCAATACAGAACCTCTATCTAACAACAGGGTACTGAAAGTAGACGTCTTTAAAAAACTTCATAAGATAGGTAAACTAAACCAAAGAAGAGAAAGAATGACATTGAATCAAAATAAGTCTCAAACTCTACGGAGATAAATTTTAAGTGGAGAGGAACACATATTACTTCTACGGATCTAAGTTCCAGCAATTAAGAATATAAATGTAAAAGAGCTATTTCTACCTTCAAGACATTAGTGAAATTGAATAAACAGAACAGAGGGTAGAGAAGTAACTTTAAGTGTCAATGCAAATTGTGCACTAGACACCACCACCAGTTTAATTTTAAGTACTTAAAAAAAAAAACAAACCCGCACAAACAACAAAACTCAACAGATGAACAGATAATAATGTAATAAAAGTATGAAGTAATTAATTTCAAATGCCTGTGTATGAAATTTTGGCATGAAGACAGTGAACTACAGTAACGCAGTATTCAAGAAAGTAAAAAAAATCATTAAGCTTAGACACTACAATGGAAAGAACTAATATTCCTGTTTTCAGAGGTACTCACTGCTGGAAATCATATTACCAGAAAATGAATTAAAATAGTAACATCAAGGCATTGAATTTTGTAAATTTTGTTGCTAGGTCTTTCATAACAACCATGAGTAAAGGAGGGTCAGGGTTTGCGTTCATTTAAGTAACTATGAAGTACAGAAGTAATACCATTCTGTAAATGTGAAGAAATAACTTTCTCCTCTTCCCTTGATTATCTGGGAACATGAAAGTAGTTGGAGAGTGTTTGTATTTGGGTTTTATTATTTTTCTTACAAGGCCTTGCATCCTAGTTGCATCTTGGTAGAAATGATGAGGTTGTAACTCCAACCATAGTTAGGAAATACAATTAGGTTCAAAAGTTGGAAGCTTCAATGCATAGAGCTTCAGTGAGTCATCAAAGTGCAAAATGTTTTTATTTGCAAAGAAAAAGTTTATACAGCTGAAATCTGCTGGCTGGCAGTGAGAAACTGCTTTTGCAGAAGGGAGCCACAGGAACCTGATTGATTCCATAGGATTTGCTCCTTGTGTGTATATAGAGAGGAAAGAGAGTAAGTACTCTTCCTGAGGCACCTGTAATGGACTGAAACCTTTTTCTATGTCTCAGTGTTCGGCTGAAGGAAATGTCTAAAAGAAGAGATGATACTGAGATTGCAGCCTCTGTCTGGGAACTTAATTTGGCCTATATAATCTGAAACAGGGGAGAAGAGAGGGTGGTGTGAGAAGGGGCAAGAAGAAGTGACACAGTGTCTGCTGGAACAATACTAATCAACAGGAAAGTCTCTCGGCTGAGGAAGACCATTACAGATTCTGGACTGCCCGTACTGCAAAACAGACCTACCACTTTTTATGTAGAGCACACTAGTTATTAATACCACAGGCGCTATGGAGACCAATAAAATGATTACAAGAATGTAGAACCAGTCATTAAATGGCAAAATCAAAGGTAATCAAGTAGTGTATAATTTCTCAATAATATAAATCAGTTTGCAGTACCTACAGTCTAAAGTAATGGGTTTGTGAAAGGACAGATAAATAGAAAGATACTAACAGAGATATTATGGATTATAAGCATTTATCAAATGTCAAACAGAAGCTGGCCCTAGAGCTTGCAATTTCTTGTACCTTGAAGTACCAGATGGGGCATTGTACGCCATCTTGAATGCACTAGTCCTTGCTGCAAATATTCATCAAGCAAAATCTACAAAAGAGTTACAAGACCATTTCCACATAAGGTAATTTTTACCATTTTTCAAACATTTAGAATCCCAACAAAGGATTTTGCCATGAAGGAATATCAAAGACTTTCTATTCTACAGAACTGGTCATCTACTGAAACTAATGGTAAGACTGATATTTCAGTTCCTTTGAAGCTGATGGGAGTTTTACGGTTGATTTCAGAAGCCAAATTTTACCTAGGCAGTATTTGAGTGAAAGGTGTTTTCATATTCTAAATACCTTAAAGCCAGCTAGGTAATCGCTAGCTACACCCCCACCTATTTGGCTAGATACTTGACACTAGTCCGATAAGGAAAGGCTTATATCTAATCTTTTTTGCTCTTTCTTAAAGAAAACTTGACAAATCAGTGCTGAGCTATTGTTGATAATTCCAGACAATTTCTACTATTAGGCAATATGTTGTCAATATATAGCCCTCCATTAAAAAGGTGTTTTGCTTTTTAGTGTATTAACAGACTTGAATTTCCTTCACCCAAAAAAGGCATGATAAAGCAATGAGAGAAAATCAAAGGCACTCCCCCTCCCTCCTATAAATTGGCTGCCTTGAGATTTCAGTAAAATAAAAACCATCCATTAACATACTTCATTGATTCTTACTCATTTCTACTTTTAGTTACTTTCAGCTTCCCTGTTGAGGATAATGGGACCTGATGTGCCCATGTGAGGGGAAATGTCTTACAGCAACCAATCCGTACAAGATTAGCCTGGATTGCTCAGACACCCGTAGTAATATTTGGTTTTATAAAATGTTAAGACTGATGAGGTAAACAAGGTTCAGTCTGACTTTTGAGCAAAATTTGATCAGTTTCTTTTATAGCAGAACAAGTGCTCTTCTTCCTGTTAATTTTTCCACCAAGTTTGACTCCTGCTGCCCTCGCTGTCCATTTAAGGCTGAGTGCATTGACTCCTGGTGAACATCTGAAGAATAAGGGTTCAAGTTGCTCCTCTGCCTGGTAACCTCTTTGCTTCACCTTGTCTGTCTAATTCCTTTGCAACTATCAACCCTTAACCTCAGTCAGCACAAAATTACATGCACGTCCTTACCTGCAGGTCTTAGCTGTCTTTGGTAGAGAGGGGGTAGCTGTTCATCTGGTCCCAACAAGTCCTTTCACTCAAAGCAGAGAGCCTGCAAGTTTGCCAAAATGGAAGGAAGGATAATCTGCAGTGATTGTCCATCAAGAGCTAGCTGTTTGAGGTACACACAAGGATGTGATCTCCACTTTTGCAATGACCACTAGGCAGATTTGGTCATTAGTATCTTTCATTGCTTTCTAAGGACTGAATCCAGAGGAGATACAGATATGCATTTAGTTTCTACCTGTTTCACGGCTTAAAAAAAAGGACACAAATCAGCCCTAAGACCTTATTTCCAGTTTCTGTACATCCATAGATCCTAGGAAATTTTAGAAGAAAAGTTTTCCCACTTTCTAGAAAATTAAGCTCTCCTAGGATACTTCAAACAAAGATTAAGAGAAATTAGGCAGAAGAAACAATTGAGAGCTAATTTTCAGATAAATTGTTGTCATTAAATAAATCAATCATTGTCATCTTTCTACTGACTTACGCATATGTAACAACTTACACTGTTGAAATCTGTTTGCAGCTAATAATTTGAAGTACACTTAGAAAGTCCTCAGACAATGTGCTGCAGTACACAGGTGCAAAAAACGTCAGCATTTTCAAAATAAAGATTTTTAATCCTATAAACATGGTGTGCATTCTGACATACAACTAGATTGATTTCAAGCAGTGAATCCTCCTCTTCATTGATTCTCTGTTTTATAAGCTGTTACCTCAGTTTAAAACACTGCTCACATCTGTATATTTGAGTATTTTTTAGGCTTAATCAACTAGATGTTTACACATAGGGAGCCGTATAGTTTATAAATATTTATATTTGTATTTATATAAGGTTTTAATTTCTTGTGGACCTCCAAAACTTCAGCAATGGAGTTTTCTGAAGTCACTTAAGTAAAATCATGCACCAATCCATTTAAGTTGATTTTACTTAATAAAACTGTCAGAAATGAGCTAAGAAATCTGTGCCAATACACAGAGTGCAGGTCAGGTTTCTCTGAGCTGCTGAGTACCCACTGCCAAAAGCTGCTTGCCCTTGTGTTGGAGAAAATCCAGAGTAATTCCATTGATTTAATTGTGTTACTCCAGATTCACAGCAGGGCAGACCTTGTGTCTGTGGACATAGCACAGAGAAGCAACATCAGACATTCCAGTGTAAAGATCTTTCCATCTTCTCATACTCTGCCACTCAGTTTCCTATACCATCTTGATCAGTGTGCAGGTATTTGCTTTTGTACGTGTAGCTTTTCTAAAAAAGGTGAAGGTTGTAGCTGAATGTGGTAAAACGTATATTGCTAAACCTATTTGTCTATGAGGCCTAAGCGCAGTATTTGATTTGGTTGATAGCACTGATATCATGAACTGATGTTATTACCAATACCTCACTGACAATGAATTTTTAAAACGTTCCAGGAGAATACAATGCTACTTGAAATGAAAGAATGTTTATCTCTTTTGCCTTAATCATTAGGGCACCATGTTACTAGATATACTGGGTTTGTCAAGAGGATAGGAAATATCTTAAAATGTTAAGAAAACATGCACATATGAATAGCAGATATGTGCAGTTGCCCTCGTACATCTTGACGATCTATCTATTTGATTCCCATTCCACTTCTAGTTAAAAACGTATTTACATTACTAGAAATGATGTTGACTAGTGGTTAGCTCAACCTACCAAAAGCTGGATGATCTGTGAAAAAACTTCAGCATAGTACTTTGTTCATTCATTATGCCAATAGACTCTTCCACTGTCCCATTTCCCTTTTAATGCCTCTGGACTACTAAATTTTCCAAAAGAAATATTATAACCCCACCACATTTCTTATATACCATCTATAATTTCTCAAATTTACAGATAAAATCTCTAGGTTTTTAAATTATTAAATAAGATTTTAGTTTAATATTATATTTCCAAGTTACACAAAAAATGTTTCAAGCTCATGGAAGTCATTAACAAAAATGAGGCAAAAGTATCTGAAAGCAAGTAGCATGATACCATTTTACCTCAGTTTTTCTATCACTGCTATTCAAAACCCAAACGATGCTTTACTGACAATCCCACATTAAAATTATTAATAAATAGCATACTAATGTGCACAGACATGAGTTACCTCATAAAGTCCATCTTACTGCTGTTTCTTCAGACTATTACAAGGATGCCAGGTCTGTTTTCTATATGCTACTTTTACATAGAGTTGACCTCAAGATCCAAAGGCCATGTTTTCAAATTCTTTTAGGCGTTAAATAGCAAGCACAGGTCCAAAGAAGGATTTTCTCAGAGGTGCCAGAGTTGATTCAATGTCTATTTCACACTGATTTCAGAGTTACAGGGTTGGTCTTCTCGGTGTCCTACAAAATTTTCAAAAATGCCCATCTGCATCTCTCACTGCTTAAATAATTTATTTAGAGAGATTTTGGCCCAAGGTCATTATCTTTGCAGTGTTTGGCAATATATGAAAATTTGCCCAGAGCTCTAGGTTGAAGATCATCACCTGAAGGATAAATCTGTGGGCACAATGAAACTCTCTAAAATAAAATTAAACCTCTCCTGCAAATTAGAGAAAGAGCTTTCTTAAAGGCCATTATACAATTATGTCATAAGCTAGCCCAGGAAAAAAAAAAAAGCCTTAATTTATTTAACTTAGCTTTCTTTAAATAATTATTTCTGTATATATTTGTAAGAACAGAAGAGAATATACCCTACACAGTGAGTCTCATCTCTGGAAAAAAAAAAGGTTATTAGATACTTCTTGCTTAAAACTAGGAAATTTTATGATGTCCTGGAAATTATATTATAGGAAAATTATAGGGGAAATAATTTCTTTAAACACTCTACCAAAGCTATTTCTTTGTTCTATAGATAAAGAATTGGTAAGTTCAAACCAGGAGGAATATGAACCTGTTCCTTGACAACTTCATTTGCAAATTAAATCATTCCAGGATTTACATAGACAAATGTTTTGAGTGTGTGAAGAATAGAAGGAGAACTATACTTGACTTTCAGATACCAGGTCACGGTTATCAATATACAAGAAATATTTTGGTCTGTCTGTCCAAAGTATTACATGGAATGAACCAAATTCCCTGCAGACACAGGAACAATTAGAAGTCTCTGGTTCTTCTATTAACTGTAGTTTGAATGCTGTCCATACTTAGACACACATACACACATATACATACAGTCCTGCCATTAATAGTAATGATACATTAATTGAGAATAGCCAGAGTATGGTATACTGCAACTATAGCTACTTCTTACTACTACTGACCTATCTCTCCAGTGCAAAGGTTATGCTCATTTAAGGGCCATGTGAATGGCCCTGATACCAGAGCTGTATCCGTTGAAGAAGAGAAAGTGAAGGTAGATGGAAAAGAAACTCAGTAAGGAGGAGCAGAAGACAGTAGGATAAAAAATCTTATGTCATTATATGATGGATAAACTCCTCTAAATCCAAACCCCAATTGTCATTTTTAAAGTGACAGTAAAACTTGGAAATTTGGGAACAGTTCAGATTCTTAATTTGGTAGGGGGGTAAGGGGAAAGGAAGGCGTGTGTATAAATAAAGCTCAAGGCATTTCTTTCTCTCTTTTTTTAACTATTTCTCTAATTATTAAAAAAGAAAACACCAAACCAAACAAAAAATAACCTTGAAAAAAACCCAACCAAACAAAACATAGAATTATTTTCCATGTTTTTTCTCCACCATTTTTATAGCTTATGTTTTCATTTGGTTACAGTAAAAATACTTATCACTTAAATTATTTTTTGTAAGTTCAATTGCACAAATGAAGAAGAAATGTCTTAGGAAGCAGTATTAGGATTAATGACATCTACATTTAAGGAATTCTGATAGTTCTTAAAAGTTGCAAGTAGACCCAGATTAATTTGCAAGCATTTTAAAAGCCTCCTTAAATGGACAAAATTCTGTACATCAAACCCTCGTCTTTTCAGTTTAATTTCTGGTGTTTCAGAGAACACCAGCGAGACACAGAGATCTTATAGTTCCTATTTTATTTCTATATACAACAAAAGAAAAATTAGGACTAACTACCTTAACAAGTAATAAACTGATTTCTTTAAGCACAAAATCAAACCCTTGTCTCATAGGTAGCCTAGATGTATATGCAGAACTGGTGATCGTTCTGTGTGACTTCTCACTTAATGAACTGGGACAGAAAGTAGCTATGGTTAGAGAAGATTTCTCAGACTACTTCACTCACCAGCAGTCAGTCAGCTAAGGCTGTCATGTGGTTGTAGTGACCCTAATTTGAGGTCTCTGATCCTATAGCTAGCCTGTTACCTATATGGGAGTTAGCCAGTTGACAGCTAACTTGAGCATACTTAAGCTATGCTGCAGTCAGCACCTCCGAACCAATATGCCCTTTATCCTGCAGCTGTAAGTGTAGATGATTGTTCTGCCACCCTTTCAGGTTGCATCGTGCTTGATGTTATAAGGTTCTGAGTTCAGTTAGTTGAAGGAAGCTTGTCAGCATTTTCACAGAAAACTGCTAAAGAAAAGGTAAATGGTGATTTACTGAAAAAATGAAAAGAATTTTATGAAAAAGGGTTAGTTTCTGAACTGGCTGAAAAAAGTTCAGAATTGGTTAAAAAGCATGATTTCAACTCTTCTCAAAAAAAAAAAAAAAAAGAAAAAAAAAAAAAGAAAATTTCTGCACAGGATTTATTCTTGGGA
>JAOXNO010000001.1:125520452-125554194 GCA_028565335.1 Limnodromus scolopaceus
GTGTGTGAAATAGAGTAAAGCGATGTCATTCTTGGGTTCAGGAGCTTGGTTTTGAAAAGACAGCACGCCAGTATTTTTTCATCTCCAAATTCTTCCCACCCAGACACCAGGGAAAAAAAAAAAGAAACCTTCTGCACAGGATTTCTTCTTGGGAAAAGAAGACCAGGCTAAGGAGAAAAAGTGTAAAACTACCCAGAAATTGTAAATTCCTTCTCTACAGTAAAGATCAGTATTGTATGCAATGGAGCATAAGAGAAGCAAATTAGGACAAATCAAGACTAAGTGAAGAAGGAAGCCTAATATTCATCAATAGGAGTGGGTGAAAATTTGTGCAAAATATTATTCGTCGTAACCCTAGCACCATCCCCTATTCCAGCTCACCTCCCACTGTTTCCCAGATCCAAGCATTTGTGAGCTGTGTGATTTTCTTCTTCAGTCAGTCAATGTTGTGGAAATAGGCTTATTAAACATACGTCTTACTCTTTTCCAAAGCAGGTTGTTAGTCTTTTCCTAGCTTTCCAGAGGTCAAGCACTTGGCATCAGTCCTGACAACATGATGATGCCAAACTGTGCTTCCTGCTGCTGCAATAGATAGATACCCAGAGGTGGGCTAGCTCCCTGAAAGATAGCTTATGTACATTCACACTATGTTGTAGTCACCTCAGATTGAAAATCAGTCACTCAAAGCAGTCAGTACTGTACCACCTCTATGCTCTGAATATCCAATTTGAAACCCTGTAGCTCGATTTCCTAAAAGCCAGGCACTCACAATACAGCCAAGACTGAACACACAGAACAGGTATAATGCTAAGACTTTGAAACCACCCTAACCTAAACCTCCAAAGTGTACACATCCACTAACAGCACAGAGTTGACCCCATGTATGCCATGCTTTTATTAAAACGAGATTTGCCCAAAATAACAAACATTCTTCACAGATAAAGGAATTGTTTGTGAACTACTTAAGCTTTTTCATTGTCTGTAATTCTGAACAAAGAACAGATTTTGACAGAATTTTATACATAACTGAAATTCAGGCATACAAAAGAAAAATTAAAAAGTGGATGAAGGTGTTCCATTATTGCTCAAAAGACGAGTGCCATACAGCCTTTCCAATGCACAACAGAGGGGTCCAAAAGAGGAAATGTAAGAGAAATATGCTGGTGGAACGGAAGACTGAATGGTCAAGCTTCGTGATTTTGAAGTGACTGACTTCCAGGTGTTGAACAACTCAAAAACTTAAAACAATTGGATAATTCAGTTGAACAGAATTTGCAACCAATTTCAAAAACATGAAAGAGAAATGAAGACAAAGAAATATCAAGTCTTAACACTCAGAAGAGCAGCCAGGAAAAAGACAGTAAAAGAAAGGCACTGTGAACAAGGATGCGCTACGAGGTCTTAAAGGCTAGAAACATGTGCAGCTACTTTAAAGGCCTTAGGCATACTGAAATAAATAGGTTAGTTTTGAGTAGTAGAATTTTGTTTGAATTACCAAGGTAAAATAGTTCTTTTAGTCAGACTGGAGGAAAGCACAGTAATTAATTTATTGGAAAATTGTTTTTATACTTTTTTGTTTCAGGAAGCAGTAGATTTTTTAAAGAAACATCTAAGGGAAAAATGAGCACTGACATTGAACTTGATTATTGCCCTTCCTTCATTAACAAAAAGAGCTGCAAGATATCCTGGGAACTTTCTGATGACATTGCCCAAATGTGGAAATGGACAATTTACTGAAAAAATGCTTCCGGAATATTACATGTTTCATGAAAGCTGCCTTGCAAAACACCAATATTAAGAACTTCAAATGCTTAAAGTTTGGAGAATGCAATGATTTTTAAAAATCTCTGTGGAATCCCCAGTATAACATTGCATTTTATCTAGATTACACTTAAACTACTGAAGTACTCATATATTAAGTATGAAATTTAATTCTTAGTCTTGCTGAGAATGAAATAAAAGCATTCCATAGTTGCTTCAAAACTTGGACTTAAGTCAAAAATACGCAGCATTGTATGTGCCATGTGGAGTGTAACATAGTCTGCATTTTAATGTTAGCAATGCTTCTATTAATAATGCTGTCAAGACATTTCTTTTCCAACACTTGACCAAGAAAGACCAGAAAAGCAATCTAGCTTTAAAGCCATTTCCAGCTGGATCTATAATTGAGACAAGATTACCTTATGGTGGATGTGAGATGATTAAGACTGTAGCATTAATTCAGTGCCAGATCTTATAATTATTTTCCTCTAAACCACTGCAGGAAATTCCTTATTCTGTGTAGCTTCAATATACACCAATGGTAAACCCACATTGCAATTATTTTGTAGATTGTTGCCATGGGATAGGATGTCTCTAGATTCTCAGCAAACAATTCTATTTATTATTATATGCTATTCTTTAAGCCCTCATGATTAAAATACAAAGCAAAAATCCTTCTTGGGAATGGAAGGAAAGGAGGCAGAGAATAAGGAAGGAAAAATATTCAAAGAGTATCCGTAACTTGATCATTTTGTCGAAACAGGGAAAGAAATTTTAGAGAAATATGTAGAATGAGGTACAAATGTATCCTTTCTGTATCACTATCAGTTCTACACTTCTAACATTTAAAATTTATCTGTGTAATAAAATTGCTATAAATATTTAATTTATTAAAATATTTTTAACAATAACAGTTTTTTTAACTTACCCAAATCACTATAAAGCTCAAAAAATTTCAATATCCTTAGCTTTCTCTAGGTTTCTTTTGGGTTTTTTTTTTCCTACCATGGCAAAATAACTTGACCAGTAAGAGTAACATAATGAGATGTGTGGCTTCTGAAATTTGGAGGACATGGCAGTTGCGTAAGACTTTTGGTGGTTTGCTATTTCAATACCAAACATATAAAGGCAAATGAAGCTGATCACAAAACAGATATAGAGAATTGGCATAAAAAGTGTAATTGGCCAGACCATATTCAGTAAATTAGTAATTCCCAGATCCTTTAGACTTCTGTTAGATCAATTGTTACATGTGTGTAACTGAAGAGGGGTATCAAATAATATTCAGAATATATCTTTTGTTTACCTTCTTAAGTTTAATAGCTAAAAGACATTATTTACAGGGAAATGCATAAGGGCTTTACTATATTGCTTTGTAAGCTATAGGGCATCTCATTTCTCTGTGGCATATGCATTCATCAAATAAGTCTGCTTTTTGATGCAACCACAGTATTTTCCTTTCATATTACTCACATTTTTATTTCTCTATTATAAGAGCAATAAAGATTTCGGCTATTAGTCTGAATCAAACCAAAACCTATGTATGAAATATAAAATAGAGACTAGATCTGAACATCTGTTTTACCAAGGCTTCAGTTGCACAAAGGTAAGGCAAGTATTTTTTTTACCCGTAAAGCATTATTATGTTTTCCTATATTGCTGCCCTAGAACTGAACTCAAGTGATTTAGCCTCTCTGGAAAAATTCCACAAATCCACGGGAAGGTGTTTTGTCATTGGTAATCACTGTAATCCACTCAAAAGACTATGTCCCAGATAATGGAGGATAACCTCCATAAAAATTCAGCTTTGCTGGAGAGCTCCTGCTGCCAGAATGCAATTTCCCCGTCCCACTGAGTTTTGCAATAGCAAATTCCCAGCCTTGTAACATCTGCTTGCATGTATTTTAGCCCTTCTGTACCTCATAGTATTCATGAAAGACCAGAATCAGAGTTCTATTAAGATTATTTTGGGTTTAGACGTGCTGAAGGAAAATAAAACAGATTAGACTAAGGCTGCTGAGAGGAATGCAGCCACAAAGGAGAAATCACAGCATATCAGCTAGTCATTATTTAGGTTAAGATACTGGGATCTTACTAATCATTAATATAGATACAGCAACAATTTATAAAGTGGTTTATGACATAGTTCTTCTCTGCTAGCTCAAATGCACCATTGATGTTCAGTTGCACTGTTAGTAAAGTAAGATATTGTAAGAGTATAGCAAGCCACGAATATGTCCTGGCAGTTGTTTACTTGTGAGAATGTATCAGCCTGGATCTGCTGGCACTGACTCGTCCCCAGAAACTTGCTGCAAATGAAAAATGGTTGGGGCTTTGAACACTCAACTGAAATAATATCTTGCCTCATTCACATTAAGGGAATGGTATGGGAAGTTATTTGAACTCTTCACCTCTCAGTTCTGCACTTGAAAATGGATACTTGGTTAGAATGGAAGGAGAAGGAAGGATACTTTTCTGCTTCATGGAGCTTTAGTTTTAAGTGAGTAATTAATAATATTAAATGCAATAATCCATTAGAAATAGTGATAAAATGCATAAGTTATTGCTGGTCATGGCCCTTTGTTTTTCCGTATAACCAGTTACTAAACATAATTAGGTAACAGATAAGGAGGCATTATAGCACAAACATTTAGATGTATCTATTTTTTTTATATAAAGTGGTCACAGTAAACAAATTGCAATACATACTATTCAGTACCATAGTTTTATGCATTGATAATGTACTTGGTTTAATCCAAGGAGTTCTACTTATTTGCAAAGATATGTATACATCTCCTTAAGAGACAGACTGTATTTTTAATTAAATAAATACTTTATTCCTTTCCACAAATAAAGGGAGTAACAAAGTCACCCTATGCTCAAACACCATACTGTCCGGCATCATCTTTAGGTCAGGATTTGTAATAATTATATTTTTATCTTTAATCCAGGCAGTAAATGTATTTCTGGAAATGTCTGGACTCTGCGCCTGAAGTCTGCTGCACTTCTGGTTGAAGACAAAAGACACTGGGACAGACAGGATTTTGCCACTACTTCATGCTTTAGCTACTTGCAAGGAGAAATTTCACAGCCAGTACTGCCAAATGCTTTCTTTCCAATCATTATTTTATAACAGCTCTGTGTAGTGCCTGGTTACTCTCAAGTAATACTTGCTTCTGTTTCCACCTGCTTAAATATTACCTCATTGGTTTTTTGAAGTTTGAGTACCAACAGGCCCCATCCCACCTCTTCTCTGTCTGAAGCAGTGCTCTGGGACCCCTTGTTTTCTTTACTCTCACAGGCAGCCTGAATTTCAGCTTTCTGATCATTTCCACTGGTTTCATTCACATAAAATATGGGGCTTTTTCTTTCCCTCGGGACATGATCATGAAAAATTGTGTTTAAGGAAGATGGCAGTACAGCTTCTGAGGGGAGCCCTAAACCACCTTCTGATCACAACGGTCTACATTGCCAATACCTCAGGTCTCTTTGCCCCACAGCATTTGCCCAGCCCCAGCTCACCTGGCTCCCTGCCCTCCCTCTTCAGGCTCTGCTACTGCTGGTTTGTCCCCGCTTCTGCTGGAGGAGGGCAAGGCCTTCACTGCCTGCCATGTAGAGAGATGATCAGAGGGCTGAGGCACCTCTCCTATGAAGACAAGCTGAAAGATTTGGGGTTGTTCAGCCTGGAGAAAAGAAGGCTCCAAGGAGACCTTACAGCAGCCTTCCAGTGTCTGAAGAGGGCCTACAGGAAAGATGGGGAGAGATTCTTTATCAGGGAGTGTAGTAATAGAATGAGGGGTAACAGTTTTAAACTGAAAGAGGGTGGATTTAGATTAGATATTAGGAAGAAATTCTTTACTCTGAGGGTAGTGAGAAACTGGAACAGGTTGTCCAGGGAAGCTGTGGGTGCCCCATCCCTGGAGATGTTCAAGGCCAGGCTGGATGGGGCTTTGGGCAACCTGGTCGAGTGGAAAATGTCCCTGCTCATGGCAGGGGGGTTTGATCTAGATAACCTTTAAAGGTCCCTTCCAACCCTAACCATTCTATGATTCTGTGATTCTACGATGAGGAAATCTGGAGACTATGCCTGCCATAAAGAAGCAATAAAAACAAAGCGCTGTGAAGCATTAATAGCAGTAGCAATCGCAGTAAGCCCTTTGTATAGGAAAATAATGTACCCAGGCCATCACCACCCACATACGCCAGCTAACCAGACAGGCAGCGCAGAGATTCTGCACAGAGAATGGCTCCCTTTTCTGCTTCTTCCCCTAGTGCAAAGGTTGTCTTCAGCCCACTGAGAAGTATGCCATTGCACCTTGGTGCTTCAATCATCTCTGCTATTATTGGTCTTGGGGGGGAAATAAATCCATAGACATTTTGGTGAAAGTATCAATTTACTTTAAATAGGTTTTCTATTCATTTAAAGGAATGTTTTTAAGTCTGAGAGTAATTTGTCTTATTTTGTCTTTAGAGTATTTTTTACAGAAAGATATTTTCAGGGCAAATATCCTCAAAGGATATATCCTGCAAGGGATATTTGTAATCTTTTGATACAGCAATAAGTCAGAATGACAGCTTGTGCCATCCACTGGAACTGAAGAAGCAGTGCTGCTTAGGAAGAAATTCATGCATGACAAGACAGTGCTGCTGGCAAGGGATGATGAGAAGATATTAGAATTTTTTTCTTCATCTTTAGTGCCCAAAAAACTTTCCAACATAGCAGTAATGTATGTTACTCAAAAGGGTCCCACTACTGCCCCCATTACAGGCCCATTTCTGAAACCATGTATCTCTAAACACTAGAAGTGCAAAGATCTTTACTAACTAGACTGACTTTTGAGCATGTTGGCACTTCCCTTTCCAAACAATGCAAAAATTAGGAGTCTTTTTATAGGACAAACTTTATGGCCCAGGATGCTTTAGAATCAACTCTCCTGTGATTCCCGTGTTCCCCTGGAGCAGAAATGTTCCATTGAGTAGTCTGCTAGTATTCCTTCAACCAGAGTATCTACTATTTATACATATACAAATACATGAGAAATGGGGTACTGAGGAAGAAAAGGTTTTACCAGGAAAAGAAACAGAAAGCAGAGAAACAACTTTGTTTTAGGAAAGCATAAATACACAAGCCAAAAAAAAATAAATCCCAAAGAACCAAAAAAAAAAAAAAGACAAATTTCACTCAGGTGAAAGAACCTGTAGACTCTTGGTTTTTCTATAAGAGAGAAAGAAAAGTGGTAACCCACGAAAACTTAACACTGCAGATCAGTGATTGCACTAGTTGCTCCCCACCTTTTTGAAGTTGCAGTTCCGGAGCATACTCTCAAGGACAACCTGGGAGCTGCAGTCTGGTTTACCTAGCTGGTAAGCGTCCAAGTGCTTTTCTGTGGAAGTGAACTTCACTATTCACCTTTGCAATCTGCTTAACTTCCAGCACCCTGGATTTTATTTTGCAGTCTAATTTTGTAGGAAAGCAAAGCTTTAAAATTTGGTCTTGCAGCTCCTCAGCTTTCTTCGCAGCTTCTACATTTAATGCTCATTTCATGCAGCAGGGAATCCCTGCAAGGGGTGAGCCAGAAGAAAAGGAATTTTTCAGACCTGGAATGTCGTTATATGTGTCTTTAATGGTTGTTATTTTTGTTCAGGTTTGACATGTGCAGTTTGTTATCTTCTTTTTTTTTAAGTATAAATAAAACACGTTGGGGTGGAGGGGTGAGGGATGGGAGGGGCATCTTTATGTAAGTGACACACTACATGCCCATCTGCTTCATCAAAAAGAATTCCTTTTCAAGACTAAAGTAGGAGCACCCATACTGAATTGCACCAAGAGGCATTCCACCCAGTCTGCCAAGAAAAGTGAACACTGGATGCTGAGGAATTTGGTCCACAGAGAGCCTTGTCATTGCCTGGAACCAGCGGCATTCTGTAGACACTTAATTTAGAGCGGTTGATAAATTGATGAATTTCAGTTTCTCTGATAAAAGTTCCATTAAGATGCTGAATATTTCTGAGTTTTTATTTGGTTTACACATTGGTCTGGGGGAAAAAAGTTATACTGAGATCACTTCTGCCAGAAGCTTGGATCAAGGGAAAAATACTTGGGCTTTACACACGACAAGGTTTAGCTCTTACTGAATTACCAGGATCATTTATAGAGTCTTACGAAGTAAACAGAAATGGATTGGGAAAGATGACAGAAGTAAGCATGTAATCACTTAAGGAAAAATATCTTTAAATTACGTCTTTATAACCATAGTTCTTAACTCAGCCCTTTAAAGTCATTTTACTTCAGCAGTCTTAAATAACCCTTAAGGTTTAAATGACACTCTTTACTCTAAATGTTGTTTTCTTGCCTGCAGGCTATAACCATGAATCCTCCTGCAAGCGCTTCTCTTCATTAGCAGCAGAATATTTTTTGGCTATTCTGCATAATAGTATGGAGCATGATGCAGAATATGGTGCAGAGTTAACTGAGACGGGTGTGCTCGTACATTCAGTGGAGAGGTGAAATGGGGTTCCCAAACAGAATATCTGGTCACAGTTATTATATTAATAGAAAGAATTTCATCTTGCATTAACAGCAAATCTTTTTATCTTGAGTGTCACATCAGATAACAGAGCTCGTTTCATTGTGCAACAGAGACAGTACTATGTAGCTTGTTGGTCTTCCATTCTCACCCAACTTTCAAGTTACTTCCCTCAGGTGTTTTGTTGGGAAACAGCAAAGCCTCAGAATGCAGCTCCGATTTGACTTTCTGTATGTGCACTCTAATCTGACAGCCAAAGTTAAATAGTTGGTATTATCAGAAAATGTTGACATATTACCACTCTTGTAACTTCACAAACTGATTGTCAACCAGATTTGACTAAAATATGAGGGTTCAGAGTTGTAGAAGAGCTACCTCAAAAAAATATGCTTATAGGTAGATGCATTCACAGAAAGAAAAGCTGCAGGATGCTCCCTCTGCTTCACAGAGACCACCTGCAGGCAAAGTGGAGGAGACCATTTCCAAACAAGTAGAAAATATCAATCGATCTTAAGAAACAAACCAAGTTGAGAAGCCCAGTGGGGTTTGCCATTCCATCTCAAACAAAAGCATAATCCTTTATTTGCATAATACACAATAGTATTCCTGCATTACTATTTAGAAAAAGATAGTGTTCCGCTATTCTAACAGGGTTTGTAAGTTAAGATTTCATTCTCAAATATCTACACCTAAACTTTGAAGCTAAAAGTAAAGGTACCTTGCTTTCTAGATGAACTCCTGAGGGCACTTCCAACCTGAATAATCCAATAATTTTATGATTCTCTTAATCTAAGTAACAGAAGATCCTTAAAATGTTGTAATTTGTGAATGATGATTTTTAATATGTGAATAGATGTTAAACTTGATCAGTGCTTGGTATTTGCTAATATAATCTTACTATATGTTGTCTATCCTACTACTCTGAAAAAAAATGTTTATAGCAAGTCGAGTTAAAGAAAAGTATGAAAATAGAATTAACGTGAAATAGATACTTGTACTGGTTTTGCTTTACACTTGGAATCAGAAGATGAATGTACGTACAGTAGATCCTGCATTTTAAGCTTTGTAGTATCTTCATTAATAACTACATAATTTTAAGGCATCCACATATTAAAAAGTTTTATAAAAAACTGTCAACTGTATTATGTTCCTACAGGAATATTTCCATAGTACTAATATAATGATTTTTTATGTCTCATTGCTGATATACTTATTACAGGCAAAGTACAACATTAAAATTGAAATGGGAAATGTCTAATAAATAAAGTTGCAGAGGGAAAATATCTGCAAAATTCTGATGTTCATTTGAAATTGTGAACTCAAATTTTACATTAAAATTGGGGGTGTCATAACAATAATTAACCCACTAGAGTAGGATATCCTCCTCATTGCACTAAAGAGGATCTGTTGTATAAAAACTATCTTAGTCTTTTGAGTGAACACTTTATTGGTTTTTGTTTGAACTTCTGTCCTTCATGATCATACTCTGTTTCAATTTGCTGGACAGGTGGAATGTTAAATTTAGCCTGTCTAGACATCCTTAGTGATGCCACTCTAAACATTAAAAAATAATGTCTGTGTGTCATATCCGGGTTGCTAATTCACTGATGCAGACAATTTTCCTGGAATATCCATACTGGGTGAATGGGTGAATCTCATCTGTTTCTGGTGACAGCATCATTATGAGGATTCTTCTCAGTATACCTTTATTTCTATCCAAGGGGATGGGTACCTTCTTTTCCCTTTTTGAATAACATGGTTTTGTGGATGTAGATCTATTGATTTGTTTTTGTATTTCTATATGTGTTTGCATATGATAATTTGTAAGCTGATGGGTTGACTGAAAGATAAGAGAGCCACAGTTTGGAGAAGGAGCAGGGGCTATTGAATTTGTGGTGAATAGGTGTCGTGGTTTAACCCCAGCCAGCAGCTAGGACCATGCGGCTGCTTGTGCAGTTCTTCCCCTCTTCCCCCAAGAAGAGCAGGGAGCAGAGGGAGACAAGGAAGGGGAAGAAAAGGAAAAAAACTTGTGGGTTGAGATAAAGACAGTTTAATAGAGCCATGACAGAAAAAGAAAATAGCAATAATAATAATAATGACAAAAGTCATTTTCACCACTCAGTGAATTGGCAGTGATCACAGATTCCCCTGCCCCCGACCAACCCCCATTTATATACTCAGCGTGACATCTATGGTATGGAATATTTCATTGGTCATTCCACTGTCTAGGCTGCTTCTCAGTTTCTATGGGAAGCTGAAAATAGTCCTTGAAAGATATAAACATCACCTAGCAATGACTAAAACTATATGCATTATTTACATTCTTTTCACAGCAATCACTTGAAAGAAAATTAACTCTGTTCCAGCTGAAACTAGGACAATAGGAAAAATGACAGATTTTCATTATGCAGAAAACAGATGGCAAAGTTGTATGTCCAAAAATAACATGGGCTTTGTGAGTTATGTAAGACTATCTTGCTTGTGGTGGTTCGCAGAGAGCCCACCTGGGTGACATGATTCAAAGGCAATGACTGTTGTGTATGGAATTCTAAGAACTGTTTCAGTTGTCAGACTTTGTCACAAACATCCATATATATATATATTAAAATGAAGACTATGATGTTTTTGTCCAACTCAGTGTTACCAATGCAAGTGAGAATGTTTTTCACACAGTTTGTGATATAAAAATATGGAGGAAACTCATCCTTGAATTGATAAGAGGTTTAAGAATGGTTGATTAGAAACCCAACACCTATTCATATAGGGTCCAGAGTATACACTAGGCGTGCAAATATTTTCTGGTTTGTGAATACTGGAGCATGTGAAAAAATGGTTAGGTAAGATTAGGAAGGTTAAAGTATGCAGATCCTATTAAAATAAAAAAAAATAAGGCTTTTCCTTTCTCATCTTCCCTGTAAAAGCGTATGAACCACCTAGACTTAAACTTTCAAACTTGGTAAAAAATTTTAGTGATAAAAACAAGTTATCTGTACTTTCCAAAAGCATAATTTCTGCTCTTTCTGGGTAAAACCTGGAGAATACCTAGGAGGCTGGTAAGGAATAAAAAAGTAAGCAAGAACATTTAAATTAAGGTGGCACGTGCTCTTGTTATTCTCTGGCTTGGGAGGCAAATGCTGACACATGATGTGGAAACCCAGTTTCTCCTCTCTCCTGTTGTGATGGGAATTTGAGCTCTTAACTCCCATTTCTAAAGACACCATCCCCAATAACTGGTAACAAATCATCTGAAGAAGTTCACCCTTAGACCCTTCTGTTAGACCTGTTTCACTAAGGTCAAAATATTTAGTAAGTTTATCCACAGATGAATTCATCCAGTGCTGTCCTTTTCCTAGGATCATTTCCATGTAAAGAAGCTGAACTGCTTCAGAACCACAGGAGCATTTGATCTTTTAGGTTCTGCAGACTTCAGCCATCTCTGCCCATAAAACTGAAGCTATGGCTTTGCACAGAGCCAGCAAGTGAGCATCAGAGTTTGTTAGTTCTGACTCTGTACTGGACTGAAGATCAGATAAGGTGTTTGATTTACACATCTGAGTGATTGGAGTCCAGAAGGACCATCACCTTGCTTCACTGTGGCAAACATGCAGAGAATTCAATGTTCCTTCAGAAACAGTGTGTTGAGAAGCATGGTGCATGAGTATTGCTCTAAAAGAGTCAGTTCACGCTAAGCCAAATTTATTACCTTTGGCTCAGTCATTGCCATGCTTATGTTAATGAGCTCACGTGGAGACAACTGACAGTCACAGCATCCCACTCTTAAGTGCCCATATTTCTTGTAGGTACTTCCCATGACTTTGGCTACCTTAATCTTACACTTTTCTGGATGACTGTAGCTCTTAAGATACTTCCCCTCTTCTGTGGAAGCAAGTGTACTTTCATGAGAAATGGGAAATGCCCGATTCTCTGCAACCAAATAAGGGAAATGTATTTTCTACAGCTAAGGTTAAATGTAGGCTGCATCTGATGTCAAAGGAGAACATCATTGCTAAAAGTTTACGTACAGCATTCTTAGCCTACCAGAAATTTTGCACCATACTTGAATGGAATTAACAAATAGTTGCAAGGTAACTTGAAATACTGGTTTAGAATACAACACTTGCTAAAATTCATAATAAAATTCTGCTTAAAAATTGCTTTCCTGCTTTTGATAGAAACAAATATTAAGAGCTTTGGATCAGAACTGATAATGAACAGAGCTCTCTTAAATGCTTGTGATCATACGTCCATGTTTAATTGGCTGATAAAATTGAATATAAAAATGCATTAGTTGTCTTTCTCATGAGGTGTTGTTAGGATCTGCCTATCTTGTATGAATATGCAGAGTAGCTAATGATGTAAACATATAACAAGATTATGTAATGTGTCTGAGTAGCAGTAAGTAATTTTCTTTCCTTACTTCATTGTTATGATCTGCAGTTGGTTTACTTAGGTGGCTAGGTTCCCTAGGGTACACTAGGATTTTATTTCCACTTCCTTGCCTGCCCTCCATTTCTCATGATAACAGTGACTAAAGAGAAAAAGAAGTATGTTCATTCTAGGAGCAACAGAATTAAGTTATTTGACAATTTTGTTTTAATGTCTGCAGCGACAAAATTGATAGCTGATGCAGCATGGTGTTCCTGTAAAATGCCTCATTTGTTTGAAGAAATGTACACTTGCAGTACTGATTAGAGGGCAGCTGAATGGCAAACAGGTTCATAAAATATCAAACACCATACACTACAGTGAGATACCAGATGAGGTTTATGTTTTCTTTGTGGAACAGGTGGTTAGAAACTAATGAAAGGGGATGGGGGAGTGGAGTGATACACTGTATTCCCCTCTTCTATGCAATTCTTAGCACAGATTTATCTTCTTTTTTATAAGAAAAGAAAATATTTTTTCTGTCTCACTGAAGCATATTGAAAAACTCAGATGACACAGTGGCCATTGGATTCCTGAGCCAGTACTTGGGGCAGACAGGCAAACAATAATTATGTATGTGTGAAACTTAGATGCATGTGTATTTCAATGCTGCTTTCAGATATTACTTGTGATGGCTGTATTATTTATTTTTCATCACAGTCCATCCTAAGAGTCTTGTCACTCTTTGCAACAGGTATACTTTCCTAGGTTAGAGGTAAAGATACTTTGCCAGTAACCAGTGGTTACAGACAGCCTATATATGGCTAAAGAGGTTTCATGTGGCTCTACAACACAAGACAGACCTAGCAATGAAGCATAATGTGACAGATTTTACTGGTAAAACTAAGAAATTAAGCAAAAATGTTGTAGGATATGAGTTTTCTCTGTAGGTTTATAAGATGACATTTTGGTGAATTAAAACTTAACGGCGGATGAAACTATGAATGATGAACACCAGGAGTTTGGAACTTAAGTTGGTGAGAATACTCATTTAGCAGACAATACAGTTATATATTTAAACACAGTAAAAGCTCTCTTCGTGTTCCAAGTAGGGAATGGAGAATGGTCATGATGCAGAAAACTGCTTCACAAACTTGCGCAGCAGACAGTAGCACTGACCAGGAGAGTGGAAGACTATTGCCAGGCAGAACTTTAAAGATAAGGGACAGATGGAGGAGGAGCACACAGACAGTAAAGGGTATGTGCTGTTCAACAAAAAAATAGAAGAGAAGGGAAAAAATCAAGACAAACATAAACCACACAAATAAAATTGAATTTTTTGAGTTAAAGTCACTTAGAGAAAACACAGTAACGGAAGACTTACTGGATTAGTTCTAGGCTTTATTACAACCTCTCGCCTATTCCCAGCTACATTATTATTATTAGAATATGATGCTAATAAGAAAAAGAAATATTAATATTTCCTGGATATCACATTGAGGAACAAGTAGGTTCATTGAATCTTGTAATAAAAAATTAATTATATTTAGTTAGGGTCTAAAAAGTAGTGTTCAAACAATACAGAAGTTGCTGACTGAGAGTGTGTGGACTGTGAACTTATTGTTCATTAAATTCTGTTTAAATGAAAGACCATATGAATGTGAATTTGTAACTGAACTTTTTGGTTTCCGGTGGGTGGTTGAGGAGGAAAGAGAAAAGAGGTCGGACATCATTCCTTATCTTCAGTATCCTTTAGAATTATTTAACAGAGAGCCTACCAGCAGTGGGGGATGAGTGTGTTTGGTATTTTTCTATGTTTAAGGATCAGGAAGCAAAAGCCATCTTAAATTAGAAATTGGGAAGAATGGTAAAACAAAAAATAGGCCAAAAAGATAAGACAACAGGAAAAGAAGGCTCTCAAATGCAGGGTTAGGGTTAAGTTTAAAGCAGAGCTAGAGGATGACTAAAAATGAAATTAGAATTTACCTCAGATTCAATAGCTTCTCCATTGTTGTTAAAGAAAATCATAGGAAAGAAAAATCATTATTGTACCTAGGACAAGAAAGAAAGAATAAGAATATGGAAATGGAAATTATCACATAAAGGGTAGAAGGAAGCTCAAAAACTATAACGGTCTTGAGTGAGGGAAGGGACTAGGTAATCTCCATTTCAGAAATCTGAAACAATTGGTGCATGAAATTGCAGACTCAGGAACATCTATACTTTAAAAAGACAGTGAAGTGATCTCGGGTCTTTCAGGCTCATTATTCTGACATCTGTAATATACAGTTCTGTGCAGGGGCAAACACAATTCTGACCTGAATGAAGGGCTGAGCATCTGTGCAACCATGATGCATGTGACCTCCAGAAGCATTTTCCATGCCAGCCAGTGCTAATGGAGTGAGGAAATGAAAGAAATAGAAAGACATATTAGCAGCCTAGGTGTAATATCTTTATTTGAATACCTTTATTTGTTTGGAATTTATTTTTTCGTAAGAGGAAATGTAGTGAATCTCATCAGTTAGACAACAGTAATACTTTAGTAAAGTTTACATTAGAAAACTTGTTAATTAAGAAGGAAAAGATGAGAATCACTGAAAGAATTATGACATAGGAATGAGCCTGACTAAAAGGGCAACACTCAAGAGTACTGCAAGAAAAAATATTAGGCTGAAATGAAGTTATTAGTGACGTTTCTCAAGAACTGTTCTTCAATTCAGCAAAAGTAAGTTGATATTTCTATTAATGATCTTGGCACAAGAATCAAGGAAGTACTAGAGAAGCCTGATGGCACTGTTTGGCACAGTGTAGACATATATTTATTAGTCTCATTTATAGATATCCAGGCTTTCAGATACCTGGAAGCAAATATATTAATAGATGAACCTGGCCCACATTATTAGTAGAGAAAACTGTAGTAAAAATTATCTGTCCTGTGGACATCCAAATACATCAGAAAGCTGTGGAATGTGGTGGTACAGAATTTATCTGGAGAACTTCAGTCTAGAGTTCAGGTCATGTTTGCACACATTAACACCTCAGATCACCTTTCCATATTTACATTTGTTGTTCTTAGCTTTTATCTTTCAGAATCTAGTTATTTACTTACAGTCATTTCATACAATTCAGATATTTTTAGATATTTGTCCTATTCTCATTTAGATGCCAGCAACAACAGTAGAATATAATTGGATACATCAACAAGTATCCCCTCTGCTATCTAC
The DNA here is from genome assembly GCA_028565335.1 of Limnodromus scolopaceus. NCBI lineage: Eukaryota > Metazoa > Chordata > Aves > Charadriiformes > Scolopacidae > Limnodromus > Limnodromus scolopaceus. The sequence goes on from JAOXNO010000001.1 coordinate 125,536,330, forward strand.
TTTCTCAATATTTATCAAAGGTATTCATATTAATTACTTTTTACATTAATCTCTCACTCACTCCTTCCCTCTAGCCCTTTACCTAGGTGTTTTTTGTTTGTTTTTTTTTTTGGTTTTTTTTAAGTGTCTCATATTTTTGTTGACAAAGTTCTGAAACTGAATTCTTCATGTAGTATATATGCTGTCCAAGACATGAATTTCAGACATGGCAGGGGGTGTAAGGCATGTAGTAGTCATGGAATTCCAGGAGCATTTGGATACCAACACCTGTGAAAATCCTAATTTAGGGCCCTGGGGGAATGACTGTCAGTTCCATTGAGATAATCTGTTTGATGTATGGATGTCTTGATGGGTGCAACTCGGATTGATTGTAGAGTATTTCTTTTCCTCTAAATGGCACTAAAAACGTAATTTCCAATTTTACTGGTTGGTTAGTTTGTTTCCTGATGTTTCCTCCTGAAAGAATGAGGTCACAGTTATCCAAGTTGAAAATCACATTATTATTTCTGGTACAGATCTTTAACCCTTTGGTTTTTTTCATGTATTCTCTCATAGTCCAAAGCACCCTTTCTTATACTAGCTTCCATGAATTTGTTTCTGTAATATTTACTGCTTTCTCACTTTTACCTCAAAAACCAAACCCTGTAGATCTGTGTGTTAAGTAAAACTGACATTTGTCTTTATGTTCAATCCAAGATTATTGCCAGGCACAGAGATCATGGTATAGGTTCAAACCTAGAGCTAACAGGCACTGTATGCTGGTATTAATCCTGTAAGCAGTTTAGTGCCCAGTAGCACATAGTTTAAAACTGTTTGGTTGGCGATCCAAATCCTAAAATCCTTCTTGTGCTGCCATTTGGTCTTTTCTGAGTCACAATGTTGCAATCTTTTTTCTTTTTTCTTTTTTTTTTAATTTATGGCCAAAGCTGGGACCCTATACAAGCAGAAGTTTCATGCAATGCATAGCTACACCAGCCTGGCTGTACCTGTGCAAACCACTGTTGGAGATTCTCAGTGTAAAAAGTCTGCTGCTTCAGCACAGCTTGCCATCTTTCTACACCAAAAAAGGGTATTTAACACAAATATTATATTACTTTGGAAGTAGTGTTACTTCAAACCGCTGATTGTTTATGTTAGGCACCTTGATCACTTTTGTTCCTTGTAATGGCTTCACGGAAGTTCTGGTAATGTCTCACAGGACAGTAACATCCCAGGCATGGAGTGTCTGGGAGCTCAGGCAGGTCCCGCCAGCTGTGCCTGAAGTCTCCTCTGCAATGGAAGAGATTAGGGACAGCCACAGTCTTCTGTGCTCATCCAGTACAGCAGCTCACAGATGAACCAGTCCATTCAAAACCCTCTGATAGGTAAAGACACTTCTGTCAGCATCTTAAGTCACAGTTAGTGTTTACAGTATGATTAGGTGTGTGTAAACAGTATTAAAACGATCAAGTAATAAACACTTTTTTTTTTACACGGTATCTAGGCATGCAGCTTGTAAACCAATCTTTCCAGATGTTATCTAAAATAGCCAACTTACAAACCCTTGAAAACTGAGGTTTGTAATACAAATGTTGACAGCTTCTTAACTAGAGCAGAACACCAGTTCATTTGGTGTACAGATACTGTCGTTTTCAATATTGCTGTGCCATCTGTTCACTCTGTGAATTGTAAAAGATTTTTCATCTATTGGCTTTAAAATCTGTTGGATAAATTGAGTTGTAAAAGGTGAAGTCATAAATTGATGGCCCCCTCTCTTTCTCTTCCCCTTAATTACACTATCTTTCCTACCAGTGTCCAAATGCTGAGAATGGAAAGATTATTGAAAATTTTCATGTTATCTTGCAGCAAATCATTATTGTAGCTGTCATTTAGAAGGAAATGCTATCGTTAGGCTTGCAAAATTCATTTGATAATCACACCTTATTTTCTGACAGTGATAGCTAGAGCACAGTCTTGTAGGGCGGCAGTATCTGTTGTCATATTCATCCTTCTTTCACTCGTCTTATATACACTCAGGATGTGGCTAGAAAAACTGAGCAAACTGTAACTTGTAACTTGAGAAACTAGAACATGAACAAGCATGAGTTTAGCACAGCCATTCAGATGGCTGAACTTGTGCTTTGGGGATGGATGAGGAGCACCTTAGGAAATGCAAGATACAAAAGTAGCTGAACATCTGATTTGTAATAGAATGAATGAAACCCTAATTTAAAAGTTTTTGTAGATGTAGTTGGTCGTGAAACAAATATACTCCAAGTCTTTTTGTTATTTAGTCTTTTGGGGGAAGGTTGGGGGTGGGTCAGGGAGAATGCCATAATATGTGCTGCATGAGCTTGTCTGGAAAACTCTTGAAATACACCCACATTTTTAGGTCACTAAAAAGCTGATCTGTACTGATCTAGCATTCATCATGATGATATCTAGGGCAAGTTCAGTTAATATCTCTCTCTTGTTTGTGGCATAGATCACTGAGCTTTGCCAATGAATTGGTATGCCTCCAAACTACACAGCACCAATTTACAGACAAGAGCTGGTTTTTTGTAGGGTAACTTATCAAGAGCATTAGTTGAGTCCTTCTTGTAAAATTATATCACTGTGAATTTAATTTTTTTTGTTTGTCTGTTGGAAAAAAGAAAAAGACCACAATCTATGATAACTACCAAATTTGGCTTTTCAGCATTCTAAACTCAGGAGACTAAAACAAAACACCAGTAAAGAAAACAAGATTCTGTTCTTCTCTTTGCTAAGGGAGTACTCTGACATTTTTTTCTCAACTTTCTTTTGTTCATGCTGCATGACTGGGTTTATTAAATACCCTGAGGGTAATTCTCTTTCTACATCTGTTATTGCAGCCCAAAGTTTGTTTTCTAGCAAAATCTGAGCAAAATGATTACAAACATTGTTATCCAGGGATAACCAGTTGCATAGAAGGAAAAGGTACAAAACAGGACCTGCTGCAGTAATTGTTAGATGGTAGATATGTATGAGAGTGCATAGCTTGACATTAAAATTCTTTTCCTTGTAGCTATATTTATTGCCTGAGCTGAAACTTCAGGCAAGACCCTCAGAGTTTAAAGAAAATCTAAAAAAAAGCCTCCCTCTGCAAAGCTGATGGGATGCTTATCTTGTTGTTAACTTTTTGTTCATATTGCACCTGAAAACATGTTATGATGGGTAACTGAGAGTAATGTACTAAATTAGGATAAGGAAACTTTAGGTTAAATAGCAGACTGAAAACCTGCTTGACAGTGAGAAATCTGAAATTACTGAAAAATCTCCTATTAGAATAGATAGGTGCTATGCTGCTTGATGCTTCTGAAAAGGAACCGATGCGTACCTTAGGGAAAAGTCTTTCACTAACAAGGGATGAATAAGGTGGCTGAACAGATGTCTCTCTTTCCATCATTCTGTAATTTTACCTATGTTTTTGGTTCTGTTTACAAGGATACCAGTGTTTTCAATAATGTCTTTTTAAAGGATACTTTTAATAGCATTTTGTATTGTGTGACATAATTTTTTCACATACTGAAAGTAATTCTTTATGATAGCAGGGTGTTTTTGGAGGGGAAAGTGTTATTTAAAAGCAGAAAATTTTACTTTCCTCAAGAAGTTAGCAGGCAATCTTGGGTTAGTTCTTCAGCCTACCTAATTCATATTCAGCATGAAATGGATTTTTACTCAGGAAGAACCTGAATAGACCTCCGAATGTGTACAGTATAATTTTTCATTTATAGCTTGCACAGAGATTGGAAACTGCCAGAACTCTTCCAGGCTGGAAGAATGGTTAAAGAAGTTTTGGTGGTTTTTTCATAGCATCTACTAGTAAGTTGAACAGCTTAGACAACATGGCAATTACTGCAACTACCCATGTGTTTCCATTCTTATTGGAAAGTAAATCCTAGTTTTTTTAATGGATTCAGGGTGGTTTTTTCCCATTATAAAAGGAAACTAAACTCAGCATGGAGGTCAGTTCTTTTTGGTTGTCTGTTTTTTGTTTTATTTTGTCCTACAGAGTTTAATTGTTCTCTATGGTTTGTTGAAAATACACCATATTATTTTTGGCTTCCACAATTAAAAGTCTGTTCCTAGGAACTCCAGTTTACAATGCCTCAGATTTCTATAAAGTCTGAAAAATCCCTTCACTGCTGATTGAGATAACATAACTCCTACAGGTGTTCACTGTTGTCTTCTGCTGGATGCTACTCTTCAATTAGTAACAAGGGTCTGGTGAGACTTAGCAGTAAGATGACAAGGCTCTTGATGTTACCTTTTCGGAGGGCATGATGAAAACTGACAAACACATCTATTGTCAGTGTGTGCCCACGTTTCTAAGGTCCTGATAGTATGGCAGGACCTGACAGTATGGTAAGAGACTCAGGATCATTGAAGCCTTTGTTCTATAACTGCCATGTTCTGTAGGAAGATGGGAAAAGCAAACCTAAAATGTTTCTCCCAAGAATGAAGGCTCTTTGGCCTGGCAGAAAACCAGGCAAGACTCTTTAAGGTAATTACTAAAATTAACTTGTCTTCATAAAGCATTTTGGTTGTGTTCGAGTGGCAAATCCCAACTCCCCCAGAATCATGCTCAGAACTGTGTCCAGTCTTTCCTCAGAGGAGACTTGACAGCTTTTAACCTAAAAATAAAGTGCAAGATGGAGAAATAATGAGGGAAAACCCGATGCAAATATTCCATGTTTTCAGCTAGAACTGAAGTCCTCAATTTTACCTTCTGGGTTAAGTTACAGGAAAACTGTGGATTTACTCCAGTTAAGAAGCAATGCATTAATTTGTTTAGAGATAAAATTAGCCATGCTGGGTCAGAACAAAGTTCCAGGTAGCCCAGGACGTGGTCTCTAAAAGAACCCATAAGCATGCACTTAGGAAGAAGAAGAACAGGATAAGTATACATATTTTCCCTGTATCTTCCCAGTTTCCAGCTATTTTCATTTCAGGAACTGAAATGGCTATGTTTTCTCTTGCAACCCAGCAAATATGACTTTTACTGTTACTAGAAGAAGGCCATAAGCATTGTACTGACCTGATAATGCAGGGTCTCAGCACTGGTCTGAGCTTATCTACAGAAGAGCTAATTTTAATTTGTTTCAACAGTGTGTTAGCCTGAGCTCTACAAATACCTATGTGGTATGAGGTGAGAATACCCTGGCTAGTCACTGCACAACAATCAGTGGCAGTTTTTATTAAGAGAGATTGTAGAATGCTACTGCACAACTTTTGAACTTTACCTGGGAACCAGTGAAAGGGAAGCAGACTGTGCTAAACACAAAAAAAGGCCTAAGGCTGAAGAGAAAGTGACTCATGCCACCAGCATATTGCTCATAGCAGCAAAGAACGAGGAATGTCATTGATACCCTCCTCACTGCTGCTCTGCCTCAGGAAGCCTGTTGCTGTCAGCCTGAAGATCCACAGGGACACTGGAAGGACAATCAAAATGCAAGACAACAGGTAAATATCAGTAAGTTTTCTTACATAACAGTTTTAGGGATATTATTAGTAATGCAGCTTTTCTGTATTAATCTGATCTATCAGTATTAGCATTATTGTAACAGAACTAATAACAACTTTTTGTTGTATTTTGATGATATTGTTAAGCTTTAATTAGGCTATCAATGAATTCTTGGCTTCATATATATGGCATATTGACTTTTGCCATAGCAACATTCTGAGTGTAAGTTTGCATATTAGGTAACCGTCACTAAATCATTTCGAAGCATTTGCCCAGTTTTCCTTCAAGCCCCAAATTTAGCAGTCACAAAACCCTGAGACAAGAAGCGCCAGACGTCTGCTGTCAGCAAAGCCAGATCCTTGGGCTTTGAAACTGGTTCCTACTGGCATCTTCTGTCTTGTTATTAATTCTTGTGCTGGAAGAGAAAGTGAACAAGTGTTTGTTCACCATGCCACCTCATTTAAAGTATATCTTTCCCATGTTGACAATTCCTAGTTTAACTGCTTATTCCCCGTACGTAGGCTGTTTCATGTATTTGATCAACTTTGCCTTTGAATCTTTTTGAGATCAAACATACCTTTCTTGAGACGAAGGTACCAGAACACCATTTCATGCTCAAGATGCAAATTAACCATGGCATTGTGCAGTGTCATAATAAAGTTCTACATTTGTTACTCTGTTCCCTACCTATCAGTGTAATGAAAACTTTCACTTAATTCTGAGCAGCAGTTAGTAAAAGAAAGCGTGTCTTAGGAATCATCCATCATAAAAACCAAGAAGTTATACCTGCGTGATAATATCAGCTGAGTGACAGTATGAGTTGAGGTATTCCCTGAGTACATTATTTATGTGTGAAAGGAGTTTTATTTATCATCTGACCACCTGCATATGCATTGCTCAATGCTGAATTTCTTCTGCCATTTTAATTAGTCACGGTGTACCGTAAGATCCTTCTCCTGCTCTCTAGAATTGTTCGTGTCCTTAAAACAAGAGATTAACGTCATCAGTAAAATGCTTGCACCCTGTTACGTATTCTTTTCTAAGGTAGTGTATGAATACAGCATAAGTCCCAGCACAAGATGCCTGTAGAGTTCCAGTTTTCCCTACTTTGTGAAAACTCAAAGTTTATTATCTTAACCATGATTGCTTAATTTCCTTAAAAGCCTTGACCTTGGTGTTGCTATGTCAAAAGCTTTTCAGGAATCCAAGAGGACTGCAGAAACCAAATCACCCTTGTTCACCTGCTCAAGTCCTATACATTTCACTAGGCTCATAAAACAGGACTTACTTTTGTAAAAGTCACATTGAACCTTTCATACATATTATATTTCAGCCAGTATCTACTAATTCTTTTATATCCTTAGAGTTTCACTAATTTACACTGAACAACAGGATTACAGGGCTGCAGTTCCAGGAGAAATCCAGAAACAATTCTTTAAATAGGTGGGTCATATTTCCAGCATTCAATCACAACTACCAAGACAGGTTAAAAGAGAGGTTGTGTACACCATTTTTGCTTCAGGTATCCACCTCTCAGACCCTGCAGACCTCTTGGATTAATACTATTTGGCCCGAGCAATTTTTTACTGTCAGGTTTTTGTCACATCTTCTACAGATGTTACAGTTTCAGACAAATCTTCTGCTTCTTCCATAGAGGAGGCTGGCATGGGAAGCAGCTGAAGTGAACAGTGATGCAAAGAATTAATTTAGTTTATATTAACGCTGGTTTTATGCACTGATAAAAATTTCCCTGGCAGGTTTTCTGCTCTGGGTGTGTTTGAAAACTGATTTATTGTTGGGTTTGACTCATTTTGCTATTCTCAGACTGTCCTTTGGCCTACTATATTGCTTTTTCTTTCCTTATTCAAGAATTTACAATTGTCTCTCTTGCCTGCATTCAGACACAGAATTATTTTTTTTAGAGAACCTCTTCTTGCTTCTAATTACACCCTCACACTTACTCTTTAGTCGTGCTGGCTGCGTTTCATCTCCTCTGTAGCCTTTTTAGTAGGTGGTGTGCCCAGAGAGTAGTATTACTTATAGGCTGATATTTAAATAATGAATATTCCTCAAAGCACTTTAATAGACTTTTATTCAGTAATACTGGTACACAAGTTTGAACGCGCGAGTGGTTCCACTTACTTCATTACAAGTACTTATTTTTAGGTTATGCTCATGCTTAACTAGTGTTTTTGAACTGCAACATGTAGTAGTAAGAATTTTTGGGTTGTTTTTCATAGTATAGTAAAAAGGATGTCATTATTGTAACCTCTATATGTTTTTTGCTAGTTAATTTTAGAAATATTTGCTCCAAAATAAATGTTTGTTCATTATGTTAGATCTATGACATTATGAAGTTCAAAGACAGTTGAACTTCATAAGCTTTCTTATTTAATAGAAAAGCTATCAAAACTTGTTTCAAGTGAAAGTTAGCTTCTGCTTGACAGCTGTTTTTGTGGAGGTTTTCTGCAATGGAAAAGCATAGAAATACTTCTAGAATTGACTTTGCAATTTTACATTTAATAATATTAAATGAGCAACGAAAATTTACACAAAACATTACTTTAAAAGGAATGAACAAGAGCAGCTGAGACTATATGCCTGGCTTCTCATTCTCTGATCAGAATATCAGTTATTCTGGTTAAAGCGTTAAACAACAGATATCCTGAAGCATGGCAAATCCAGTAAATTATCCACAGGTCATTCTTAGGAAAGCTTTTTCGGTTTCTGTTGCATAATTATGATAAAGAAATAGGTGCATGCCTTCTATTGCTCTCCTGCATATCGGATAATAGAATGAGGTGGAAATATACCTAGAACTATATGTAACCCCCATAACACTTTTCTAAGAACTTTTTTTCGAGTCTTCTAACACTGTGGAGATTTACAGGCTTGTGTAGATGTCAGTGAAATTTTACAGATTAGATTGGCTGCGGTCCCAGAATGATATGCCACATTTTCTCACTGTTACAATATGCAGCTACAAATGAATTCAGGTTAAAGAAAACTTTGCATTACTATTTAATAACTATAATAATAAAGTAAATTTATGGCGACTGCTGTTGTCAAGGATCAGATATAGATTCGTATTTAGTGCATCACAGCCTCTTTTTTTAGTAAACCACTGCTTTCAAAGAAGCATGTAGAAATTGCCCAGTGCTCTTTTTTGACTGATTCAGTCTTGGTGTCACATTTAAACAAGACTCTATAAATGGGTACAAGATAGCAAAAATAATGAAAATAACCATTTGGGAAAAAAAAAAGTTCAATTTCATTAAAATTTATATGTTTTAAAGAATCCAGCTAGATCTTGAACAGATTTTGAAAACTGATCAGTGACATGGTCTTTTAAAATTATTGCTTCTGAATTTAGAAATGGGCTATTTATTTTTTTTTTTTGAGTCTTTTCGAACTCTCAAGGAGTTCTTTTGTCCTGATTATCAATAAATATTTCTATCAGCCTAACTGGCTAAGTCAATTTGAGCACAAATATATCATTAGGTTACCTAAAACAGGCTTATAAGCATTTTTTGAAATAACAATAAATTTTCATCATAGATTACAGTAAAATTCTCATTGCACAGATTAAATATCCACAAACCTTCCTTCTGATAATAGGATTGCTCGCTTATCAGTCCAAAGGCTCTGCTTCCACACCTTCTGTCTTAAAAGATGTTTATCAAAGCTCTGAATAATTGAAAATTTCTGACTATGTCATCCGACCTGTAAAATTCAGGTCTGGGAAACAGCATGAGCAATTCCTGTTTAAAAGATATACAGTGTAGGTTTGGTCACTTGAATTGTTTAAACAATACCAATACAATAAATATTTTAACTATTCCCTGTTTCATCTCTTGTTTTTCTGTTCTGTGCAGTTTCACATAAATGTCTATTATTTCTGCTCTCCAATTATCAGGTTCTATGGTAGATGTGATATCCTTGCCTGTTCATTTTGGAAAATCTGTTTTGAGGTAGCAATGGCATTTCAGATTGCTTTCTGCAGTAATTTGCATGTACTCTTGTATTCACAACAAACCACTGTGAAGTATTTTTTCTTAAGGTTGTGAAAATTCCTTTTCCAAGAAAAATAGAAGAATAGATTACTGATTTCCATTTTCCGTGTGTATCATGGATGTATATGGATACAAGTGTGTGTATATATATAAGAATCAAGAACTTCTGTGCCATCTTTAAGGAATTTTTTTCTTGGACTGTTAAAATAACATTTGTCTCTTCTGTGTAGTGAAATGTCTCGCTTGAATGAATTTCTTATTTACGCTAAGGGAAAAGCTACAAAACCTAAATCATGGGAAGAGACAAATACTTTATTTTTGAAATGTTCTTATTACAGACACAGAGAACAAAAAGCAGGATAGGAAGAGCTTATTTGCCTGTGTCATTAGTGACCAGCTGCTCCTGTTAGAGCCAAAGCTTCTTCTATTTGACTCTGAGTAGCTTTGTCTAAGAGTATACATACTCAAACTGTGTCCTTAATTGTTACTGATATCCTAGGTTTTAAATGGAAGAAGGGTAAAAATCTAAAATTTACTTTTGGAAGTCTTCTAGACAGGTAATGGAGTAGATGGGACTCATGAAAACTGAGTCAATTCTATCAAATGTTTTTACCAACATTGAGTAGCTGTATATTACTACTGAATCACTAATGTGAATGCTACTTTTATAAAGATATACACTTATTTCCACAATTTAAACCAAAGTTTTTTACTTTTAGCTTAAAGGTACCACAGATTAATACTTTGCAACGAGTTCCTCAATCAAGTATTAAAATAATTGTTCTTCAAAACATATCCGAGCAAAGTAAACAAATTAATAAAAGCTATTCAATGTCACACCACCATCTTCTTTAAAAAAGGAGTCTATGGCTTTACTATAAATGGACTTTTCCAATAGTATTTTTCATGCATGAAATTTTTCATGCATGCTGAATATATTTTTGCACATTGTGATGCGTGGAAGATGCCTAGTTCTAAACCAACCTGGGAAATATACTATAACACCAGGTGAAAAAAAAACCCAATTCTTAATTTTGCATATGAATAGGCTCAGTTCTTCCAAAAAGTTCTGTAAAATCCCAATGTAGAAGCCTGAAAACATCATTTTGAGATGAAACCTACCTTGGCATCTTGTCTGTAGTGATGACTAATAGCAAATACTGTCAACAGGTGAACAATGTCTAAGAAATCTGACAGTTACCTCAGTCTTTTCATCACTCCACAATAGCATGTTGCTACAGAATTAAAATATTCAATTACACACTCCTTTGAAGTTTTATTAGAATTTCTTCTGTCTTCAGCACCACCAGTGTCTTCTCTTGTATTCCTTCTTTATTCTGTATTCGTTTTCTTCTAGTATTGACTGGAAAAAACTAAGGTGTGCTTTGATATTTTTTAACACATAACTTAAATGTAGTAATTATTCTATGAACCATGATTTCTTCATATAGATTCTTCTTGTTCACATGAAGAAGTGTTAGTCAATGAAAAATATCAAACAGAAATAATAATAAATGTTAGAATATTTTGAATTATGAAGAAAATCTTATATGACTATAAAAGCTCTTTGCTTTAATACTCACTGTCAGTCAGAATTAGCTTCTGGAGCAATTCACTCTTGGTCTTCCTGGGGCACAGTCTGTTCTTATCAAAACACTCACATTTTGGCCATAGACTTAGGGGATATAAAACACATGCCACAGTCATTTAGACATAACTTTAGGATGTAGGGAGCAGGTTCTTTCCTCTGATGTACATGAGGATTTCAAGTTTTAAGTAGTCCATTGTAGCTGGCCCAGAAAGTAATGATTCCACATAGACTTTGAATCTCCTAAGCAGCTGATCACTTTTTCGTCCATCATTACTACTTATATCCCTCTCTTCAGCTTATGCTAGTACTTCATTTGTGCTGAGGAACTACAAAAGAAGAAACGAGAGAAGAAAGTGGCTTTAAAGAAGTATCTAAATGTACCTTACTACGTATTTTCTTTCGAACTAGGCCAATTTGTCTCTGATGGGTTTTAGCTTTTACAATCAGTAGTCAGGAAGGTTCACCAAAAGTGATTTTTTTTCTTGTAGTACCAAGAGTTGCTGCTTCAGTGAGGGAACACTTTGGTTTGACCTTTTTTTTTCATATGTAATACTTATTTGAAGTTTTGCTCCAATTACAGCATTTTTCCCTTTTTGGTTGTGATCTCAGGTGATAAGTATCTCTGCAAGTTCTTGGCTCTCTGTCAAATCATTTGACAGCTAAGTTCCTAATACATCCAGGCTGGAAAATAGGATATATACTCCTCCTGATTTTTAATATGAGAGTAACATTTTTTAATCAAGTTAGTTCATCACAAATTAAATTTTAATGCCAACAAGTTATGATTATGCTGTCTTAACAGAAGAGAATATTGAGCCTTTACAGTGCTCTTCATGCATAGTGTGTATATCTTTCTTTCAGTTCTTTTTCCCAACTGAGTGAGCAGGTAAAATGTATCTCAGACCTGCCATGCCATTCTCAGAAATCAGATACTTCTCATTCTCAAAAATATTTAAAAAAAAAAAAAAAAGTGAAACATTTAGAATCTCCATCTTTGGGCATATTCAAATCTTACTCTTGCTGATCTTGCTCTAAGCAGGGGTTTGGACTGGATAATTTCCAGACATGCCTTCCCATCTCAACCATTCTGTGAGCCTGTTAAACTCTAAAAAGCTACCAAATTGCTAAGATGGCTTGCATAGATACAATGTGAGTGTGTATGTATATACATATATATGTATCTGTGTCTTTGTGTGTATTCCAGATCATGGTCATTCTCCCCACTCTTGGAACCGATCCTGCTCTGCACAGCTAGACATCTGTATCTTCATACTTGAGATTTTACCCTAAATTCTCAGTGCTGCTCAAATGTTACAAGTGGACGGGGTATTTTTAAGGAAATCACTGGTAGAGGTTGTACACTGTACACTGCAAGTGACTCAAGTCCCACCAGCAAGGCAGGGAGGTTTTTTCCCCATGATGGGATAGGGCTGAGGAGACAGAAAAGCAAATAATGTTTTTCCAATACAGGTTAGTGCCCTAAGTTTTAGAAGCATAAACCAGCCCCTGATTTTCCTATCTTGGCTGCACTTGTTCAGAACCTGGATAAGCTTTGAATAATGCTCTTGCTCTTAGGGACAAACTAGAGAGAAACAAATCCTACAGAGAAGGAAAGGTTTGCCCTGTCCTGAACTCCTGAATGGGCTATGTGGGTTTTGTAGAAAAAGACCTCAGTTACTTCATGAAGAGTTAAAGAATATGTACATTTTAAAAACAGCTTCTTAGGGTCTGTTACTGTAGTCAGTAATATCCTCACTTCTCTGACTTAAGAAGATCAGTAATATCTCTGTAAGGCTGTGATCATTTCTTCACAAATTAAATCTTTGACCATTGTTTCTGTTCTTAATATGTTGGAGCTACTGGTCTTCTATATCCTTTCCCTACTGTTTTCCCCTTATTTAGGTATATTGGTGAAAGGAAATGTGGACTGTAATTAACAGGGAGATATGAATCTATATCACTTTTAGATAGGTTTTATTTGTATTTTATATTCTCAAAACCTTTATTTTCTTCATCTTTAAAATCCATTCTCTCTTAAACTCACTTCTTATAAACTCTTATATCTGTTTTAACAATGAATGAGTCAGAAACACACTGTGGGAGATTTGCAAAATCGCACAACTCAAAAGATTTCAATAGTAAAGCATGCTTTCTCTAATGAATGTTAAACTTTAAGTGAGGTAATTGGTTCTGGATGGCTCTTTCAACCAATCTTTTAAAAACCTTTTTAAGCTTCATATATGCTTTTTGAATTTATAGTACCGGTAAGTTACCTGACAAGTCTTCAGAATATTGCCATGGTTCTGCAGTACAAATACACAAGGTGTTAATCACCAAAGCAGTTTCTGAGCTCCCAAATGAAATACTGCCGAAGGTTTGAACAAACGCAGATTACCACTCTAATTTATAAATTTCATCTCTCTTCCCCCAACTTGGTCACTCCTTTTTTTTTTCTGGACTCCCATCCAGACTTCACACAGACTGTATGATCCTTTTGAGTCTTCCTGATCCTGTCAGTTTAGTGAGCATACATAATTAATGATGTCATTCATGACAATTTACAAGGGATTTTTTTGCCTTGTATTTGAAGTAATTATGCAGTTTTATAACTCCTCTCATTTATAAGGCAGTGCTACAGTCTAAAAATATAATTCTACAATGTATTCTGTCACGTTGGAAGAGCCTGCAAGGAGCCTTGCTACGATGCCACAGAGACTATCTGTATCTCAGAGGCTGATGTGTTTGGGGAAACAGGTCACCAGTGTCTGCTGGTTCTTACTCTATTCAAATCAACAGATTTTAATACTTTTACTATATTTATATTTAAACAGTTTTAGTAACTTTAAGACTATTATAAATTAAATATAAATAAATACTCCACACTTGTAGTAATTTAATGCACTCTTAAAATAGCATTTATTTCTTTATACCTCACAAGAAATGAACATCTTAGCTATAATATCAAATTTTGTGAAGTTTTATTCAGAAGACTGCAAAATAATATTGTTCATTGACAAAGTTTTTTTTATTAACAAATAGTGGGGAAACTGTAATGTGGATTTTTAGAACAGTTTACTTTAGAATTCAAAGTGTTACATAAATAAATGGGGGGACAAACTATAAGGCTGTATTTTTAACGTGACATTCCAATTTGTTTAGCAAATTATAATTTTCAGTCCTTTTAAGGAAAGATGGCCTAATTATCATCTAAGAGACAATACTGAGATGCTGATCAATGCCAAATTTTATTGAAATACATTATTTTAATCAATGATGAAAAAGAGAAATAGAACAATTAAACCCCTTCCATAATCAGTGCCATTAAGTACATAATATTGTCATTCTTTTGTCATATTGTGCTTTCAAATATTTAATTAACCATCTGGAGAAAGGATAAAATGTGCAGCCTATTGTGCATTTTGTATTAATTCACATTTTGCTAATGACCCATAGCTCACTAATTTATCATGGTAGACCTTGGAGCTTTAGTTATATGACTGAAAACTATTGAGAGTCATGAGGACTATTGTAGATGGTTCATCTTTATAAAAATAAAAAGTAAAAAGGCCATAGAAATCAAGATCTGTAATGATTTTTATGAAATGGTTGTAAGATTAATAGGTTTTGTGCATATTAGTAACGTTCAGACGCTGAAGATACTTTATTGAGAGTATAAAGTAACTGATATACCACATTTATAACAAAACTAAAGAAATGAAAATAGAAACAACTTGGCAACTAACTGAAATTAAGGGGAAATATGTGACCTTGAAACAGGACACAAAATGTCTTGATTTCCATTTGAAATTCAGGATTTTGGAAAACATCATTTCATATTTCAGTGTTAGAACTGCAAAATGGGAACACATGTTAACAGCTTTTATTTCTTACATGAAATAAGAATGCAGATGTATTTTTAGTGCCTGTTAACACCAAGCTCCTTTCTTATTTTTTTATGCCCTTATAAAGGGAGCTATTTTCTGTCCAGTTTGTAATTGGGCAATGTATTCCAAAGTCTACTTTACATGAAAAAATCTGTACTAAATCCCGTTCACCCTACAAGACAAGCAAAGAAAGCATCCAGGTGGTGATGGTACTGCTTCTGCTTCCCTCTTCACTATCAGTGGGAAAGATTATCAGCTCCTGAAGGTCCTAAAGCACAGCAAGGGCTCAGTTGCATCATTAAAACTTAAGCCTTGTGCTGTTAACCATGTTGACTACTTCTGATAGCTTTCTTTTCCTCCACATGCTTTGAAATGACACCCAGAACAAGCTTTTCCATCATCTTTCCAGGGAATCAGGTGAGCCCAACTGGCTGGAGTTCTTCTACTCCTTCATCTCAGTTTGTTCAAGCATTGAAAATAACAGGGTAGAAACTTCTAGATTATTGTACTTGTGAGAGTCTGAAATTGGACCTTTCCCTCAAACCCTGTTTGTGTGCTGCTTGCAAAGGGAACTTCCTGCCAGGAATGTGTGGGTGGGGGGTCAGGTTTTGGTGCCACGTAGGCGGGACTGTGCTGATCTCCTTGCCACTGTTGCTGGGGTTTTTGCTATCGAGGGCGCCTGGGATCAAGGTGAGGCTGATCAGCCTATAGTTTCTTGGGTCCTCCTTGTTGCCCTTCTTGAAATAACTTTATTTTTCCTCCAGTCCTCAGATTACTCTCCCATCAGCCAGATCATTCAAAAGTAATTGAGACTGCAATGACATCTGCAATTTTACCCAGCACTCAATGGGTGCATCACATCAGGGTCCATGGACTTATGTATGTCCAGTTTCCTGAAGTATTCCCTGATCTGATCCTGTTCCACCAAGGAATCCTCTCTCCAGACTTTCCCCTCTTGCGTCTCCCGGCCCCTCCTACTAGTAAAGACTGCAGTGAAGAAAGCATTTAGTACGTCATCCTTTTCCATGTCCTGTGCCACTGGGCCCCTGCTTCATTAAAGCAGTCTTTGTTTCCTGAGTCTCCTTTCTTAGTCTTCATTTTTCTGTTTATGGACTTCTAGAAGCCCTTCCTGTTGCCCTTGGCATGCCTCACCAGATTCCACTCCAGGTGGGCTTTAGCTTTCCTAACCATACCTTTGCATGCTCAGATAGTGTCTCTCTAGTCTTGCCAGGCTATCTATCTCTGTTTCCACCTTCTGTATATGTCCTTTTTATGTTTCCATTTTGCCAGGAGCACCTTGTTCATCCATGCAGGCCTCCTGGCACTTTTGCCTGACTTCCTGCTTGTTGAGAGGGACTGTTCTTGAGATTGGAGTAAATGATCCTTGAATATCAACTAGTTCTCTTGACCACTCTTTCCTCTAGGATGCAAATGTTCCTGGGCACTGGAACCTCAATTATCTCTGCTGTGAAATCGAGAGAATACTCCCTGCCCTTCTTTTGTCTCTCCCAAAAACCCTTAGCTATATTTTGAGAATTGTGTCAGGGGCATTCCCAATACACAGTAGTGGGAAGTTAACAGATTATGGATATGTGCTCTTTCATAACCAGCGACTTCAGTTTTGTCCATGCCACATTTCCTAGTCTAAGCATAGCAAATTAGAACTGCAAACCAGGAGCTAACATTCAGCTTGTAATATAGTTACAAGTGAACTAATGAACCACAGAGGAAAGAGCTGGAGAGATATGAGAAAACTATGTCTGTAGTTGTACTGGCAAACTGTTAGTCTCCTTCAGTTTGTCCCAGATGTTGTCATATTTCTTAAAAGCCTCTGAGAAGAGCTACTTAGCTTTATAGTAAAGAGCAAACTTCAGCCTCAGCCAGTGCATATCTTCTGACGTATTTATTAGCACTGTCCACAGGTCAAGTTTAGTCAATTCTTATTGGGAGTGACTGCAAGTCTTGTGATTGTCTGAGTGCTTTCAACTGCCTAGGTTCTGCAACAGGAGAGAAAACGCTGCATATTTCTGTGTTGCTCTCACTCTGACAAAGGCTGTCATCACGCTTCATGTGTATGGACCGCAGGTCTCCACTGAGCTCATAAATGGAACGGATGCCAGCTAACTGATGCACTTAATAGCCCATAAAGATTCAATTTCTGTGTACTTTCTGTGACACTGTAGTTATTTTTTAAAAATAAAATTTCATACTTTTTCTCCTACATTCATCAAAGCATTTAATATTTGCATTTAATATTATGCCACTACCTATCATTGTGTGAAAAATTAAGGATGCTTGGTCTTAGGTAGCATATTCTGTATTGACCTGTTTCTGCATTGAGAAACACTTCTGACATCCAGAGAACAGAGAAGGACCTATGGATATTCTTGAGTGGATCATGACTTACCTTCCACCTCTGTAAGAGAAAAGGTTAATAGAGCAGTGCCTACCATGCTAACATGCAATTTATTTGCAAATTTTATATCTTTAAAAGCAAATGCGTCTTCCACTCACCACTGTTTACAAGTAATTGGAGCAATAGATAAACTTGCTCTTGTAACACTTAAAGCTGTGGTACTAAATTAAACAGATTACTTTTTTTTTAACATAAATTCTAGTCAAATAACACAGAGAACAGCAATTATTGAAAACTACATGCAATTTTTAAGTTGATCGGTGAGGGGATTTAGGAGTGCTCATATCTGAAACAAGCTTTCTATATTCTGCAATCAAATTTTTGAAGTCAAACTTTTATTCTCGATTATTATCAGACTACATGGGCTAAATAATCCTTTATTAATCTGCAGGGTTAATTTCTTCTCAGTCATACCAGAACAGATGCCATCCAGAGGGACCTGGACAGGCTTGAGAGGTGGGCTCGTGCAAATCGCATGAAGTTTAACCAAGCCAAGT
>JAOXNO010000001.1:125554294-125578634 GCA_028565335.1 Limnodromus scolopaceus
GAGGGAGGTGATTCTACCCCTCTACTCTGCACTCGTGAGACTCCACCTGGAGTACTGTGTCCAGCTTTGGAGTCCTCAACAAAGGAAGGACATGGGCCTGTTGGAACAGGTCCAGTGGAGGGCCACGAAGAAGATCAGAGGGATGGAGCACCTCCCCTATGAAGACAGACTGAGAGAGCTGGGGTTTTTCAGCCTGGAGAAGAGAAGGCTCCGGGGAGACCTCATAACAGCCTACCAGTATCTGAAGGGAGACTACAGGAGAGCCAGAGAGGGACACTTTTTCAGGAAGTGTAGTGACATGGCAAGGGGTAATGGTTTTAAATTGGAAGAGGGGAGATTTAGATTAGATATTAGGAAGAAATTATTTACCATGAGGGTGATGAGACACTGGAACAGGTTGCCCAGGGAAATAGTGGATGCCCCATCCCTGGAAGTGTTCAAGGCCAGGCTGGATGGGGCTTTGAGCAACCTGGTGTAGTGGGAGGTGTCCCTGCCCATGGCAGGGGGGTTGGAACTAGATGATCTTTAAGATCCCTTCCAGCTCTAACCATTCTATGATTCTATGATTCTGTCAAGAGTCACACACTTGCGAGACAAAATATACAACATAAGTTAGTGTTCAACATTGAAATTAAACTGTCTCCCATCCACACACAAAAACAGACCAATAAATATTAATTTATACTTATATTTGTACCAAGTAATTAACTAGAAATTGTGATAAGCAGTAAATATTATTCCATGGAAACACGTTTAAACTTATTATTCACATCCTATTTTTTATTATTTCCAAGCATTTCCTAAAAGCTATTCAATAACAGAGTCAGGTATCTAATTCTTAATGACTGCACGAATCACTCGCATTTACATCAAATGTACAAAATAATCACCACATATCTCCTTTCCACATTCAATTTCACAGGTATCTTTACGATCCATTCACCGTTAAAGAGTATCAGCTCCTTCAGTAAAAGAAGGCTGTATCATAATTTGTCTACTTATATTGAACAGTAAAGTTCTTAATCACATGGTCTGTTTGTCTTGTTTGTATTTCTGCAAAACTGATGAAGGTTTTCAGTATGCTGGGGAACACCACTGAATTCAAAGGGGTAAAAGAATTCATTTAATCCAGTAATCAATTTGGTGCAAAACCAATTTCATTAAAGTCCTAAGTAATATGGAGGACTTTCAATTCCCATTAAATTTCATTAAAATCCCTCTAGATTGTGCTTGTCCTACTCTGACTTCATCTGCTAGCACAGATCTATTTTTTAAAGCTATACCTGGCTTGCATAGCATGAAACCCACAAACATATGTTTTCCATGGGTACAGAAGCTGCAAAAACAACATTAACAAAGGCAGTATCTTACAAGTACACAATCTGTGAGCAGAAGAAAGATCTGACATGCCTCAGCAGAAATTTCATCTAAAACTATTCTCCATCTCCAGCTCTCATTAGTTGTACATCTTATAGCACGGTATTACACTGGAGCAATTCCAGGGACTTCTGCCTGTTAAGGTAGTGTGTTATGACATAGCTACACTATTTGATTATATTACAGGACTGCAATGTGTTGGAAGTCTAGTCTTTCATTTATTCTCACAGTAGTTGCCTAATTGATGGGAAGACCTACATGTGAATTCTGCCCCTGATGAGTTAAGATCAGAATAAACATTCCCACTGTAATACCTCTATTACCTTATTAGCACTTCCATGCACGAGTCTAAACTAATTTTAATGAGTTCCATAAAATGTCAGTCATCTGTTCATGCTTCTGCAGCTTTCAGGTCAACCTACTAATTTGAAGTTACCTGAGACTATTTTAACAAACTCAGGTGAGACCAACCCTTTTCACAACTTTTAGGACCAAACCACCATTGTTAATGCTTTTGCGACTTATCACTGTATAGTGTAATTAAGCTCTGAAAGGATCTCTTTTCCAAATATCTGATCTGATCTCAAACATTTCTATCAGTATACGCTATAATCGAACACCCTTTCACATACAATAATTCTGATCTTCCCTTTTCTCATATATGAGAATTCAGGAACCTATGAATTTAGGTTCACAGAAACAGATCTAACAGCAGTCATTTCAAGCACTGATTGCAATCAGATGGAAAAATTTGCATTGTCTTTTAACAAACTAGATGAGTGTCCAAATCTGGAACAGGTTAAATACAAATGATGGGTGTACCTTGTAGTGTTTTGTTTGGTTTTCACATTTAAATTACCTTGTGTTATCATCAAGTCTTCACACTGATTCTGCCTGTAAATCTTTTGACTGTCTCTTTTTTTTTCTTTTTTTTTTTTAATTGGGAAAACAGAGTGTCTTCATCTTTATTCCAAAGCCTGATCCCATGAGATATGAGTGAGTTCCCATTTATTAGATCCCTGCTACAATGTATCCAGTAACTTTTCCTTGAGTCTCACTTTTCTGACTTAATATCTGGATAAAAGATCTGAATCACTCAGTGAGCTAGCTGTGGGCTGAACATCTTCATATAAGAAACCTGGTGGGTGTCAGATATTTTCATGCATTCATTTACAGGGTTTCTTGATACAAAATTCCCATTAAAGACTAAACACACTATTTGAGGAAGTAAGTTGGTTCAAACCACTGAGGGAAGCTGCGTAATGTTGGTCAGTGGCAATCCATTGTCTGATATGACAGTAACGAATTTTGCATCTTCCATTCCTGGAAAACTGCAGTTGTTCTGGAAATCTGAGGAAGTCAGAAATTTGAAGTGATAAAATAAGAACAGGCTAGAAATAAGACAAGAGAGAAGGAAACAAGTAGAAAATGAATTAACATATCTGTTCTTTAGTGAGGAAACTCAGAAAGTGAAGGGGACAGTTTCCAAAAACAGTTGTTTCTGTCATGCTGCCAATCAATGCAAAAATGGGATGCAAGTCACAAAGCAGAGAATTCAAGGCAAATTACTTTGAATGCTCATTTAGTGTCATTCAGTCATTTATTGATAGGAATGATAGAGTGGAATTAACAGAGCTACCGAAATGGAATATGAAATGCAAATTATGTTCCAGTCAACCATGGTTTTTGATATCAAGGAGCCATTACACACTGTATACTTAAGAACCAATAACCTAAACCAATTAAGACACTATAAACTTGTACTGTATTATTAGATATAGTAACCAGGTGATAAAATCAACTCCTGTGAAAATCAATCACACCACCCAGATATAGATGCATTCATTTCCAGTTTTTTTACCTACTGTCATTATGCATGCTACTAAATAAAATATAACTCTACACATTATTTACTTCCAGCCTATTAAGTGGTCACTGTGAAGGTTTTCATTGCTTGTAAGAGCTTTTATTTCTACTAAAAACTAGCTTGTTTTAGTATAACTCCTTCACACTTCCAATATGAAGAGGAGGTGGGGGACAAATATTTTTTTTTAAAGCTGGATTTACACTAATCTGATTTACAAAGGTCAAATTCTGCTACCATAATCTCTGCTGAATGCATCTCCTTTTCAGGGTGCTTAGTTGCTTACTAAAGCACTTTTTCCTCATGTCCTGGGTTCAGAAATTTTCACCTGTTCAATAAAACAGATAAGCACATGGTTAATGCTATGTATATATCTAAAATCACCAGTTTGCTTGGACTTCAACTTTAAGAAATAGCCTAAATTTTTTTTTTAATAAAAATAAGTATAAATATATTTAGATATTTTCTTAAATTTCATCATATGTAAGAGAAAAACAAAAATATTTTAACATTAACCATGTATGTATTATTATTTCGACTGTGTACTGTACTAATTATTCCTTACATGGTAATTGGATTGAATTACTAAAATCAATAAACCTAATCACTATCTGCTATAACTCCGCTGACTTCAATAGAATTAAAACAGAGGTCAATCTGGCCTTTGTATCCACATAGGATATTAAAAGCAGAGAAAAATTATGCCAGCAGTAGCTACATAGATGGAAATGAGAAAATGAAATCTGAAAGTTTTAACATCTATTCGATAGTATTTCAAGTGTGTGTGCATGAGCATGTATGTGAATGTCTCAGTGTGCCTGTGTGTATAATTACAGAGATTATTGAAATATTCTTTATCACAGGTGTCCAATCAAATTTCTGGGTAGACTATCAAGCACTTCAGTTTATCAGCAGGAAGTTACAAATAAGTGCGCTTACACCCTCTGTTTCCTCCTACCAAAGTATAGTTCTCTCTTCCACCTTTCCATACAAACTCTTACAGTACCATCTTCAGTTTTTCTGCACATGCCACTTTAGTAGCTGCATTTGCAGAATATGACATGTACAGTAGCTAGAGAAAGGGACTGGCTGATGAACTCAGACCTACCTGAGTTTTCACTGAAGAACGTGCTCCATTAATGAAAAATCATGTGAGGTGGAGACTGTGCATTGCTCAAGACTGGTCTAGATTTTCTAAAGCATAATTAGGATAGACTATACCTGAAGCTCCTGAAGGAATGTACATTTAGCTTTCCTGCCCCAGTTTATTCTATGTAATGCTATTTTGTTGACACATTTTGTTAAAGAACCACAAATAAAAAATAAAAAAATGAGTGGTTTTGCCCTTTTAGGCCTCGAGAAGTCAGGCTATGAGATTGCACTCTGTGTACATGTGTATTGTATACACATCTTTCTTCCTTAATGCTATTTTAGCACCCAGGGCAACATCAGGCAAACTTGAAAGAGATAAAGGCTAAAAGGGTATCAGATGTTACACATAGCAAGATAGAGGAAGGAGATCCTATTAGTGCCACTCTGCAGAAAAGCCTTCATTGTGAAACTAAATCTCTGTTAGAAATCAGAGACCCTACATAGCCCTCCAGAGCCCAACTCACTGGATGCATTAATTCCATTTTTCGCTAGTTATGTGGCCTTTTTCTCTATGTAGTTTGCTGTTCCATTATTTGCTGATTGCTTTAACGTTTTTGGTTTTGAGGCGAAGCAAAGAAAGTATAAGTTTCCTAAAGCCTATAGGTTGCTTTTGCTGTACTTTGAAATTCACACTTTACCAAAATCAGGAAAGTACAGTGGGAATATCTCTTTGTCTTTCCTACTATTTTTGTGGCTTTTATGCAAGACCAGCTTAGCAGGGAAGCTACACATCTTGTTTTTAATACTTCTAGGCAGGAAATGGAGATAAACAGAATTTTTCAAATTTGATTCATGGGAGTAGTGGGTAGCAAAAAATGGGAAAAGCATTCCTTCTTTTGTTGAATTATGCTGTGGTTCATTTTTAATAGCTTTTCAACAGTCTAGTGCAAATGTAACGTGATTCAAGATCTTTTTTGAAATCTACCAATCTCTACTCCACATAGAAAACCTGTCTGGCTGCCACATCTCAAAATAATTGGGATGAAAAGTCCCAAAACTCACTCACAGTGAGGGAACCAAGTGTGTTTTTCTACTAAAACATTCATTTTAAAAGGAGGCAAAAAAAGCCAAACCACCATTCCCTGCAGTTCACATCAAATTATTTAATGAATTGTTAGTTCTGGAAACATAGAAGCAACAGCTGAAAGAACTGATGAAGGTATTTCAGGGAAATTCTCATTTGAATGATTTATTGAGCACCTCAAGGATTCAAAATTATAAATTTACTAGCAAAAACAATTGGAAAGTTTTTGTATCACAATTTCTTCCCTATTTTTGACTAAGTGATTTTCAAAAAGGCTTAAAGAAAATTGTGTTGACCTTGGCTGGCCATGAGATGCCCACCATGTGACTCTCTCACTCCCTCTCCTCAGCAGGACATGGGGAGAAAATAAGATGAAAAATGCATGGGTTGAGATAAGGACAGTTTAGTGAAGAGGGCTACATGTGGAAGTAAAGCAAAGCAAAAAGATTTGTTCTCTACTTTCCATCAGGAGGTGGTGTCCAGCCACTTCCAGTGAAGTAGGGGCCCAGCACGCATAGCAATCGCTTCGCAAGACAAACTTCTTAATGCTCCTCTTCCCCCTTTCTCTTAGCTTTTATTGATGGGAATGACATGTGGTATGGAATATCTCTTTGATCAGTTTGGGTCAGCTGTCCTGGATGTGTCCCTTCCCAACCTCTTGCCCATCCCCAGCCTACTGGAGTTTGTGGGGATTGGAGAGACAGCCTTGATCCTGTGTGAGCACTACTCAGCAATATCCAAAACATCGGTGTGTTATCAACACCACTCTAGATACAGATACAAAGCACAGCACTATATGGGCTGTTGCAGAAAAAGTTAATTCCATTCCAGTCAGATCCAATACAAAAATTTTATCAGAAACAAACAGAAATAAATAATTATGAAATATTTCCCGTAACAGACTATTTCAGAAAAAAAAATCACAATGAAGAAAATTAATATTTAGAACTGTAGTTACACATTGGAATGTGGATTTTCAAGCCTTCTTCTAAATATTACTGCCAGCAATAAAAACAGGTAGCTAAAAGTTTGGTATCTTTAAATACCTCAATAATGTCTGCATGACTTCTTTGAGGTCCTCTAAGCAGAATGGACTTCTTGCTCATAAGCACTAATTGGCATATCATTCAAGCAAAGAAATATTATGGAGAAGAAATAAATACTTTCTCCAGACAAATAAAAAACCTAAGCAAACCTCTAAACAGTATAGTAATAAAATATATTACAGCACTGATTTTCTACTTATACCTCGGTGAATACATATAGACAAGCTGGTTTTGGCCCAAACATCTCATCCAACATTTACAATAAATACAACACTAAATGTACCATAGGTGCAGAGTCTTGAGATTTTATTTCTGATGTCCTTATGTTGAGGAATGCTAAGTAATATGTTACTAGTACAGTTCAGTAATCTCAACTTTTAAAATAATTAGAGAGGGAGGTTTACAAAATTTCATTCTTCTCTGATGGTTTCTTCTCCATTTACAGTCAGAAAATCACCTTTATGGGATTTCTCATACCCAAGTTGTTTTAATTTCATTAAATTCTTTCACGTAATGGAAACCAGCAGCACATAAGATTTTAAATCTGACATTCTTATTATCAGCAAATTATATGTCCCTTAAAAGTCGTGATAGTTCTGAGGTCACCAGAAGAATTCTAGGGTGAAAGTTTCTACAGCTTAAACATATTTTGCCATCCTACTTCCCATTGATCTTTAATATACACAAGAAGTCACCTTCCTCTTTTCAGTCTCAAGCTGATTACCATTTCAACCAAGAGATCAGAGGACAATTCTTTATATACTGAAAAACTTCAAGCCATAAAATCACACAGTGGATTGTTTTAGCTGCTGTACACTGCAGCAGCTATACTACAATGCATTGGATTTGCAATATTAGATCTGTTGTGTATTTTATAAAGACAGACTACATTTACTGTATATTCAATACTTTGTGTTAGCTGCAGGAGTTAAACAGCCCAAAGGTTCTTAAGCACATATTTTGCTGAAATTAAACTCATGGAATTGAGAAAAGATTCTAAGCTAACCACCACTATTGTTTTCCAACATAAGTGAATGGGTGCAGATGTAGGAGTCTTTTGATGATCAGAAATTGCATTATCATTGCACAGAGGAAAATTCTGAGCCCACATTTGCATCTGTGGACTGAATTTTGTGCTTCCTATTATGGGACCATGTCATCATCAACATACCTTTCAATTCTGTAAGCAGAAGGGAAAAAAAATAATAACATGGTGCTAACTATTCCCCTACATAAACAGGAACCTTTGTCGTCCTTGGAAAGCTGTCATCCTGCTGTCATCTATTACCTATCCACCACAGAGTCAAGTCCTGCGAGTAGGGATCAACTCAAATATGCTTTTGTGAATATATTTAATCTGCAACTTAAAAATTTTATTCTTCACCATTGTCTCCCTCAGACCATCATGCAGGATGCAGACGCCTGAATGGAGGCAAGTCTGATCATTTCTGCAGTCCCAAAACAGTACTAGTTTGCTAGTCTGAGCAAGGTATGACATTTTGCCTAGCTGTTGGAGCTGGGTGAAAGTAGCGGGGGGAATCGACACTACACAACTGTAGGTATTAATGTAGCCTCCCAAATTTACCAGCTAGTTTCCCTAGGTCTGTACGTAAGCATAGGGAAATGGTCTTTTCAGGTGAACAATTTCAGACTGTTTAAGCTTCTACTCCAAATTGCCTTCTGGGAAAGGTTCTTTGTAGAGAGACAATTCAGACCAGAGACATTAGCTATGTAATATTACTATTGCAGATGCCAAAACAGAGTGGGAAGATAGCTATGACAAAAATAAATGGGAAATAACTGGAAGTCCTTTCACTAGCAACATCCCAGCTCAGCTCAGCTCTTTCCAATGAGCAGGTAAAGGAACTAAAGCAAAATATATTCTTCTCTTGTTCCTCTGGTTTAGTCTCCTACTTTATCTAAGTTAAAAAAAAAAAAAAACAAAACAAAACAACCAAAAACACAACAAACTCTTTTTGTCCTCACAGAGCAGAGAATCAAAATTAAAAGAGTGAAATTAATGCAGAGCACATACATTATCTGAGGTGTTTGTCTTCTATTGACTTCTATGTGTTATGTAGGACTGAAGGTGTCTTGTGGACACCTCAAATATGAAGCTGGTAAGGAAATGGATAGTTGAAGACTAATGGAAGGTGTTGACAGTGTGAAGCAAGTAATGGCAGACTAAGAACTGGATATTGCAGTCAAGGATCAATGATGTGTAATTTAGAGATGAAAGAAAAACTGTAGAGCTGAAAATCAGCCTACAACGCTTCAATCTTTTGTGAGGTGAGGCAATACACCACAGATATCTCTGATATCACAAACCTCACATTTCTGTTCAGAGAAAAGTATCTAAATGTCAGTTTCAGTCATTAGTCTTTTGTGTGGAGCATTACTGTGGATTAAAGGATACATGGATACATTAACCACACATAAACCATTGTTTGCAATAGGTCTTTCCTCCAAGAGCATAAGATGCTCTTTTTTCTCCATGGAAACTTCCTATTCCTTGAAGAGTCATTTTAACCTCAGAAATGCCACGGATCAAAACTTTCATCTCAGATATATTACCTTGGACAGGGATTCTGGGTATCAGTAGGAACTGATGGCTGACCAAAGGGCACATTATATTGTACAATTCCTTTAATAATCATGTCAATGTTGTAAAACTTTCAATCTAATAGCTTATGCATTGATGCTTCATGGTCTGAGTGAAGGTAGCATTTGTTGCCATAGGAATATATCAAGTTCCTGATCTAGCTCTTCATTTTCAGTACAGAGTCATTTAGTTTGGGGGTTTTTTGTGCAACTATGACAAAAACAGAGGTATATAAAAGTGAAAACTACTTTCAAAACAAACAAACAACAAAACCTTTGAAAAATATTTAATTAACTCTGTAAACTTGGTAAACATAATATTTTGCCTTTTCTGATTCACATTCTCTCAAAATAATAGGGGTAAATTAAAAGGATGATTTCACAGTCAATAGGTCTGTATGAAAATATTTGAGGACTAGTGAAAATAGCAGTTCCTCAGATTATTCAGTCATAATAAAAAATTCTGTTTACTTTTTGAGCAGAACTAAAAACCTTAAAATGTATTGAGCACCAAATTAAAAGGAGTCATCAATGGAAGTAACAATAAAGATAACAGAACAATTATTTTTTGACTGATTCCTTAAGTCTTTGAAAGTAGAGTAGTAGTACTCATTTTGTTAAATGGTTTGATTAATTTTACTGGGTGAAACTATCACTCACAGAATCTTTTATTAAAATATTTCTTACAAAATTGTGCGAGGAAGCTAAAGATTATTCACTTGTGAAAATGTGAAAGTAATAAATTATTACCTAGGAAGTTGCTGACAAGGTCAAAAATATGCCTCTTGTTTTGACATGCAGATGTAATGATGCTGACCCTGAGTGAGTGAGCTGGAAACCACAGCACAGTCACGCTGTTTGTATCCATAAAAATAGTTAATTCCACATAGCAGTTTTCATCATGGTTTATATTGGGAATTTAAACGCTGCAGGTTCATAACTCTCTACATACACCTAAAAGTGGGCAAAAGTGCCCCGTGGGATCCTGCCTGTCCAGAATCATGGCACACCTCTCCTTTACTGAAAAGCATCATCCCTTTGCCTAGACCCGTTCCCCCACCTCCAAACAGCTGCAGAGTCCTTCGCAAGGGTCTGGCCAATATACAACCAACCTCTTCAAGCAGCTGACATCCAAAAGTCCCAATCCAGGACCAAAATTCTTATGAAGGAGAACAGGTCTCCCTATTGCCCATATTACACCAGCTCTGTGATAGCCAGGTGAAGGGTGGAGAGAGGTGAGTGGTGAGATGTGGGGTGGACTGAGGTTACTTACTGAGATAGAGCCACTCAGGATGGATTGAGTCTGCCTGAACTGCAGCTGTGAGAACACCTGCATGGTTGTAAAGGATGATTCAATGGGAAATATAGCATTTTAAGAGGCAGCCTGGAGAGCTAAACACAGCTGGACAGGAGGCCGAGATGAGGTGAGGTTGGAGTTAAAGCTGAGGGCTGAAGCAACAGACTGCTATGAAGTAGTTGAAGAAAGTCTCAGCAAATTGCAGATTCAAAAAAAAAAAGAATTTGTCCCACTGTGGATCAAAAAAGCAGGAAGAGGCGTGGGGGGAGGTTATGTATGGCCAGGAGTCCCGTTGAATTGACCATGCTCCCATTTGAATAACCTCACTGAGAAAGTCTTCAAGTATCTCTTTTCCTGTTCTCCAGTGACATCTGTGCCAAGTTCTCTTATAATGTCTCAGTGTGATTTTTAGTCCTCCCAGTGAATGAAATGTGAACTCGGACAAAGATTTGTTATTTCTTCTAATTTATGTACTGTACAGACAGCTGAATAAGATGATATATAAATTCTGTCTCCTAGGATTTTCTTCTGAGTTCAGCCAAATGGACATAAGTACCTAGAAATTCTGTAAATCTTTGTATTTGACTCATAAGAAACACAGTTTGAATGTCTTTTTATAGAGATTTTGTTTTTGAGGAGTGAGGGTCAACTGGCTGTCCTGCAGGTGGATTTGATTATTTTTGGATGACTATTGTAAGAAATGTAAATATTAATTAAAAGTTTAAGCTTCTTTCTGATGGAAATGAAATTCTTAAAAGCATTTTTTTTTATGTCCGCAAGTTATATTGCAAGTAGTGCATATTATGCATGCCACACTTTTTAAAGATTTTTAATGTTCTGTGAGTCATTCATCTTTGTTAGGAACACAAACTATATTAATATTTTCCAAACTAGGCAGTCCCATTGTAGCTTCTGTTTTTCACCCTTTTTTTTACAGGTATAGATTTATGTGTATTCCCATGATCTCACAAACTCAACAGAGTTTATAGGTTGGTTTGGTTTTTTTTTTCCTATAACAGTTATCTCATGCCACTCTGAAGTTCCAGATAGATATTAAAATTTCATTTATTTCTATAATATCAATATCCCTTTCAGATTTTCCATTATATGTGTTAGCAAAATTCCTCCAGGTACCTAACAGGTACTCCAAACTTTTGGGTATTCAGGTGAATATGCAAAAAAGTTTCTAACAATGTAATTTCCTGGTCTCTTCTATTCTGTAAAGATGGGGGGGGGCAGGGGGGAGAAGGGAGTGTGTTATATTTACTTCTGGAAGTAAGCATGGCAGGCTAACAGATAAATAATAATCTTTTCAGATAATTTCTTTTGGTTTGGGAAAATTTTATGAATAGTCTACTACTATGGAGTACATTTTTCAGTTCAGAGAGAATATAAATTTGATCTCTGTTCTGAAAAGTAATAAGCTCCCTATTCTGTAAATATTCCGGTAAGCCTGAAGATTTCATTTCTCTGCTTGTGTGTTTATTTTGAACAAGTCCCTTTGATCCAGCAGGATTAGTATTTTTAGCTCACATAAGTGTCAAATTACACATAATTTTCACACTCCTTTATATGATGTAAAGGTCTAGCAGCAGCACCTGAGAGTTCAAAAAAGTAGAATAGTCTAAGAGCAAATGGCTTTCAAGGGATGTTGCCAATGGCTTGACTGATGGAGAAAATTTGCACTTTTTTTTTCTTTAATGTTTTGTGGTGGCGCTTCTCTGAGAATTTCAGTTCCCAAAGGCAGGCTGTACTGTGGTGGAGTTCAAAGTAATTTAAAATTTTCCTGTGCATTTTTAAATACCTGTAGCCAATGTTTATACTGTCCTACTGTTGTACTGGGTTTGACTGGCATAGAGTTAAATTTCTTCACAGTGACTGGTATGGGACTATGTTTTGAATTTGTGACCAAAACAATGTTGATAATACAGGGAAATTTTAGTTACTGCTGAGTGGTGTTTATACAGTATCGAGGTCTTTTCTGCCTCTCACACCACCGCACTAGTGAGTAGGCTAGGGTACCACAAAAAGTTGGGAGGGGACATAGCCAGGACAGCTGACCCCAACTGGCCAAATGGATGCTCTGTACCATATGATGTTGTCCTCAGCAGTAAAAGATGCAGTGTGGAGACTGGCCAGGGCTGCTGTTCTTCAAAAATTGGCTGGGCATTGATTTGTTGGTGATGAGCAGATGGGGCTTTTTACTTCATCCCTTTTTCTTCTTTTCTTGTTTTCGTTACTGGAATTTTGTTGGTGGTGTTGTCGCTGTTTCCTTTTTGCCTTTTTTTTTTTTTTTTTGAGGGTGAGCATAACTTCAGCTGGTGTGCAGAGAAGGAAAGAACAATCAAAATTTGGAAACAAGCTACTATTCATATTATTTCACTTTTTTTAACTAGTCTGAGCAGATGTAGCTGTGTTTTGATTTATTCCTTTCTCAAAGGATGCCTTTCTTCCCTGTGACTACCTTGGAGCTAAAAGAAAAATGCCTGCTGTGGTGTCAGAAGCTTTGTCACTACCTATAGCAACAACAACAGTGTCTTATAGATACAAGATTAATACAGGAGGCATACATCTCAAAAGATGGCATTTGGTTTAAATGACATTTCCAGTGATCAGTATTCAAACTATGTTTCTTAAGGCTTTCTCTTCCCTGTTCCACTTCTCTTTCTCCCAGTCTGCCTACAGGTTACAGTCATCTCTTTTCCATCTTCTGGCCTTTTCCAGGACAGCTGATCCTTCCAGAGCATAGGGAAGCCACAGCTACATGTCATGCTAAAGCTACTGTGTCACAAGAGAGTTTTAGCACTCACTTTTCTACTCTGTAGTTACCCAGTGTGTTTACTTAGCTGTCTTGTATCTGGAAATACATATATAGCCATGCACCCATGATCTATTTGGAAATATTTTGAATTCAGAACAGAAGACAATACCTGGTGGTCCATAATGGTGAATTCTTCCCTTACAGAACAGCATCTGTGCAGCAGCTGATGAAGGATGTTTCAGGATGATTTTTAAAATAAAATTTAGTTTAAGCATTAAAACCTACTGCTCACAATGTAAATGAATGCATATTACTGTACATATATCTATGTCTACTGTGACTAGTATCAGGGAAAATTCTCTTGTTTGGCAGTTTCCTCCATGGAGTTTCAGTATTCTGGCTCAGCACCAAGAGGGAACAGACTGAGGAGGATTCTCGTTTCTGATAGGGACATTTTCAGCAACATTGAGAAGCTCTGAGTGTGAACTGGAAAACAAATATACTTTGCATAGCAGCAATTATATTCCAAAGAAGACATCTCACTTATTAAATTAAATAAATACCCAGGAGTATTCCACACTTTCGTTGGTGTTTTATTTTAGCAAGAATGCCAGACGTGGTCAGCTTTTATGGGTAGTTAATGGCAAATGGGAGAGACTAAGAGAGGAAGATAAAGCTAAACAACCCAGCTGTTTATTAGTCTTCTAGAAATGTTCAGTCCAGGGGTTGATATTGAGATACTTTGCAAGAAAATTAAGATGTCACAGGAAAAAGTATTGAATATTTCTATGTATTGAAAAAATGAGTATTTGAACTGTTGCTTCTGATGTAGAATTTTGTTCACATTAATGCTCATCTCTTGAGGAGAAAAGACAACATTAGGTGAGTTACTCATATTTGGAAACATAAGGTTCTTCTAACTGGGTGGTAGAGTCTGTATAAAGAAACCTGCTAAAACATTTGGGAGACCCTGAGCCTGGCTGTCTGCTCCAGCCATGTCATTATTCCAGCAAAGGATGATATTGAGGATTTCAGTAATAAAGCCACCCACACCCTGGTTCACCCTCAAACACACTCCACGACTAAACTAAGGGTCGTAATAGCCACAGAGCTTGACCAATGCAACCAAGAGAAACTGGGAACGGTTACAGAGAACATGTGCTTACGCACATTCCATATCTCAGCAGAATTATTCAGTTGCATGATGACAAGAGGAAGGGTAACTACACAACTTTCAGCTCTCCACACTTTTTTAAATTTAAAAAGATGCGGAAATTCTGTGTTGTCCTTAGCACAGTGATATTGAAAACCCGGAATGTATATTAGCTGGCTTGACACTTCCCTCATGATACCCAAGTTTTCCTGATAACTAGTACACTCAAATGTAGCTGCTTTGATTCAGCAATTTATGTGGGGTTTTGCATTAAGCAATTTGGAGGAGCCATGCAAGTCCATTCACATCTACCACAAGATCTTTTCATCCATGCTTTTAATTCCTTCCATTCAGAGAAAGATCTCTAATTTATGGTAGCCATATATTTGTCAAAAAGCCAAGAAAATCTCATCTGTTTCAGATGTAATGTCTGTACAATGCACCTTGTTCAGTGCAAGTTGAATTCAAACTAAAGAAAAAAAAGAGGGATAAATTATAAATCTAAGCGCAATGTGACATCAAACCCAGAAGCTTATTTCCTTATACCTTTATAATTAATGTTCAGTTCTGTGACTCTTTTCAATTCAAAAACTCTCAATAGTTAAGAGATTTAATGATGCCTCATAATTTACAGCATGCTACACTGTTAATGTTCACTGATTATTTTACTGGAAAAAGCACATCTTTGATTTCTATGATTTATCACCATCATTTTTTAAAATAAGCATTCACAATTGATCTTTCTTCTGTTTCACATAAAACCATTATGGGATACTAAAACTACTGAAAAGTATAGATATTCTAAAGAGTGTCATGTTTATAAAATATCTGTCTTTTTATCTGAATGACCAGAAAGTTTTATGACTCATGTCTATGATGACTATCTTCAAAGGTTCCATGAATATTTATGGTGAGAGATAGCTAGCAATAGTAGCACACATACAGAGAATTTTCTTTTGTGATGAATAAAAAAAAAGTCCACAAGAAACAATGTGCAACATGATGGACTTTATCCTGTGTCACGAAGGCTGAAAGCAGAAGAGCTTGAAAAAGATCACCCCACAACTCTTGTGTCTCTCAAGATATTGGATTCAATCCATATTAAATTGGATTTAAACCCTATTAAATTCAAACCATATTAAATCCCACATTGAAACTCCAAATCCTGTTGAAATCAGGACAAAAAAATTCACATCAAACTCATGACCTCTTTTTAGCCTTTCACTTCCTTAGATCCCTTAAGACATGTTTGTGGTAGATAACTAAAATAGATTTTAAAGTGTGAGTCTACCTGGTCAAAGGAGCAATGAAGCAAGATGCCATTTGCTTCTGTGGGCTACGGACCTGATCCTATATTATGTGTGTACAGATACACACCAGTAGAAGTGCAATGAGCAGAGATTGGTCTCCTCAGTGCAAAAAATCTACGCAGCCCCACCAAAACCTGGTGGGAAGGGTCTCCCTAGCAAGGACTTCCATGTCAATTTGTATGTTCCCATCTAGTTCTCATGAGTTTGAAACCCCTTCCTCCTCTGCCAATTTTAAATTAATCATGCTGTTTAAATGCTATCCATACCACACCAAGTTTTTATCAACACCAAATTTCAAAGCTGCAGGCATAAGTTCCCATGATTTTCTGGAGATTTTAAAAGTTTTTCTGTGATTACAGGGGGTTACTAATTCACAGATGTAAGTTTTGGCACAACTTCTCAAAAACTAGTCAGTAATAAATGGCAGTTAGGTGTACCACTTTCTGAAACCTAAGACATGAAGATAGGAGTTCACTCCTGTGAGAAGACCTGCTCATGAACAGAGCAGTGACTGTGCTCCAGAGGAGGTCCAGGAGGAGCACAGGTGGGGAGACTGAAGGGAGACTGCAGTGCTGGATGGCAAACAGGGAGAGCAGAACTGTCCAAGACGAAGGGCAGCTTTCAAAGTGCTGTGTCAAGAACCAGCAATGCAGCTACAGTGGCAAAGGATCAGATCCCAAGAGCCTGTACCTGTTAAAATATGGCAAGTACAGTGGTCTCTGGAGTTGGACAGTGCCTGGGTCATCCAGGACAATAAGAAACCAAATTGATTCTGGGAAAGACTAGAGTGGAAAATGATATGTTTTCTCAGTGGGCAAAGAAGGGACCGATTCTTCTGGTGTTTTCAGGCAGAAAATACCCAACTAGTTAACTTGCACACGTGATAGGACAGAGAAGAGGCAGAGGTTGCTATAATTGTCTGAGACAAAGGGAAAGAAAAAGCCATTTACAAAATTCACTGCATAAGCCCACCGGTACTATCTAACTTAAAAAAAATTTTCTAGAGAGGTCCTTAAAGCTGCTGAACTCTTCCCTTCAGAATTTGATAACCACTTGCCCTTACCAAGCTTGCAAAACAAGAGAAATTACAGAGAAGAGGTCTCCTGAGTGTAGAGGAAAGAAGATCACAACAACTTTTTTTAGAAAAACAGGAACTTAGAAACTGTTTATGGAAGCGTGGTATGAAAGGTCAGAGGTCTGTATGGCAGCAAAGGAGACGACTGGGCTCTGAGTTAAACACGGCACGATGGGCAGTCAGCAGCTACTGTAAGGCAAGAGGTGGTCCCGAGAGGGGAGCACATTGCTGACTGAATGCACACAGGGAGAGATTCAATAGCGATATTTAAAATATTAATTTGTCAAAATGGGAGTGAAAAGAAGGAGAGGGACTAGAAGGAGAACAGAGCAAGAGGATGGGAACAGTTTCAGCAGTCTCTGTACAAAGGCACAGTGTAGTAAGTCTGTGGAAGAAGGTTGTACTGGGGATACGCAGTATTCAGTGTTGTCATCCAGCAGTGAGTACTTGAGTTAGAAAATGTGGGCATGGAAGAACACAGCAGAAGCACAGATCATGCCATGTTTTACAACATACTGGTTTTATGAAGGGTGGGAGGATGTCATATAGAGAAAAGTAGAAAGCAAGAAAAGGCAAACAGGAAGTTAATAGCTAGAGAGAATATGTCAGAGGAAGAAGAGGTTGTCTGTTCTCTGGAAAGGCAGTGCAGGACAGACCTTGGAAAGTCTGCTGCAGGAAGGAATAGGAGCAATGAAGCAAAGGGAGGGAAAGACCTGCTGTACAAGGGCAAAAGTGACATTAGCAAACCCTGTCAAAGGAGATAATGGAAACACACTTAGTGGGGGAAAAGCAACCTAAAACATGAAAAGCAAGTTGATACATCTCTGGCAAAAGAAAAGGAACGGTGTTTGTGAGAAGCTCTGCAATGCCGTACTGAGAACGGTGCAAAAGCCCAGGGCAGAGGCATGTCAAGAAGAACAAAGGGAGCCTGTGCCTTCCTTTGGGAACTGGCAACTGAAAGGCATATGACTTTCTGTCCCTCCACAGTCTGTGAGCCTTGGCCATTGCAAAGGGACCATTGCTGAAAGTCTGGCAGCACAAGACACACAGACAGCTGGGGAGAACAGAAGGAAGAGAAAGAAGCTGCTACTGCTACTTTGGAAGAGCAGCAGTGTCACTTAAAAGAGCAGTAGTGTCACTTAGAAAATGAGCACTGTCAGCATTGGGGGGAGATCAGTAGAGTTTCCGCTCTGAAAACTAACTGGACTGATGTAACCTGTAACTTTCCCAGTGCTCCACATTTAAGAATTCAGACGCAGCTGCTGGGGGGAGACCATGCTGCTACTAAGATAAAATAGTCTGCACTTGCTGCTGTTCTTTGAAGAATAGAGCTCTGCTGAACAAGGAGGGGTAGTGGTTACTGAGGATTATCAGTAATAAAAAGATAACTGCCCTTAGTGTCCCAAAATTTCAGCAGACAAATTTTCTGACAGGCCCATTCTTTGCCAAATCAGGAGTGTTATTCTCAAGGCTAGGGGATAGGATAATCCCCTTTATCAGGCCCTTTGGTGGTCTCAGCCCACTCCTCAGCACCTGAAGGATGCGTTACACATATGCCTCTTGAACCCACTATCTCCTTCTGGAGGCAAGTCATGGAGGAAAGACTGCAGCTGCAACAGTTGTCCCATCATGTATTTTCACTCTTCTCTGCCACAGGAAACTTTGAGAAGGAGAGAAAATTATAATTTAACAGTTCTAGACTATCAGCGAGAGGACATAATGTAGGGGGTTTGTAGCTGGGTGTTACTTACCAGGCATTTAAAAGAATCCCAAGGATGAAGATCTCAGTGACACAGTCACTGTGTCCTTCTGAACAAGCTAATCCAGCATTCCCAACTAATGCTGGATTAGCTTGTTCGGAAGGACATGAGAAGTTCATCTCTGAGCAGAGCAAGGCTTCAGATCCTGGTAAGAAAAACATAGAAAACTGGATGAACTGCTCCCAGTAGTGAGCTCCAGTGCTAGCTCCAGGCTAAGCGTGACAGGCAGCAAAGGAACTGTTCAAGGAGAGTACTCCTAAAATGCTTGGCTGAAATTGGTGTGAGATGCTATGCTGAACGAACTCTTTGTGCAATGTCGTTCTTCTTTCAACTGGACATACGCAGAACTTCAAAAAGAGAAGTCTTACACAACAATATAGTGTCCTACTAAAAAATGATGAGCCTTTTTAAAATCTTCCTTTGCTCAGAACCTGAAGCAATGACAGCAACATCTCTAGAAGACACTATCACTAATACCTCTGTCTCTGAGCTCAAGAGCCCAGAGAAAGCGCTGGAGTACCTGAAAACTCTCCTGACCTTTTAAACTCTCTTGACATGAGGATAAACCCATAGACTGTGTTCCTGTTATATGTGCTTCCTAGAACAGGGCTGGAGTGGGGCTCAACCTTAAGACATACCTCTTAAGGCAGTCGTGCTCTACATGGTACTCCCATGAACGAGTTCTCCTTGGCTTCACCCAGAGAGAAGCTGTTTCAAACATGCCAATGAAGCATGCCAGGGTGCTGCAGAAAGATCTGAGTGGGGATGCAAGATTCCACGTAAAAATCACCGGTGCCGAGCCATAAGCCACTAATACATTTTCAGTGTGTTTAGACTATTAAAGCCAAGGTCAGATTTTCAAAAAGGTTTTTCCTATTTAGGTCCTAAGAGAAGTTACTTAGAACTGTTCATCAGCTGACAGCTGCCTCTGTGGAGCTTAGACAAGAATTTGGAAAGAGAGCAGTATTAGAGCTGACTAAAACTTTATGGTTAAACTTTTCCCTTTGAGGAAATTTTCCCTTCACCTTACTGCTAGACAAGTTTTTTACAAGAGCTTTTAAAAGAACTTGTGAATCTTAGTTTCCATCTATCCTTACTTTCGGTCCATTTATTGGTTCCCCTTCTAACTTTCCTACCCTCACATATACATAGGAAACCCACAAAGAAATCGCCTATAGAACTATATTCAATATCAAAGTTTTCCAAAAATTAAAGAATGTTATTTCTCAGATACTTCAAGGTTTTGATATTTCGGTCTTCCTTTTTTTTTTTCCTGAATTTGAATTATTCAAAAATTCAGTGTGAAGTGTTCCAATGCAATTCACATACTCGGTATTTATCTCTACATTCAACATGGTGGTTCTTGAGATCAAGGAGACTTTTCCTCTCTCTTATCCTCAAAATAAAAGGACAAATAAAAGTGTCCATGTGTTCATTTTATAATGTGTCCATTTCAAAACTGTGTCCATTTCATAAACATGCAGGTTGAGACTACCTTCTAGAATTATTTTTTTTTATAAGACACCCAAAAATTCTATTTACTTTCCCTTTAACAAATAGCTTTTGCAATATAATGCATAAAAAGCTCTCCATTTAATTTTGTGCATCATTATGAAAGCTTCACTACATCCTAAGATTTGTCTGGAAGAGAAAATATATGACATCGGTAGCACCTGAAATCTCACTGATAAAAACTTAAATGCAACAGTGGGGTTTTTTTAAGTTCACATGTATCCAGGGAACAATAAGAGATAAATCAGTATGATGTTACACATATTTATCCAGCCTTTAACAGCAACATTACATACTTTTTACAGTAAAGAAATAGATAATACAAGAGTAGCCCTTCTAGTCTGTCATCCCCAACCAGGCAATTGTTTCATATAATTTCATATAATTATTTTATTTATTTCATATTTATTACAAAAATATTTCTCTTTTTGTTATTCGATCAGTCTTGGTAAAAAGAAATATGTGTAATGCTTTGAATAAGGTGGAGTACAGATCAAGTGACATGTTTCCATAACCCAAATCAGAAGAGGTTTTGAGTATTTCAGACATACTTTGAAATTCTATTTGTTAGGCTTCCAAGACTAAATCAAAGGCCTCACACCAAAAGCCCAAACCTATCGCCATATCTTCATAATACAGCGTCAGGTGTTTCCTCCTGTGCTGCATCTTCTTTTGGGAACCAAGATAAATTACTCTGCTCATCTTGGAATCAAACCGATTCCTTCTGGCAGCTTCTCTGACCCTTATTTATTCTCAGCTGGGACTCTGCTACACATTGAACCGGACTGATGCAATCTCTAAGTATTCTGTGAAACTACTTTTTTCTCTGAGATTTCAGCATAAGATTTATGGCCCTCCCAATAACTTGTCTGACTGGAACCAGAACTATGAGATGATTACAAGATAAATACAGTAAGCTAAATGCATTCTTGTGAGATGAATGCCACAGAGAGTAACACAGAGTCTTTAGAAATTCCAAGCATTACGTTTCATTTTAATCAATTTTAGAGTGACTTTCTTTTTTAATTTGAGATCCAAGGGGAAAAATAATTTTCACTATGATTTAGTTCTAAATAGAAAATGTTATAACTTATTTTATTATTATTGTTACTGTTAGTATGGAAAAAGACTTACACGGTCATGATCTGTGCAGCTCTCTATCAGGCCCCATAAGAACCTGGAAGAAAAGTTAACTAAACTTGACAAAAATACGTCATCATCATGTGCAATATCAAATCAGCATACAATCTGACTACTGTGTCTTTCTAAGTATTTTTGAAATGTGTTGATTTGAATGGATTTGTCCAGTTTCTTGTCCTGGTGCAGAATGTCTATATAAGATGACTTTTCTTATCAAATGAAATACTCAATTTCTACCTGAGGATTTTGAAATTAACCCCTATCAACATACATGTGCCATGTTTCATTTGTTGCTAAATGGCCAACTCCTCCAGTTAAATAGTTTGATAGTTAGATAGTCCAGTTGTTTATATTTCCTTCCATTTTCCTCCATGACAAGCAGAAATCACCAACTGCATTGTAAGTAAAAACAAGTTGAAATAATTAATTTTATAATGCACAATGGGAAAAGATATCAACTAGTTTATGTGTGTTCTATAATAGTTAACATTGAGTATATAGGAATAAAGCATTTCATAAAGAAGATAAGAAAATTTGTCACTTTGTCACTGACCGGAAACATTTAAAAAATTGTGCTATCTTAAATACCAGTTTGACAAAATATAGTATTCATCTGACATTTATTCTGTTATTGTTTCATGGTCATTCTTTACAGATTGTTTTTAAAATATGTATTTATAAAATCAGATTTCTCCTTTTTAAGGCAGCCAAGTGTGATATGAATACCAGCTTCCTACACCTCTGCAGCTTCTTGGTAATGCTTACCCAATAAAAGAAAACATTAAGCAAATTCTCTGTCTTATGCCTACGTACAGTAGACCTTATGAGGAAAACATAGCTGCTTTCTTTAATCTCTGGTTACAGGAAGATGGAAAGTAGACATGGTTGGGCTTAGTCTATTATACCATACCTTAACTAAGGGGTCACACTCCTTCTCCATTGCCACCCTCTTCCCACAAAGAAGCATCATGAAAACAAATTTTTAAAATGTCTATCTTAAGCTCTAGAAGCATTTTGGTTTATAAATGGATACAGCTTGCTCCTTGCCTCTTTTATTAGTGTAACTAGAACTAAGAAAATATAAACCTTAGCCTTGACTATCTCATTTGTTTGGGTGCCTTTCAAAATCTTCTATGCCTGCTATGCCTGCTTCTGAAGCTCTCTCAGCTTCAGAAAGAAGCCGATAACTCATCTGACTTATTTGATCTGGCTCTAAGAGTGAATCAATAACCGCCTCCCTTTTCAGTTTCTTATGTTATTGCAAAGGAAAGACACAGAGAGCTACCCAAGGTCCCTTTGGACGTGCTAGCTCCAGTGCTAGACACTACATGTCTGCATCAGCCTCCTGCTGCCATGCATGTCCAGGCTAATTTGTCTTTGTTGAGAAGCAAAGATAGATGAGGCTTCTGGGTCCCAAAGTAACACTGTTTGGCAGCAAAAAAAAATATATCTATACACATGTAGACACATTGAACCAGTTATAGTTATCCTGGAAATCCATACTACATCACTATGACTTGGTGTCTTATATCCTCTCTTGCTTTCAAACAGTAACTGTGAGCCGTAATGGGAAAAGAAACAGAATGCTAAACCCCACAACCTCAGTATTAGTGCGAGAGCACAGACTGTTTTTCACTCCCTTCTTTGCTCATAACAAAGATTATACAATGAGAAATCCAGAAACAAAATTCAGTAACTGCCAATCAAATATTTAATGGTCACCAGGTGTTTGTGTCATGAATGTACGGTTGGACTATTTTTTTTTTTGAGATTAAAAAGATATTTTTATGTACTAACGTATAATGGAGACAGTGAATAAAATGAACACTTTTTTATTTCTTATTTCTCTATATATCTCCAATTCAGTGAGCACTGCACTGAAGTTCAGTACTTTACCATAGTAACAGTAAATGCTGCTTTTTTGATGCCACCCACTCTATAGCCGCAGAGGGGGGAAAAAAAAAAGGAAAAAAAAAAACCTCAAGGAATTCAACTGAGAAATTTTGTACGTGAAATGAAAAGGAAGATTTCCTACTCCTGCCCCTGTTAGAAGAACTAGTGCATCAACTGGTTAGAGGCAGAGGGAGAGAGAAAGAGAGAGAAGAATTACAGCTTTCTAAGTCCCTACAATGTTACTAAAGAAGACAATCATATCATAGAGTACTGTGCTTGTCTCTTTACTAAGGACAAGGACCTGAACTCTGCTTTCTGGAACAACATGTTCAGTGATCAGAGCCCAAAGCGATTTGCCAGCAAAGGTCAAATGAGCTGTAAAATGGAATTCCCATTCTATAAGAATTTTAACATTTCTAACCATAATATGCACCAGAAAAAAATATGTATTCCTACTAGGACAAAAGTCTTCTAAAATGTTACCTGTGCTTTACAAGACCAAAAAACATTTAAGCAAAATTTACTAAGTTTGTCAGTTTTCCTTTTGCCCTACCATGGAAACTAAGATAAAACTATTTTAAAAACCCACATAAAGGCAACAGCTGTGTATTTGACGTAGTGGACATCTTCTGATACCTAACCTTATTTACATCAGCTACTACCAGCCCTGTGTACCTATAGAAAAACAAATACAATTTGAAGAAAATACAGAATGGTTTTGATGTCCTAGTGACACTTGAACTATAATTATTTAAAAGAAACAAGATAATTCAAAACACAGTGCCCTTTTAAAGCAAGTCCTTCTGTATGGAATATTTTCAATGATATATGGCAGATAGGAAGTTT
Organism: Limnodromus scolopaceus; assembly: GCA_028565335.1. Taxonomy (NCBI): domain Eukaryota; kingdom Metazoa; phylum Chordata; class Aves; order Charadriiformes; family Scolopacidae; genus Limnodromus; species Limnodromus scolopaceus. The sequence goes on from JAOXNO010000001.1 coordinate 125,578,106, forward strand.
GACTTTTGACTGCACCATAAAAAGACATTTTAACAAAGTAAGTCAAAGTGCATTGACTATCCTGACAATGTTAAAGTAACTAGATTTAGACATTGCAAGAATTAAGCCCTAAATTCTAATGGTAGTACTGTCAATGGAAAGTATTCGATTTTGTTTCAGCAACCTGATCTTTTCATGTCTCTCAACATAGTTACATCTTTTGCCCTCTAGACACTTCTCTAAATGGCCATTGCGAACCCAGAATTCTCCTTATGTGTAAATGTTCTCTCCATGCATCCTCTGCTCTCCCTTGTGGTCCATCCTCCTTTCCCTCATGCAGCACATGCTGCCTACTCCAACCAGGTGCGAGAGGATTTTCCCTCTAAACCCATAAATCACTACAAATGAAATGAAATGATATGAAATTAAATTCAGTTCCATTCAATTCAATTCAATTCAATTAAACAGAGAGGAGGAAAAGAGAGGAGAGGAGAGGAGAGGAGAGGAGAGGAGAGGAGAGGAGAGGAGAGGAGAGGAGAGGAGAGGAGAG
>JAOXNO010000001.1:125578734-125642720 GCA_028565335.1 Limnodromus scolopaceus
GGAGAGGAGAGGAGAGGAGAGGAGAGGAGAGGAGAGGAGAGGAGAGGAGAGGAGACAGTTGCTGTACCATATTGTTGGACTGGAAGGTGTGCAGGTATCTCTGAGGAGAAACTGCCTTTGGCAGTTACAAAACAGCTTTTCAGATTAATGTTCAAGAGGTACTTCTAGAAGGTACAATGAAATTACACAACCTTTCAAATTTTCAGTCCATTTAACAAAGTGCTTCCAGTTTCCATTTTATATCAGGTGAAACAATGAATATAGAACAAAATGTTAATCTCTATCATGAGCTTTTTATTAATCTCTGTATTCAGAGCAGAGCATTTATTAAATAAAGGAGTTAAAAGAATGAAAAGCAATGTAGAACCACTGGCTTTGGGCATTTCTTGTTTAATTATTTTTCTCTTCTGGGTACAGTTCAAGCTGCTGCTGGACATTAAGAAAATAAGTTTTTATCTTCAGCTTCCCAGTTTTCTCATTTTAGTAGACATTCTACTAAAGTTCCTCTTTTATGACTAACATCTTTTTATCCCATCATACAGTATAGCTGTGCAGCTGTTTTCATAAAGAGGCCAAGTAGAATAAAACCATGGAAGATACAGAAAGGCTGGTGAAAACCAGGGTGGAGGAATCACTTTGGATATCATTCTGCTGGGAGAGGGGTGGAAAAGGTGCCATAACAGTTTGTTTTGCTTTTTCTTCACTAGTCTGGGTTTCAGTCTGGGGGCTTCTTGTAGCAGAAAGCATGCCCAGTCAGCAAACCTGACGGTACCTTGTAGTCAGGATGTGGCCCATAAGTCAGTCTGACAATCTGACTGCCTGCTGGTATGAATCATAGAATCATAGAATGGTTTAGGTTGGAAGGGACCTTAAAGATCATCTGGTTCCAATGCCCTGCCATGGGCAGGGACACCTCCCACTAGACCAGGTTGCTCAAAGCCCCATCCAGCCTGACCTTGAACACCTCCAGGGACAGGACATCCGCAACTTCTCTGGGCAACCGGTTCCAGTGCCTCATCACCCTCACAGTAAAGAATTTCTTCCTGATATCTAATCTAAATCTCCCCTCATTCAGTTTAAAACTCAGCACTGAATCAGCACAGCTTCAGTGGAGCTATGCTATCTCTCCAGCATTTTCTTAGAATTTCTCATTAGAGAAATTTTAGCTCTGTGCAGAAGTTCAGCCAGATGTACCAGAGTTTCTAGCATTGCAAAAGAATGCTAAACACTACGACTTGTGGTCCCATAAAGACTACATCCGTACAAGAGACCTGAGTACATGACTGAACTATTCCCACATTGCCCTCTCTCCTTATCCACAGCCTGATTTCAATGTGATGGAAGTCCAGGCATGGTAGATGTGGCATATAGACAAGCCGGCTCTCTAGTCTGCCTAACTTGGGGAAATCAGGAAGCGCTGTAGGGCAAATCTTGCCAATGGTTTAGATTTATCCTTAGTGAACTTATTCTCACATATAGTTTAAAGAAACATGCAGGCTTGCTGCAAGTTGGGTGTACTAGGTGGACCAAAAGACCATAATGAGACATTAATGTATCATCTGCTAAGTTTTGTGCATTATCACCATCTCAGAGTACTTGTGGATTAGTTCCTGTTTGCTGTTCTCGTGTCAATTACAGTTACAAAACCAAAGAAATGTTCAGTAAGACCAGGCATCTTCAGCCAATTATTAGTAACTCATACAAAGCTGCATGAAGTCAGGAGAAGACTGCAAAACAAATAAAGGAACAAAGCCACATCTGGAAAACAGAAAGTGTACGCAAATGAAAAAATGCAAGACACTGTGCAATAAAGCCTACCCACAGAATAAAGTATCCAATTACAAAGCAAGTGAGCTTTTTTTTTCTTTTCTATTAAGAACAATAAACCTAACCAAGGAGGTAAAGATGTTTTCTCCGATTGCTGGTATATATGCACTAGCAAAGTGAAACAAGACAGATGACATGCACAAATTCCTGAACTAATTAGATAGCAGTGGAATATCTGAAAATAGCATGTATGTCATTTTAGTGCAGGTTCAGACTTAACACACACACATGCACATATGTGCATACACAAACACAGAAAAAAGAAATTAGCAAGTTATTTGAAATGGGATTTCTTCTTTATGAAAATGTGCTGCCCATTGCCTACTAATGAGTTTGATTCAGATAATAGGTTATTGTTCTTTACCTTTCTGCCAATAGAGTACTACTGATTTAAGGAGGGGAAACAGGGGACAAAACTGAAACTATGGAGAAGAATGTCCCTATATAATAACCAGCTTTGCTCAATATGAAAGGTTTTCTCCATATAAACTACTCTTCATTATAAAACCTACATCACGGATCTCAGGAAACATTTTGTCGCAAATTCCCATTTTCTGTTCTTCAGTTTCTGGTTAATATTGCAGAATAATTTACTTAAAGGACAGCTGTTTCTGAGATCTATCAATAAAGCTCTCCTTTTTTTTCTTTCTGGTCTCATTTTACGGCAGTTTCATATGCTAAGCACAATAAGGGCTTATTCTTCATTGTTCTTCGAAGTCATTATAAATAATAAGAATCATAAATACAATCATATGTGTAACTCAAGTATATAAGCACAGTAACTGTAGTGCCTTGCAGTAGTATCTGTCAATAAACATATTTCTCAGGTTTAAAACCTATTCAAAAGATAAATGCTGAAAAATATCCCATATTTGGCAGTTTAGATAATAATTTAATTTTCAGAGTCTCCCTCTGGCACTTGTGGAGTCCATTTTGAATCGCTCCAGTTAAAGCTTACTCATTTTTATATCACAACCCAAATGATCAAAGCTAGAGGAAAAGCTTTTAGTCCTACAGAGGATAAGGAAGTTCGTGCGTTATCTGACTCTTCATGACGGGACTCCATGCTCAAAATGATCTAATTTGCTCAAATATAGCAAGAACGAAAATACCTCAGAATCAGAGCTAAGAAGCTACTGGCATCACTGGAAAAGACGACAGTTAAGTATGAACAGTGAAAAAATATTTGTGCATGTATGTATTTATTTATTTATTTGTATTGTCTCTGACATTTCATAAGAATATGCTGTTAATGGGAAACACCTAATGAAAGAAAATATTCTACCTTTTTCAAAGGACTGGGACAAAATTAAGTGGGTTTTAATAGTGCTTATATGTGGGAGTTTCCTTTTTAAACTTCCCATTGTAAAGAGAAATTTCTGGTAGTGGAAATAGAGAGTTCAGATGTCATTTGGAAATATTTTTTTAAAAAAATATTCCACAATACTTTACCAAAAAAGATTGAAAAACATTTATGGTATCAGATGGTATTCATTTGAATGGGAACACATTGTTGCTTACAAGCAGTACTAAGTATATCGCATGTACCTCTCTCATCATATCCACACAGGCAGGTTTTTTCACCATAGAAGGTCACCAGGTTGGACAAGAGGGAATTTCCATTAGTAAATCTCAGCTAACTGTTACCAATTATCTCCCTGTCCTTCACATTTGGAAATTAATTCTGTGAAAATGTGCTTTGATCTTTCCAGAAACTTAGGTGAGGCTGATTGTCTTGATTTCAACCCAAAGTGTCTGAGCAATGCTTACATCCACCTCTTTGCTGGTCCTTGTTTCCAGTTCCTCCTATATCCTCCCATTTTCCTCTTCAATTCAGAAGCCTCTGCCAAAATTCCCAGTGCTCCTCCACAATGGTATGATTGTTCCTAACCTAGAAAAAAGTTTTTTCTCAAAAAACCCCACCCTCCTCAGTACTTCTCCCCTAGGGTCAGCATCCCCAGGCATTCTGTCTAGCAGCTTTTAGAATACCCCAGAGTCCAATATTGGACCAATATTCCATAGCCCTAACTCTGTGATTCATCTGCCCCGTTTTCCTTCGGGTCTTAAACTCCATCATTTTTTGGTTGCTGCAGCCATCCCTTAACCACAAAGAATGATAGAATCATAGATTCTATATCAGGTTCATGACCACCTGAGGAACCTGAACGTACACAAGTCTATGGGAAGTGATGAGATGCATCCCAGAGTCCTGGAGGTAATTGGCTGATGTAGTTGCCAAGCCACTCCCCATGACATTTGAAAAGTCTTGGCAGTCAGGTGAACTCTCTGGTAACTGGAAAAAAGGGAACATTCCTCATCCCTCAAACTTGCACCCTCAGCAAGTTTGCCGACGATGCCAAGCTCGGTGGCATGGTCGACACACTGGAGGGAAGGGATGCCATCCAGAGGGACCTGGACAGGCTTGAGAGGTGGGCTTGTGCAAACCACATGATGTTCAACCAGGCCAAGTGCAGGGTCCTGCACCTGGGACGTGGCAATTCCAGGCACAAATACAGGTTGGTCAGAGAATGGCTAGAAAGCAGCCCTGAGGAGAAGGATTTGGGGGTGTTGGTGGATGAGAAGCTCAACATGAGTTAGCAATGTGCACTGGCAGCCCAGAAAGCCAACCGCATCCTTGGCTGCATCAAGAGAAGTGTGGCCAGCAGGTCGAGGGGGGTGATTCTACCCCTCTCCTTCACTCTGGTGACACCCCACCTGGAGTACTGTGTCCAGCTCTGGAGCCCCCAACAAAAGATGGACATGAACCTGTTGGAGCAGGTCCAGTGGAGGGCCGCAAAAATGATCAGAGGGCTGGAACACTTCTCCTGTGAGGACAGGCTAAGAGTGTTGGAGTTCTTAAGTCTGGAGAAGGGAACGCTCTAAGGAGATGTTACTGCAGCCTTTCAGTATAGGAAAGACGTAGACAAATTTTTTAGCAGAGCCTGTTTCAATAGGACAGCAGGTAATGACTTTAAACTATAAGAAGGTACATTTAGACTAGCTATAAGGAAGAAATTTTTTACAATGATGGTGGTGAAACACTGGAAGAGCTTTCCCAGAGAGGTGGTAGATGCCTAGAAACATTCAAGGTCAAGGTGGACAGGGCTCTGAGCAACCTGATATAGTTGAAGTTGTCCCTGCTCGTTGCAGAGGGGGTTCAATTAGTTGATCTTTAGAGGTTCCTTCCAACTGAAATTATTCTATGATTCTATGATTGTCATTCTTCCCTGTTTGTACACACTAGGCAGAGTTTTACTCCTGCTCATCCCCTCTAACGTTTTCATTGGGAAATTGTCATCAAACAAATTTAGAAACTTCTTGTATTGCTGCACAAAACCCTGCTGCACTCTCAGAAGATAGCTGTACGTCTGTAATCTCTCATGAAGACTAGGGCCCCTGATCAGGATCCTTCCACTAATTCTTGCTAGGAATCCAAACCCACTTCAGGTGGTTTGTAGTATATCCCTTTCTTCTTCTGTATTGTACCTTCCTTCTTGTCTCCATGATGCTTACACTCTTAGTTAAGATCCCACTGCACTTCTCTTCATCATCTCCGGTGCTACAAAGCCTGTTAAGCTCCTGCAGCTTCTGCCTCTTTGGGGGTGGAAGGTGAAGTTGCTGCATGAAAATGGTTGAACATTTATTAAAATTAGGATGAAGAGGTTAATAGTAACCCCCTTAAAACTGTATCAGTTTTAGTACTTATTGCTATTTTAGAAGAGTACTGGTCCTGCTTGGAAAGCATTATAGAAATTATTTATTAAAATATATATATATAAAAAAAAATAAAACAAAACACACACACACACTATTTAATATTTTGCTAGATTCACATTTTGAAAACCAGTGAATGCAGAGGTACATTCATTAGATTCAGTGCAGACCTAAAACTACCTATCATGAGTTTTTATTTGAAAACAGCATGTATATTACTTGTCCATAGGATCATAACTAACAAGGAAGATGAACTTTACATATCAACCAATGAGAAGTGTCTTAAAATTTAACAGGATCAATAGCTAAGCAATACGGATTATTATTTTTTTCATTTTTATTTTATCTCTGTCCGTCTCTTAATTCTAATATTTGTTTGTAGTAACAGTCTTATATCCAGAGTTGGTGGAGCAAGATTTGACATTAAAGAGATCCTGAAAACAAAAATCTAGTTTTGTATACTGTTATTTCTTTTTCAAAGATTCTTCTCAGCTTATAAAATAAATTTTTCAGCTTCACAGTAGGATCTAGAAAACACAAGTCATCCACCACCATCCACAACACAGGATATACAAGTTAAGAGAGGAAAGTGGAAGAGAAGGGATCCTTTAAGATTTTAAATTGTCCTGTTGGAAAATGTCATGCCATTGCTAAAGGAAGGCCTTTAAACTAGCTGCACTTACAATGTTCCAGCTACAAATTAAGGAAACCAGTTCCTAAGAACAGTCCCCAGTGTAAGCAAGGAGCAGCACCATTAATATCAGTGAGATAATCTTGACCTTAATTTTTTTTATACAAGAGATGAGAAGCTAATCTCAAGAGTTCAACAAACAGTGCTCATAAACAAAAGTACATTTTCAGAGACTTGGGGTTTTTTTCTTCTAGATATTCACCTAGTAGAAGCCTGAGTAAATGTACCTGCATAGGTTATTATTTAGAAAGATCAAATGTCATGCACAGTTATTGCTCCTAGCTACTGTACCTTGTTTACTTCCTTTCCTCCAATGTCTTTTATTGAATGGAAAGAAAGGAAAACCTAAAGAGTTATTCATAATCTCTATTTAACAGTCTGAGGCTTGAAAATAAGATAATTAGTGTTTGCTTTTCATATGCTTTACAATACAAAAAGAACTATTAATATTTAGAAAATAGTGAATTTCAAATTATTTGTTATTTCCTGCCCCATACTATTGATATTAATACTTGACATTACATTAATTCTCATGGTAATCAGATATTACAGCAATATATGCAATCAACATATTCCCATTAAAATGGAACTGGCAAATGTCCAAGGAGCTCCTTCACAGTGTCCAGAAATTAGTTATGAAAAATTGTAGTTTGGCTTCTCGACTTCTCAATTATGGAGTCCTGTGTGTAGTAAATATTATCAAGGGATGTTAAAAATAAATATCTGTGCACAACCAAATCTACATGAGATTTGTATGTAGAACTGTTCAGGTAATAGGTAATATAGCTAACTGACTTCACTGCATTTAACTGGGGTACTGCCAGAAACAAGACCCTAAAGTATAAATTAGTTTGAAGACCTAGAAGTGCCTGTTTTGCTTAAATGGGAGAATAATGCAGAGGTATTTTCAAAACCCACTATTGATCTCTTTTCAGGTGTCCAAATGCAGTAAGTAACCAGGCATAAACTGTCACACCTTGTTTGCCGTGAGTCATTTTCACCAATGAATTCTCTCTGCTTGAGACATGGTTTTCTGTTGTCAGTGTACTTGCTCATTCGTATAGGCTTTTGCCATTCGGACTACATTTGTACATTAAGTCTCTATGTGAAGTTATAAATCCTTGCAAAACACTAGGGAATACAGATTTCTTCATAACAGTGGAGATAGGAGGAGGATCACCAGCTGTCCTCACTGGATACCTCAACGTTCATGACATCAGTCTTCCCTTTCAAAGAACGAAACAGCTTTATAGCTGGATATCCAGAAAATTAATCTAAAGTTTTATGAACCTGATCTTAACTTCTAACTCCCAAGCATACAAAGCTTACAATCCATAAAACTTGACTGAGTGGAGAGGCTGCTTTAGCAGAGATCTAAGTGTATAAAGCCACCACTTGGGCCACCACTCTGCTCAAAGAGCAAGGACAATTTTTCTACCTCTTCTTCATTAGCAAAAATTCAAACAAAGAAATGTAAATTTCCCAAACCACGTTCTAGCCCATAGCTCTCTACTGCACGTATCTGTCTGCAGAGTAAGAACAAGCTATATACAATGTTAACAGACCTTCATGAAAAATTGCAAGGTGCACGAAGATTCAAAGACTAGAGTATTGAGAATAGGAGAAGATACACTCTCTTAAGGTATCTCTTACCATCTGTATTATAAAGTGAAAATCAAACAATACAAAAATATTTGAAGCAAAAACTTTAAGCTGTACCATAAAGATTATAACAGGCCCACAGGCAGGCCTTGAAGAAGACATACTTTAGTTTCTTGTTCGGAACAGGAAGAACAATGGCCAATAATGGCATTTTCATCCTATTCTTTTTGCAGAATCTATATTTCTAGAGAGGAAAGAGTTGTTAAATCTAGTTAGTGTTACCTCTTTTCCTCTTTTTTTTTTTCACTTTGGAAAAATGGTTCTTCTCTATGCTGTCATGCAGAGAGTGAGAGAACAGAAAAAACCTGCATGACCTCATATGGAGTGAGAACGTACAGGCTCATATGGATTGGAAACTGCCAGACAGATACTTCCTTAATGGATTGGAAATTGTGTGAAAGTATCTTTTCACAGCAAGAGACCAAACCATTTGGAACAGGAACTAAAAGCAAGTTTCCAGCCAGGAGCACAGATCCTCAGAGCCACAGAGCAGTGGCACAGCCCTATAAAGAGTCACCAGTCTCTAGAGCATCTGAAACTTGGCAAGAGATCTATTCATCTCTACAACCTCAGTTAATGAGGTTTTTTCAGTTGTGCAAATAAGCAGGTTCCTCTCTTGCGTGGGTGATAAGAGCAAAGCTTAATTCTGTGCACACCAGGGGAATTTTCGATTAGTCCTAGCCTGAGATCCTGTAGAAGTGACAAAGGGTACCATCTGCTTCACAGGCAGTTTGTTATCCAAATCACATTACAGCAGTGAAGACCATAGAGTTACTGACAACAGAGCAGCAGTGAGGATAAAAAAAGTTTGCTAAAGAGTTATAACTCTTCAGGGATCTTATGTTGCTGGTCACTTCAGCAACATATTAGTCAACAAACAGATCAAAAAATGTATTAAAAATAGTAACAGATTCCAGTGTCAGATGTACAATCATATACTTGAAAGAGAAGAGGCATGTTACTTGCATTTCACAGATTTGTTGAGAATAGGTCCACACATTGTTCTCTGGTATGAAGGCCCGCCTGCTTACCGTTCAGATGCTCTAACTCTCTCAGAGAAGGTAAGAGGCAGAATAATATAAACATTATTAGGAAAGTACTCAGGGACTAGACTCCCAACGTGGCTGCTACAACCTTGTCTAATTTTGTGTGCCCTCCTGCCATCCTGTCTTCTGCACTACGAAGCCACCAGCAATCCCTACCCTTTTCTTACATGGAGCCATACACAAGAGACCCCACATTCCCCTCTCTCTGGCTAAACACACCTAGCTGCATCTGACCACCACCACAACTGGCTCAAGATCTCTCATTATGCACTCATCTCGCCACCTTGCAACATTCGTCAGTACTCTGGACCCAATCCTAGAGAACACTCATGTTCTCCACTTCTTCCATATGCACTCATTCATGCTATATTGTTCAAACCCACAGTTTCTCATGCTGAATCTTCCTTCGGCATCCAGCCAATGTATCCTGGTTTCTGAATAATTGCTAGCCAGAGAATCTGTGCCCTTCCAATAGCCTGGGTTCTCTGTGGGTAAAACAATCTTCTCTATAGCTGAACAGCCAGGATTTACTCAGCAGCTCACTGCAGATACTAACACCCTGGTGCGGGAGACCTGTAATGTACCTAATTAAATATGTTACCTGTGTTTAAAGTTAGCTTTTAACACTTACCACGCAAGTCCTTCTGGCCTTTCTTGTGGCCTGTCTAAAGCAAATGCTAAGGAAACTGCAACAGGCAGAAAGAGGAAATTAACAGATGTTCACATCAAAACATTGCAATGTCTTTGTCTTAGAAACACCCTTTCGGCAGTCCCTACAGAGAAACCAACTAGGCTGAAACAGTTGCAGGGATTCTACTACCTTGTAATCTTCTCAGACCACATCAGCTTAAATGGTCTGAGAGGGCACACGTTCTTTTTAGTTTTGCTACCTGGCTTTGAATAGAGACCATGTACATATAGACATTGTGTGCACATGTGTGTACACATGTGTGTGCAAGCAGGCACACACATACAGGAGAGAAAGATTGAGAGAGAAGGAGGGAGAGTGTTTTTTGGTGAGCTGAGCAGTTATCTGAAGAAAATTTTGAAAAAGAAATGTAGAATCCTTACCTTATTTCAGTCTGTTGTATTAATAAGCTTCCTATTTTTACAAATACCACAAAAACCTTATACAGAAAACTAAATTCAATAAACCTAATTTAAACTGGATAGATGATTAAACAAGTTAGGTACATTTAATTTTAATTCTCTTTCAGAATTTCATTTCTGTGTGAAGCTGAAACTTAGTTTCAACATTGTATTAGTTAACTTATTAATTTAAAATATGGTGAGTCCCATGGTGATCATAAATTAAGAAATGAATAATGAATGGAGATCAGTCTGATGACTACTATCAATGTCATTGATGGAGGCAGCAAAATATTTTACCTTTGAGAAGCGGTCTTTTAGCTAACTGTTAATTTTTGCAGATTTCTCTTTTTTGAAAGTGCTTAAAAATCATAGTTTGGTGTTTTTAAGTATAATTGCATCCTTTTTTTGTGTTTTTCCAAATGTCCTCCTATCTCTTTTCTGGAGGTGAAGGGCTTACATTTTCATGCTGTGAAGCTGAACAATCTGTTAGTAATGGTGGAGATAATCAGCTCCTTCTCAGATAGCCAGCAACATGCACTGAATTTTATTAATATGTCAATGAAAAGGTACCTCCCTTTTCTGGGGAAATGAGGCCAGTTGACTGATATGCCAGATATGACTCCTGGAGCCTAAGTTCTTCCACACAGATGTCAGCACAGTTGTCTAATTTTCTGGTCAAAATAAAATCTCCCTTTCATAATGGAAAATTTTTTTGGATTGGGGAATCATGACATTGCACACCAGATTTTACAGCAGCAAGTCCAGCATGCCAATGGTCTGTTGGAGGAAAAACAAATAGCCATTGAATTTAATAATCACACCATCTGGAGTTCAGACATTCAGTCTAAAATGAAATGAAGATATATAGCAAAGAAGAGTGAATGACACCAAAGACTGAAAAAAGAGCAGATCTCATATGGGCAAGAGACTGATACAATAAAATTAATCAATTAAGGAAAACCTTTCAGTTTGTATAGCAAGTTATATCAAATAAGACATCTATTTCCTTCATGTTAGCCTATAATCTCTGAACAGCTTTTTCGTCTTTGGTTTTGTTTTAGGTGGTTTTTTTTTACAATCCAAATGACCAGTTATGGTCAAGAGACTAGTTTCAGAAGCATTTACTTTTCAGTGTTCATTGAGTTTCTTTTCACATTCCATTATCAAAATATTTCCTCCAGTTGAGGAAACACCAACTCTATACTCCTTCCATGTACTCAGAACAGGATTTTATTTAAAGTAATACTTGGGTGCAAACTGACATTGAAGTCTGGCACTCTGCATATATCTTCTTTATTTTTTTATTTATTCAGGTTAATTGGTTGATTTTCTGTCCAATATGAGATTTCTTCCTCTTCACTTAGAAGTTCTTTCTCTGATACAGGAATTCAGCCTTCACTGAAGCATCTAAGCGCTATTCTCAAAGGAAATATCATGAGAAACACTTTGTGCTTGTGATTTATAGACTACACACAAAGCTCATAGTAGCTCTTATTAAACATTGCTACTTGTAGAGCAGTACAAAGCCTGATAGATTCACTTCATTGTGCTATACCCACGTTGTATTTAGTTATGATCTAGATAGCAACCCCACAGTTTGCAACAAGTAAAATAACTATGATGATTTCAATTTTCCAAAGACTGAAATTGTAGCTTTTATTAGAAAACACAGAATCCCACACATATTCTTGACATTTTTACTTTGTCTGTTAATGCATTTTTTAGTTTATTTGTTTTATGTTAATGTCCATGTGCCAGGTAACATTAATGATGTTTCAGCCATTTTAAACTAATAAGGATATGATAAGACTAACCTTACATAACATAACATAACATAACATAACATAACATAACATAACATAACATAACATAGCATAGCATATAGTATAAGCCAGGTTTGTAAGAAAGAAGTAGCAGTACCTTTGGGGGTCAGCGGGGGGATTTATATTTTGTTAAAATGTTAAAACAAGCTTTAATTTTAACTTGTAAAGAGATTTTTAAGAACCTTACATCTTTTGTGACCAGTCCATATTGAAAGGACAACTAATATATATTTGAAAATAAAGGACTAAAAGACTTTCAGGTACACAGTCCTTCCTAAAGGTGAAGAACATGTGGAAGGGTCTTTACTTTTTTTTTTCCCAGCTTCATTAATTGATCAAATAGAAGTGATTGATCCTTCTTCCAAATGATAAAAGTAACAGTTACAGATTAGAGATCCAAAGAAATTATGTGAAAGGAAGATTTTGAACATGGAATAAACTTATTTATCTCAAATTAAGTCTTCTCTTTGATTTTTTGAGCAAAGAAAATCCATGCAGTAAAATGTATAGTATAATAGAATTCTTTTCCCATTTTATCTTGATTTTCATTTGAGAATTATAAAACTTGACAAAAGTTTGATCAAATTGAAACCAAAACCAAAATTCTACAGCAGCCCAAATAAGCAAACAATAGCAATAGTATGGTGACATGATTCCTTCTCCTCATAACATAAGGAATACATTATCAAAGATGTTTTAAAATGTGTTTGGCTTATGTGTCTCTCCAAGTTTCCCAGTTATTTCTTGCTTTTGGGATTCACCATTTCTCAACAGAGCAGAAGTATATGGCTTTTTTTAAGTCAAGGTAGAGAAACTGAAGCCCTGAAAAGCTTAAAAACTTGAAAATCAGATTTAACAGTATTCACAGCATCCCAAAAGTGGCATTTGTGTTATCTTAAAAAAAAAAAAAAAAAAAAAAAAAAAAGAGAGAGAGAATGCTATTAAGTAGAAATAGTTCAAGATTAATGTCACAACTGTATTGTGGGTGCTTTATTTTTTTTTAATGTGGTTGGACTCGATGATCTCAAAGGTCCCTTCCAACCACTAAGATTCTGTGATTCTGTGATTCTGTAATAAACTGCAGTATATGAATATGAAGAATGTGCATGTATACTTTGGGTTGACTAAAAAAATTAAGATAACATCATATTAAAGAGGTATAGGTTAGAAAATGGCTGACAAACTGCAAACTAGATAAAAAGAAATGGATATAAATAGTATGTTCAGACTGTGAGTTTTGAGGGATGCCTCTGCAGAATATGGGGCGGGGGGAGTGGTAAATATTTTTATGTCCCAGTTTAGTGTATTAAAAAGATAAATAAGGTTTATAATTATGGACATAATGTAATAGGACAAGTGCTTCAGCATGTTTGCTTTTAAGGGCAAGGGACTGTCAGCACCTGCTTCTTAGTTTCTGCTGAAATCAAGCCACGGCCTTCCTGTTACAATTTAAAAGCAATTTAAGATGGTTGAACCTAGCAAATTAAGAAATGTTAAAAGCTAGTCTTATTTGTCATTCAACACCATTCTGCTCTTGTCCTCTATCTTTTCAGCTAATAAAGCTTAATGTCACCACTTAGCCCAAGACAAATCCTAAAACAGAGCACAGTTGCCAGCCCCTAAAAAGTTTTAATAGCTCAGTATTACTCCTACGATTTTAGTTTATAGTGACATTTGGAAATGAATTGGAATTACCCATGAGGATTCAAAAGTCCAAACATAAAGCCTCTGTCAAATTTTAGAACCTGTTAAATGGCTGAGGAGAAAATACAAGGAAATTTATTTTTCAAGAACTAATGAGAAAAAAACAGAAGGAAAATAGAAGGAACAGTTATGAGCGGAAGAGAACTGAATTGTAGAAGAGGAAAGGAAATGTCAATAAGGTGAAATACTAGAACCACCAGAAAAAGTATTTTAACTTGTTAACAGCAATAATCTAACAGCCAAGATACAATTGCCTACTTCGTTTTGTCTTTGGCTTCGTACAATTGTGCAGTGTAACTTCTAATATAATATACAGGTTTTTTAACTGTTAGTAATAACACAGAGTTACTCTGTGTCTAATGAATTATCTATGACCCTGAAATAAAATGCCTTGTAGAGCAATAAAGACATGGGATCATAGCAGCAATCTTCAAAATCCACATGCAGAACAACACAGGCGATCCTTGGCCTCTAAGCAACACACAAGTGGTCAACTACCGATTGTCAAAGTAGTGTGATCTTGAGAGCTGAGTAAAATGAGCATTTGGGTTTTTAGAGAGAACAAAGAACAAGTATCTAATCTGCATAAAAAACTCCATGTGTAGAAAAATTGGTTGTAATATGGACTAGCAGACAAGTGAACAAAGACCAAGTTGCAAAGAGCATTCTCAAACATGCAGAAATGACCCGAAGACCAAATACAGTGGGGCAAGAAACCATCAGCATCAGCAGCATACTCCTCGCAGGGAATCACTCGGGTTGCTGATTACTCACCGAAGATTCCCTTCCAGGATGAAACCATCAATCTTAGGACCCAGAGGCATAGTGAAGGGATGAGCATAACACCAGAAACTGGAAAGTTTGTGACTATATCATTTTAACTGCATATAATTAGAACTAGGAGTGTTAAAATTACTGTAACTGGAAGAATAATAATTCTTTAATTAGATTGTTAAGACTTCATTAGACTAGTAGTAAATTATTGCCTTTGCAAAACCAGTGTGTTCCTTTTGTCGACAATTGGATTTCTAGTGTAACAAACTGCTAAAAATTCAAGCAACCTCTTCTGTAAATTGATTGCAACAAATTGGTAAAAACATCTCTGGGGAGAGGAGGGAGATCATGTCAAATTATTGATCAGAAAGTTCCTTCTCCCACTCGCACCAATTTACCGTGCCTATAGGTGTGTTTCTGCAGTCACCTGGTTCTTCTGCAGGGGTTGATGGCTGGCACTTTTTATAAGGAAATACAAGAAAATGCAAATAGTTAAGTACATAAGAACGTGTTGAAAAAAATCTGTGAGTTCCCAGATTTAAACTGTTTAACCCCATTCCCCTTGCTCTGGTCAGATTAAAACTGTTGGTTCATACTCGCTTTTTTTCCATTTTCTTGTTCTGCTGTCGCCCACAACATCTGTCAGCCTAATAACTATGTGCCAGCCTCAAATGAGACAAGATTCATGCTCAAACTATGGATTATCTTTGCATTCTGCAGAAGAGCACTTGGAGGGTCATGTCATTACTAGGACATTACCAAAAAAATTATCCCAGCTTCCTGTTATGTGAGCGTGGAAACAGTTACTGTCCTATCACAGGTCAAAGGCAATAAATGACATGCACATTAAAGCAAGTGCATATACATCACAGCTCTGTTTATCAGCCTTAAGTGGGAAAGGCAATATCTGGCAGTATCTGTTCCTTGGAGTCTGGCACATCTAAGTGATTCTAAATCCAAGACAAACCTTTTCCAGCTACTTCAAAGATGTTTACAATTCATTTCAAATGCCACTTATGGGCATCTGAATTATACAAATAGCATGCATAATTATTACACAGGCCATGCCATAATTCTATTTATCGTTTAGCTGTAATTAATTTTAAATCAGGTCACCTTATTTATGGATTAGCCAAAATAATTATGTCTTGAAAACTATTATTCACTGAAATCATCTTCTGTCATTATTTCATACTCCTAGCCTTTTCTAGCCTTGATTAGACTCCACACCAGTGCATAATTCTCCTTTTCTGAAAGGCTGGAGGTTGCAGCATTTCTTATTTTTAGGAACCTATCAAAGATTTTAAATTATGAAGTCTCTAAATAGTGGGGAGTTTCTTCTGATGTCGTTGGAAGTCTTAATGTTTCACACACAGAATTGCATTAGTTTTAAGTAAATCAAAACTTTGCAAATCTCTATTAACTCTTTTTATACTTCTGACCCTTATATTTACTTAATTTTAACTTAATTTTCAGCAGCTAATGAACATCATGTTAAAATCATGAGAATAAGAGATATATAAGAAATGTTTATTCTAAATAAAATAAGTTGGTCACTGGCAATGCAAATTTGCTGAATGGTTGCAGAACAAATCACTTTTTATGCTACATGGTCTTTGGACTACTCCAGAGCCTCCCCACCTGTTTATGGCAGAAACCCTTCTTTCTTCTAGGCCAGATGAGTTGTGAAAGCACGCCACCTAAATTTGTATTGAAGTTGTAGTCCAGTGAACCATATCCCCCCTCCCTCCCAAACTCTCTCTGAGATCTGTTTGAAAGACACAAAAGTCAGGATAGTGCCTAAATCTGCTCAGTCTTAATAACCAATGTAGATGGTATTGGACATCAGAAGACCATCTGTATTGGAAAATACAGATGGTATTCTCCCTTGTAGCGGTGTGCTCTCCCTGTTTTTCCCCCCTTTCCCTCCCCCGCCTCAGCTCCTGCTCGTCACTCCGTCCACGACATCCCTCTGCCCAAGATCATAGCTCGACCAAACTTGTGACTGATGCCAAGTCATATGTACCATGATGTCGCATCTTCTTACTCAGAGATGAAGTAATTTTACATACCAAGATAGTAATAACTTTCACTAGCAACATCATTTCTTTTACAGTCTGTGACTGATAAGATTAATAATGAGTTTATTTGACATGTAGAGTTACAGTGTCAGGGAACTGGACACAATGACTCAGGAGGTCCATTCCTAGCCTTTGTCCCTCTCCAGTGATACCAGGCGAACTATACCTGACTTGCAAACAGTAAGGTCAGTACCTAATTATAATTCTGCAGACTTTCTACTTCTTTAATTACATGTGTGTTTAAAACATTAGCCCTCTTATGTCAGCATGCAGTTCAGAATCTACAGCTGAACAGAAGATGAGATAATTGGGTTCCCGGTTTTAAAGTCTGTCAGATACTCCTTATTTCAAAGAAGAAATTCAATTCATTTGCTTGTTAATTCCGTATCTTTACCACATTTTATGGATACTTTAAAATTCATGCAAATAGAATTGTAATCTTAACAGTCCCAAGTATATAAAGTTATTAATGCTGTTGGTACTGAGGATAGACAGACTGAATGTGAGCAATCCATAGAAAACAGAACTCTTTTTCCATTCCCCCTACCCCCAATCCAATTAAAACATTGGAAAAAAAATAAAAATAAAAAGCAAGGAAAAGATGATAGTTTATAGCTCCCAAAACTTAATAAAAAACTCTAGCAGAAAATTAACATCATCTTGTTGTGGCAGTAGGATCCCTGACATGATCAGACTGGGAACCTGACAAATTTATAGACCTCTGCATGTTTATTCTTTGAAATGTACAGCCCACAGAGGTAAGCCATGGCTGCTGCAATGTGAGTTACAATGGGCCTCTCACTGAACTGCTGTGACAGAATTAAAAAGAAAAACAACTCTTCTTTTAAAAAAAAAAAATAAAATTACAAGTTAGTGAATCTTAACAGCCACTGTAATTAAAAAGCTTTCAAAATTGGCTGTTATTTTTTTACAAAAAGAAAGACCACTCCAGAAGACACATAACTCTTTTGTCTTATTCTGTTACTACCTATTTGCTTTTATAACATGTGCTCAGTTTTCCTTAGAACAAGTAGGAATCCAACAGAGCTGTAACATGATAATACAAAAAAAAAAAAATACATCAAAAACCATTTAGAAAAGGTGAACATCTTGCTGCAGCCTAAAAGAGTAGTGACTGTACACTGTAAAGCGGTGGGGTTTTGCGTGCTTGAGCACCTGCTACCTAGAGCATTGAATGCTATCATGTACCACACAGTACAATCCCTATACAGTTCTTAGGTTGAGTTTTATTAAAGAAACTGTTGCATTTTTTGTTGCACATTTAAACATGTCCAGAATATGCAAAATTTTTTATCTGGGTTCAGAATTAACTTTTCTATTTATTCCTACTGACAGGGAGCAACAGTGGCCAGCCGCTCCGCACGGGAAGGTGAGCAGGGGAGCAGGAGTAAAAGCAGGGGCACCAGCCTCACCTCCCACAGTGCCCAGCAAAGCCAGCAGAGATGTTGGCTGCTGGGGTGAGCCCAGAGGCCAGAGCAAGTCTGCAGTGATGAGGCAGGTCCCAGATCAAGCCGGGATGGCACATCTGCAGGTCACCTCTCAATCAACAGGGCGCACAGCCAGGCAAGGCACAGCTGCAACACAGCTGCAGTGCAGCTCTGGTGGCATCTAAGGGGAGAAGGGTTGCTTAAGAGCTGTTCCCAAGTGAAGCTGGACAAGTCCCTTTCAACAGAGCTTTCTTGAAGAACCCTATTCACAAAGTGGGACTCTCACATGATTGTCCAGGTCAGCCCTGAAACTCCTGGAGGGGGAATGTGCTCAGAGCCCTGACATCTACTTCTGCTCTGCACGATTGCAATAGACAAATCTTCAGCAAGTGCTTCCTATTTCTTTCAGCTTTCAAGCTTTTCAAGCTTTTACAAAATGGAGCACGAACTTCAGAAGATGTTGTTTTTCAGTCCACTGAAATACAGGGAAGATGGAGAAGCGATGTAAAAAATTCTGAAATATTTATATGCATTAATATCTTTCCTAACACATTCTTTTTCATAAGGAAAATATCAATTCACTAAAAGAATGCATTCCTAAGTATTTGGGCAGGCTCTTTTACAGTGTTAATTTATTTCTTTTTCTCTTTGCCACAACTCCCTGTTAATAAATTTCATGTGATCCCTGAAGTATATGCAGGAAGCTTGCACACAGACTGGCCTGCAAATAATGTTTTTTTCCATCATCAATAAAAATCTCAAATACCTTGAAGTGAAGGAAGACATCTGTGGACAATGCAGACCCTGAGCACTGGTAGTAAGTAAAATTAACTAAATACTTAACACCTTGAAATAATAATAATTATTATTAATTATTTATTATTAATAATAGGTCTCTAGGCTGCTTCTGAAGCTCTTCAATCACTCCTATGTCAGCAGGAGCTATGGGAAGATTTTTTTACAGGTAACTTCTTTAGGAAGCTTTATTGCAGACTCCAGGCAATCAAGTCCAGCACCGCTTAGTTGGAGAGTTTATTGTCCAGCTTTTAAGTAGATCAATTCCTTTTGGAAAGCTTTTCAAGAAGTCCAAATACAGGGCCAATAAATCCTTTTTCCCTCAAATCCAGAACATTCATTTCGGGTCCATAAAGTTTGCATACAGTACCATAGCTTATGATCTTATAAGACTCTAAGTAATGCCAGGCTCTTTAATGGGGTTAATTCAGATTGAAATTTCTGGCAGCAAGATTGAGAGGAAACCTTGTTAACTATACTCCTCTCTTCATACCAAGCAGGTGAAATATAAAACTGTACTTACACCAGAGTTTGCTGTTTCTGTTACAAACCCTGAAGACAAGTCTATTATTCCAATATTATCCCTCTTACTGATGGGGTTTTTTTTAGTTCACAAGGAAGCTAGCCATGCTTAGCTATGTGATCATAAAACATACTTCTTCGTAATTTTCTTCTGTTATATGCAAAAGTGTAAAGGGTTTATCACAGTACATTGCTATACAGGAAATGAAGATCTTTTCTCTCCAGATTTTGTCTGAACATCTTCATTAGGGTATTGTTCTGAGAACTCAGCAGGCAGTGTATTTTAATGAGAAAGGGACTAAAATAATGTTAACAGAATTCGAATAGCTGTAAGACAAGTTATTAAAGTGCCTAGAACATAGTAGATTTATGAAAATGTTTTAAAGCATTTTAAATATTAGGATATTAAAATATATTTTAAAAGGCAAAGAAAATTAACTCCTTTTTCCTGTCTATAGGCAGTTGTGTTGAAGTCTTCTATCAAAAAATTTGTAATCCAAGTCTTCAGAAAGGTAGGGTAAGGGTATGATACACATGATTATTAGCAATAAACTATTTTAAACCCATTTTGTCGTATGTGGCTGAGAGTTACATCAGATTAATTCTTTTATAGTAACAGCTAAGGTTCCCCTATGTCTCCTTTTGAGGCAGCGTTCACACTTCAGCACCTAGGTCTTGTGGCTTTATTCATTGTGACATGAGATACTGTAAGAGGATGCATTAGTTAATTGGGCCAGGCACTCAGTGCTGTGCATGCCCACCATTTTTATCCAAGAGATCTGGCTGAGAGGGGTACCTGTGCTTCTTCCCATCAGATGGATTATGCTCGATTGCACACACCCATCATACAGTCAAAATACCTGGCTGGAGAGCATTTTTGGTTATATTCAAACTTAGTTTGGACAGCCATTTACCAACTGTAGCACCTTGCTTTGGGAGCTATTGGCTGTGCTGTGCCCTTTCTGAGCATGAAGGATTCAAGCCATGAAGGATTTTAACTATTTGCTTCTCACTGTAATCCAACCTGACAAGAAGTTATGTCCTGTGTAGCAAGCATTCGATTTGCAGCATACTTACCAAAGTCAATAGCACCAGGACACTGAGCACAAAAATATATAAAACAAATTCACATTTTGACCTTGTCCAGTTTTGGTGGATGACTTTAGATAGATGGGGAGATATTCTTGGACTACTACACAGATCTTTATGGCTCATAGATCCTTATATCAGTTCTCTTCTTGCAGAATAACTAATCTTCATTAATTGTTAATGCGTGGAATGAAGAAAATCCACAGGTTACTGGGAAGAGGGTTTTTTAAGGGATAGAGAAAAACTACGCACTGACAGGATTCATGAGTGAGCACCTCAAACTGTTTTCTATCAAGAACAACATTTGCATTAATGAGATGTTTTACCAGCAGCAAAAGAGCATCAGCTGTTGCTCCAAGGGCAATCTAGACATTCCTGTTACACCCCCACACCAGTCTCCAGCGCTTAGCTCCCAGCAAGAGCAGAAAGAATTGCAGCAATTGCTCACTGTGCCAGCAGCTTCTCTGCTTGCCCCTTAATGTTAGGTTAAAATGAACCGTGATTACCATATGGGAATCCTTTGGCTTACAGATTCAGATAATACTTAATGGTAATAAAAATAAATAGTGTTAGGTGTAAAACAAGGAAAAGAACAGAAGGCTGCATGATATGTAAAGATATTTTTCTTTCTTTAGAAAAACTCTGTATGGCAGAGATTGTTTCAAATTAAGGGCCAGTTACTTTGGTTTATTATAGCACAGCAAATATCAACTAGCTCAAAAATTGATGTAAATGCTGGGAAAATCTCCTATAATGCAAAGAAGTTAAATGCATAATAAGCTGTATGTCATGGACATAAATGTAACAGCTGCCCCCAAAAAGTGAGCTTTATGGTATGTCTCTGCAAACACAGTCAAGATCATCTCATATGTATACGCAAATGTCAGTTTGTGACATGTGAATTTATAAATTCTGATTTACACAAGAACAGTGTGATTTCTCTGTAATTTAGGAATCATAACAAGTCACGCTAATTGTTGCAAAATGTGGTATCATATATCTCAAAAAGCTCTTCCATAGCTTTGATTGAAAAGCTATTTTCTAGAAAAACCTGAAACCAAGTTGTTACTTTGAAACAATTTCTCTGTCTTCCCCAGCTTTTCCCCACAAATAGTGTCAGCAAAAGTATTTAAATTCTTAGCAACCAAGTATGAATTACAATTCCACCGCACTATGTCTGTAGTGGCACACAGCAGTTTTTCAGATGAACTTTAACAAGGAGAATCAGAATACATGTAACATCCAAATTAATGTTACTAATTTAGAAGTTCATAATTAGTATGTCCAATTTGATTATGGTACCATATCATTAAGATAAACAGATATGTAAATCTACATTCACATATCGCTAGACTCAATTTTAATATATTTATATTTTTGAGTTTCACTCACTGTAAATCAGTAGGATACCGAAGAAACGTTTTTGATCTGACGCCCAGTATTAAATTAGATTGAATACTCACTCTAAATTTATTGCAGCAGATGACATCGTCAGCTACCCAATTATTTTAGTACTATTTGGCACAATGTAATTTAAAAGACCTTGTATGAAGGCAAAGCACCTAATAATTCCCCAGCAAATTAATCCCTTTGGTGCAATACTCAAAGACATGAGGATAAAGAAAAAAAAAAAGCAGCCTCTTTCAGATCAGCATGATGTTGCAGCAAGTACCAAGTACTTTTTGCCCTGTTAATACAAGTGACTTTTTTAACTTGACATTTACCTCACTGTATAGGAAATGGATTATATTCGTTCTATATGATACTGTTTGGTAATGCTTAACATTAGTTGTTTGGAAAACCAGACTCCACCTGTCTGTTAAAAAATATATATGTAAGCTACACAGCTGACTGCACTTTAAGGGGAAAATCCAGGAGCCACTCGAAAAGCTCACACTAATGTGGTCAAAATCTGTACAATTTCCCATGCTTTTCATGTAACAGGAAGTGAGGTGGCCAAGGCAGCATTTGTGTGATAAGTCTTAAAAGCTGTGCAGCTTAAATAAGAGGCTTTATGAAACAGAGCATCTAAGAGGGAAAAACTTAGAAGATAGCAACACCCACGGAGGAATCCTTGTTTGAATAAGGTTGAGTCAGAGCTGACAAAGCCTTCTTTAGCTACCAGATAAGTAATCAAATGCCTAGCAAGGAAAATAAAAGGAAGAAGAACTGAGCATCCTGGGATTTCTATTAAAACAGATCAATATAGGATTATGGATATAAAATAAGCCTTGCCATTTCAGCATGAAAGCAGAGATTTCTTAGATGCCTATGGAATAAGAAGGCAAGACAGCACCAGAAATAATTTTGCTTGAAGTCTGTATGTTTAAAACATGAACAAAAAATAATTAGGAAGGTATCTGTGCAAATGACCAACTTCCAGCATCTGAAAAACAGACTTGGTAATATATAGATAACCTGCAGTTGCGGCCTCTGCAGTGGATGGAGTCTGTGATTCTCCTGCAGCATATCCAAAATTATGTCTCAGTTGTAAGAAAGATGAAGATATATCCAAAAGCTAGTCACCAAAAGATATGGTACAGTGTTGTCTTCAAAATATATCTCTTAAAATTGTGTTTAACTATTTCAGTCTGCAAGAGTTCCATCAGGAATTCAGGCAGGGGCATGGTGAGATATAACTTTATCAGTCATTTCCTATAGTTGAGTTATATTCGCTATGCCAACTATAACCGGGAACTGCAAAAGAAGCTAAGAGCTTGTGACATAAATGAATATCTGGTGATAAGTATCACAGGCTTTTCCTCCTGGGTGATGACCCAATTAGTTTCTTAAGCACTTCCTAACAGTACATTCTTAATTTTCTGGGAGATGTGAATACGCATATATGATTACAGATAGTCACTGAAGCACGTGACTGATAGCGGACAGGTTCTAGCCAGCACGTCAATAAAGCTGCAGTTAGGAACAGGCTGAAAATTAGTTATATTTTCTACTGTCAAAGTATGAATATTTTGTATTTATGTCCTGCTATTCAGTGTATTGAGCAGAAAGTTAGGACTTTGGTTCCTGCATTTAGTAGAGATGGAAATTCACACCATCAATTTTGTTGCATGCCACACTGGTTATCTATAAAGAAGCACACATTTAGAGGGATCAGGGAAAATCTGAGTACTCTCCAGTTATTTCCATGATCATCTGTCCCATTGTCTTTCCACTACCCATATTACTGAAGGGTGTGAGTACTGTGTTTACGGTGTCCAGAACCAGTAGTGATCTCTTTCACATAAACATGCACACAGATGGATTCCATATCTCTACACAACAGACACTGGGGTAGACACTCCGGCCTGCTCCAGGAGAACCAGCTCACATCCCCAAATGGTGCTGTGCCATGCCATCCAAGTGGCATGGGTTTGTACTAGCTCACTGTCATTTCTTTCTCTCAACCCAATGTCATTATACCTCATGGATATTAATTTTGAGGAATCATATTGCTCCTTAGTGTACTATTAATAACAATCCCAAATCCCTTTCTTTCCTGCAAACCTTTTGCAACTGCAACTGATTACAAGGAGTAAATCAAGTAACATTTCACCAAAGTCTCTTTTCTTTAGTCAAATGGCAAAATTCCTCAGGAGAAGTCTTAGTTAAAAATGTAGTTACTCATTATGTTTTACAGTCTTATTGTTTATTGTTCTCCCAGGAGAGAACTGGAAAGTAAGAGTAAAGCACTAGAAAGATTTAACTTCACATTAGTGAAATTTCAAATATCACTAATTTAGCAGGAGTAGCAAAAGGCAATGAAAACTGACAAACAGAGAAGCAGATGTTACTAAAACTAAGTAGTTTAGTCTTTTTTGAATTATACTCTCTTTGGGTAGAAGTGAGCTACCTCAATGTGATGTGAGTATTTTCAACTGATGTTATTCTAATGTTATATTTTATCGCAGATATGAAGGGAAAAGCAATATATCGTATCACAGTACAGAAACTGCTGATCTATGCATACTACATAAAATAATCTTAAATGCTTTGAGCTTAGAAATTTTGAAAGCTGCTGGATTTAAGGGGACCTAGGAATGACATTGAACAAAAAATTAGGCATTAGTTTGCAATGCACCGTGGCTGCCAGAGAAGCCACTTTGGGGGCACTTATGTAAATGTTTCATGCCAGAAACCACGGAGATAATATTCTTTTTCTAAATGACTCTGTTATATGGATTCTCAGCCTGATGGTTATGAAGAGGCATGAGAGTCACAGCCTCTTTGACCTTCCCTTTACTATAAATAGGAGAGAGATAGCATCTAGATGTACATATATGTGATGGCAGTTCAATATAGAAAGATCTACAGTGATATAGAAAAAACTGAGCATTGCTTCTCAGAGAAGATTGTATGGGATATTAGCAAAATCACATTGCCCAAACTAAGAAAGAAAATGCAAAGAGCAAAAGTAACCCCAGCTACTCTAAAATTTAGCATATTGTGGTATACTAATTCAATGAAAGTTAAAAATAAACTGATGTACTGAGGGGAACAAGATTGTTCTAGGATCTCTGGAGATAAGCCCAAGTTCAAAACATTTTTCACAGAAAGGGGTATTTCTGGATTGAGGACTTTTGTTGAAGTGAAAGTCAATTTTCACTTTCTTGATGTTTTCCTTTCTTCATCATTGTGAGTAGCTGTTTACTTTTATAAGTTTTGCAATATGCATTTAGAACCATTTGCAATTGCAAAATCTAAAGGTTTTGCAGCTTTAGAAAAGATCAAGAGTCTCTCCACTCATGCTCAGATTCCCATACAGGTAAACAGAATTCTTCCTTGCCTACAGGACAGTTATCACTTTTATATAAAACAGATGATGATGCAACCTCTCTACAGATCATAGGCTAGAAAACCAGTACAGAGCTGACATTGCCTCAGGAGAAAAGAGTTTTGTTTAACGCAACTAGTGTAATATCATTACAGCTGAGGAGGTTCAGTGCAGTACTCCTGCTGAGTGCAGAGACAATGGGGCTCTAACAGCTGTGGGATTGCAGCCAGGTTGCTGGACCATTCTCACTGCCCCAATCCTCCTCCTTCTGTAGCTGCCCTCTAGGCAGAAGCATCCTGGGGTCTGTCTGACACTGGGCAGGAGCTGCCACCCCCAGCAGCGGCCACAGCCTCCTGGTTCCTTCCAAAGGAGCCAACAGCGGGCTGAAAGAGAGCATCCCCTAGGCTTGGGCTAGCCTGTGGGCCACCAGCCTGTTTAAGAAATAATAAAAAACAAAGTTAAATAAAAAAAAGATAAATTAAAATATCTTTAAATATCATGACCCATTGTCTGTAAAAACTCTCCAAAGCACAGAAGACAACAAAAATGCTGGATGGGTGGTGCAGGAGCTCACATTAAATCTTCAGGATTCTGTGTTCATAGGGAGCTTTTAACTACAAAAATTCCTATTAGAGGAAGAGGCCTTTGCTTTCCTGAAGTCAGACTGAGTTAAGTTTGGGGACCTAGCTATTCAAAAATTTTTTCTGCCTGGTTTAAGTGGGCAAGGATGATTAACATTCTGCTGTTATTTACTCGACTTTTACTAAGGTCATACATATATGCCAAATGTTATCTCAGCTTATTTCTTCTGCTGAGCGCTTTAATTGAGGACTATGTCTCGTGACATTAAGTGAACAGCCATGCAGTAGAAGGAACGTAAGCAATTGCACAGAGTATTAACTGCTATTATGTCATAAAGCAGCTTTGGTGAAATATGGGCAGTTGAATCCAGAGTGCTAACTATTCTTGTTTCAGATAAAATTAAAACTATTTCAAGTAACTATGTCATTTTCTAGCTGTAACATGCACCATGAAAAGATCATTCTTTCATAAAAGATAACAAATAAAGTGAACATCAGCTTAGTGCAGCAGCCAAACAGCACTGTCAAAGGAAACCAATTTAATCAATTTTCTTTAAATGTCACCTTTCATCTACTCCTATTTCAGTGGTTAGATGGGTTTATAGTCTGGTATGTATGTGCTATTTTGATTTTCTGTACATTCTCCACTCCTACTGCCACAAGTTCATTGATAGTAAAGTAGCCTATATGCAGAAAATCTGGCTTTCATAAATGCACAGGTTCACAGAATCACATAATGATTTGGGTTGGAAGCAACCTTAAAGATCATCCAGTTCCAATACCCCTTCCATGGGCAGGGACACCTCCCACCAAGCCAGGTTGTTCAGAACCCCATCCAACTTGGTCTTGGACACTTCCAGGGATGAGATGTCCATAACTTCTCTGGACAACCTGTTCCAGTGTTTCACCACCCTCAGAGTGAAGAATTTCTTCCTGATATTTAGTTTAAATCTATCCTCTTCCAGTTTGAAGCCACTACACTTCATCCTATCGCTACATGCCCTTGTAAAAAGTCGCTCTCCAGCTTTCTTGTTCATCCCCTTTAGGTACTGGAATGCCTCAATAAGATCTCCCCAGGGCCTTCTCTTCTCCAGGCTGAACAACCCCAACTTTCTCAGCCTGTCCGCATTGGAGAGGTGCTTCAGCGCTCTGATCATCTTCATGGCCCTCCTCTGGACCCGCCCCAACAGGTCCCTTGTCTTTCCTCTTCTGGGGGCTCCAGAGCTAAACACAGTACTCCAGGTGAATGGAGTAGAGGAGCAAAATCACCTCCCTCAACCTGCTGGCCACACTTCTTTTGATCCAGCCCAGGATGTGGTTGGGTTTCTGGGCTGCCGGTGCACATTGTCGCTCAAGTTGAGCTTCTCATTAACCAGCCCCTTTAAGTCTTTCTCTTCAGGGCTGCTCTCAATCAGTTCTCTGCTCAGTCTGTATTTGTGCTTGGGATTGCTCTGGCTGAGGTGCAGGACCTTGCACTTGGCCTTGTTGAACTTCATGAGGTTTGCACAGGCCCAGCTCTCAAACCTGTCCCTCTGGACGGTATCCCTTCCCTCCAGTGTGTTGACCGCACCACAAAGCTTGGTGCTGTCGACAAACTTGCTGAGGGCCTACTCAATCCCACTGTCTATGTTGCTGACAATGCTGGTCCCAATACTGCATTAAATATTAGGACAGGGAAATCAACATCCACAGTAATTTGAAGGTTTATTTGACTTTTTATGATCTGGTGCAGCAAATTTTAGGTACTTTAAGACTCCCTCTGATCTCAATGGAGGTATCGTAGGAATGAAGTTAAGCATAGAGCTAGGTTTTCTCCATCATAAATCATGAATTAGTTAGAAATGCATTGGAAGTGCCTAACAAAGGAAAGCCCAAGCACAGCAAAGATATTATCAGTCCCTTTGATCTATTAGTCTAACAATGTTATTGGAGGGAAAGAGAGGAAGCCAATTCAGCTATTGGAAGTTACAGGAAATTTCTTCATGTAACTTTAAGGTATACTCTTTTGGTCTGAATACAGTTTATCTCCTCTCAGAACAGTTTCTCTTTTTTTTTTTTTTACATTATAATTAAGTAACAATTCAACCTTTCTTGCCCTTGCCCTGTCTATGCCCTTGAAAAGGAACATAAGTATTCTTTTTTATGTTGCTGTCAGCAATTATATAATACAATTATGTGCAATAATTACATATTGCTATCAAAGTTTTTGGATGCTTTTAGAGTATCCTAAGATTCTTTTGCATACTTCCATATTTCAAAGAAAATTCAATAAGTCCCCCATGTATCTCCAGGGTAAAAAATGTATTAAAATTTGTTCAGTAACAGAACACAGGGTAGTCCAGTTAATCTTAGTCACTTCTGTTCCCAGTATAATCACTGAAAGCTGTTTGATTCTCTGTAACAGCTTTTGGGACAGGTCAGTCTTCACTTCTGTCATTTTCCTACATCAGTTAAGCAGCTTAAGCAAAAAAAAAAATATGTCATTGCTATTAATTTCGGGTAAACCCTCTGTCATCTCTTTGTCTCATGGCTGCATGCAGTTTAGAACACCTTTTTGCCCTAAAGGGGAGTGTCACAGATGTTACGAATCTGCCATGAATCACGGTGGCATTATACTTCCTTCTACAGAGCTGAAAACCAAGCTTTAAATTTTACTGCCAGGAATCAATAAGACATGCAATGTCATGAGTTCATTCCTAATGAGCTCACTGAAAACAATGTCCCTTGTTTTTTTGTAAAACATGCACTAGAGAATTGTTATACCTCCCAAAAGACTACCTCGGAATTGCATATGGACAAAGTCTCCCAAAACCTGGAGATCAGCAACAAAAAACCCTAGAGGCACATTAAAACCAGTGTGGCATAGAGAAGATCAGTGTGGGTCCATCTGTGTGGACTGTAAAACAAAATTATGACTGCCACCAGACCTGTATACAAGCTGTGCGCTACATGGGTTGTTATTGTTTTCAGGCTAGCTATTGTGGGTTTTTTTTGAGTTGTCATTGATGTCTAGTTATTCAAAGTTCCACTCCTAAAATTGATGTCCTTTTCTTCATGAAACAGTCAGTTGATAACTAGAGGAAAAGGTGTCACGATTCTTTTATGTAACTAATTAGAATTTTGGGAATAATTAAAATTTTAATTAGAGACAGTCTGCAATGCCTTTGCCTCTTGGGGGGGGGGAGGGAGTTGGGGGGGGAGGTTAGAGGAGGAGATATATTTCTAATAGCTAAAAACTAGGAAAATGGTTCTGGGGGAAAGAAACTTCAAAGTGTGTAATCTAGCAGAGAGACCCAGTTCTGATTTGCCAAATTAAAGTTAGCAGAAAACATGTTACATTTACATGTAATTCTTTTCAGGGGCAACATTTCCAAATTTGCCTCTGCAATGAGCAAGCACCAGTGGCATTCTTATCAGGGATGAACACTCTGCTCTTTATCCA
This sequence comes from Limnodromus scolopaceus, assembly GCA_028565335.1. Lineage (NCBI taxonomy): Eukaryota > Metazoa > Chordata > Aves > Charadriiformes > Scolopacidae > Limnodromus > Limnodromus scolopaceus. The sequence continues at coordinate 125,607,800 of JAOXNO010000001.1, forward strand.
TCCATCTTTCTAGAAAAGTTTTCACATGAAAGAAAGCTTTAAAATATATTTACACTAATACAACCTACACATGATTTTTATGTCTGCAGTTGCCTTTTTTATATATTACCAGTTCTCCAGGGTAATATTTCTACATCATATTGCAGTCAAATCCAATGTTGTATCTCTAATATCACTGCCTCTTTCACAGCTATTCTAGGTTCTCCCATGACCCTTCCATTATTGCTCAGCCTTAAAGCTGCTTCAACACCAAAATGGATTTATCATTGAATTACTAGACAAAACTGCTGCTATTCTTTCCATTATTTGAACAACTATTGAGCTGCACAAATGTCATCGACTATGGTTCATGCAATAAATCACGAATTTGAAAATATTAAGCACTGCTAAATATACTCTGGTATATTTCAAAGTAATGTTTCAGTAATTCTGCCTTAGTAAACCAGGTAGCACCTTTTTATTGTTGTCTTACCCTTCCTAACAAGGCCCGTCTTGCCTCAAATTTCTAGCAAATGTATAAACTTCTCAGTCCATCCAAGACCCTTCATTTGGGATTTCTCTCTAGAAAATCTTCAGAGTTCATCTAAATGAGAAACACTGCTTATTTAATTTTGTTACCCATTGACTGTTTTAGAACCTACACTTTCCAATTTCTTAAACATATACAAAAATACTAAAATAATCATTTAAAAAGTTGAATCCATAGCCTTGTGCTGAAAGGTGACCTTTTTCAACATCAGTCCAAATTGGACTCTCCTCCAGATCACTCTCCAACACATCCCTGCCTTGGATGACTAAAAATTTTAAGAAAGGCAGCAGAAAAGGACAGAACACTTTGAAAGCATTATTCCTGACCTTAAACTAAATATGAGAATCTTTATCTATTTTTAGTGCCACTCTCCACCCTTTGCTACCTTCTCTGTATTTTTCATTCAGTAAATTCAGTATCTTTAGGAGGAATAGCAGTTTGCCTATTACAACCTGCATGGAGATTTTAGAGAAGGTGTTTAGTTTAGCTGTTTCAGAACCATCAGTGAACATGACAGGCCACTTGTCAAAGACCAAATTTGTATCTTTTCAAAGGACAATTCTGCATGAATAAGAGGATGCATGAATAAAAGGCTTAATACAAAACCGGAGGAGTCCTTTTTTACACTTCAGATAAATAAACAAATAAATAAATAACACAGCAAAACCACATTAGAAGCAGCTCATATATCTGTTCGTTCTTAATTCAGTCTTCTGAATTGGGGCATACTGTAGAAGTGGGTAGTGCTACCTACACAAAAACACGTATGTATACAGACCTGTGGATGTGTGGGTAGAAGTAGGGGTGGGCATGGGCAGCACAGGAGGCACAGGCAGCTAAGGCAGTCAGAGTCCGGTGGCAGCCTTCACTGCTTCACCATTTGAACACCCAGCTTTACTCAACTTTCCTCACATCTCTCCTTTCTGCTGGCAGCAAGTCCATTGTCCAGCTGGGGAGTCAGGGAAACTAGCCCAGTTCTCCTGAGTGATGCTCCAGGTAAGTCTTGCGCTTCAGAGAATCGGAAAAGAAGTGGAGTTCTTAGAGATGGAAGTTTACAGAATTTAAGATGGGGAGGTCTCCACGCAGTACCTCTAGTCTGCTCGCCACTCTGCCACAGATCCACTCTCAGCTACCACACCCAAAGTGAACTTTGCTCTCACCAGTCAAGAAAACAAAAAAAGCATTTCAGTCCTCCTACTTAGTTTCTTTAACAGCAAAATCTGGGACAGGTCATTTCAGTTTTATCCAGCCTCCATGCACCTTATGTTCTTTACATTGTCTTTCTGCATAGAATACTTTGATATAAAAGGTCAGCAGTAACATTATCAATCAAGTTTAATTCATGTGATCTCAGTTTGGAATTGCAAACACTTGAACAAACTTTGTGTGCTCCTACGAGGAGATACAATGATCACTGACTTGAAGGCCCTGCTGTCAAGTACTTCTTTAGGTATAACCTTATTTAAAAGCCTGAAAGTTCACTCCTATTCCAACGCTATTTTTTTATAGCCAGTTTATAAAAAGTTTCTATGTATTTTTAGATCATTGCTCAAGCTTTGCAACAAAGAATTTGTTCTCAAGCCAAATAAGCATGAAAAGAGAAGATTGTAAATTTTCATACTACTTTATGTATTTATTTATGTATGTATTTTATGTATGTATTTTACTTGTATGTATTTAAGTGTAAGTTGACATTTAAGTATTCTCAGCTTATTCTGCTGAAGAAACAAGGACAAAATTGTATTCAAGATCAAATATAAGTTTTGATCTGCCAGATACCATAAATCATATCACCTATGAAGAGTTCATTTGTCATTAATAACTGATCATATCAAAATACCTGTTTTCTTTGTGTAAAGCATTTTAAAAGGACTGCACTGAGAAATCAATGTATTTAATATTAAAAATGAAATTTGCCATACACACTCACACCCAATTAGTTAACACAGCTGCCTTCAGTCATCTGTCGTGTCCTCTAGGTCTGGGTGTCATAATGATGTAGCACTATAAGAACTGCAGTACAGCAATACTTTATTGCTCTGTTCTTCATCCAAAGGAATTTCATCTCTCCTTTTCATGAATAATCTGATCTAAGCTGTACGGCATTTCTTCTTCCAGTCATAAGGATAAACTGAGAGTGCTGAACTGTCAGCAAATCTTTGATGTAAATTAATGGTCACAAGAGACTTAACTAGGAGGCAGAGGAAGAATCTAATAATGGAACAATCAGCTTATCAAAAAGAACACTTTTCCTTTTCAAAAATAGCTAACTTTTAGCAAAGCACCTTCTAATTCAATTATGTTGTGAGTCCGCATTTGTCAAAGGATACAGAAGAACCTTTGAAATTGTCATGTGCGATAATATCTTTTCGAGACAGAGAGGTATCATTATTAGATAACTATTATTTCAAGATCACTAAAATTCATTTAGGAAGGAATTTTTTACAGTACATTGGCAGACGGACTTAATATCTTTAAAAGAGGAATATGTCTGTCTTTCATTTTGGGTTGTCCAAGAAAAGAAGAATGGAATCCAGGTTTTCTGTTCTTCAAGTTAGATGATTTTACAGGGACCATGGCCAAATTCTGAGGTGTGTTTCCATGTACAAATTTACCTGAAGGAGAAGAAATTAGGGGAATTGTTTCCATAATCTTATTAATTTTTGAGTCATAATTTTCTTAGTTCATATGACCTCAGATACTTTGGATGAAAAGGAATATAAAATGACTGCAAGTTTCAGAATTATCAATGTTATATGATAATACTTTATAACAAATTTTACGAAATATTGAAACTGATAATGATTAGCAAACAGATATTTTTTGCCCTCCCAAAATTAGCGGAAAGGATCTCAAAGCTTTATGAATACCTCAGCTACATGGAGACTTCACTATGAGCAGAAAATGATAAAGAAATCTTTCAATCAATATTCCAAACCCTTTTATATTTACGTATAAGAATATACTGACTATTAAGTACGTTTTCTGGATTCTATATTTTCTGTAGATTATATATCTGACATTCCAATATTATTGTAGTAGATGTCAAAGAAGTATTTAAATAAAGACCAATGCATTTATTTCTTATATTAATTAGAAACAATTAATTGTTTCTGCTTGAAGGAAGGGATACCATCCAGAGGGACCTTAAAAGCCTTCAGAAGCGGGCCCATGTTAACCTCATGAAGTTCAACAAGACCAAGTGCAAGATCCTGCACCTAGGTCACAGCAGCCCCAAGTATCAGTACTGACTGGGAGATGAATTAAATGAAATCAGCCCTACAGAGAAGGACTTTGGGAGACTGGTGGATGAAAAATTAGATATGAGCCAGCAGTGTGTGCTTGCAACCCAGAAAACCATTCTTACCCTTGGTTGCATGAAAAGTAGCTTGGCCAGAAGGTTGAAGGAGGTGATATGTCCCCTCTACTCTGCTCTTGTGAGGCCTCACCTGGAGTACTGCATCCAGTTCTGGGGCTCCCAGCACAAGAAAGACCTGGACCTGTTAGAGTGGGTCCAGAGGAGAGCCACAAAAGTGGCTAGAGGGCTGGAGCACCTCTCCTTTGAGGACAGGCTGAGAGAGTTGGGGTTGTTCAGCCTGTAGAAGATAAGGTTCCAGGGAGACCTTATCGTGGCCTTTCAATGAGCAGAGCTTGCTAGAAAGATGGAGGAAGGCTTCTTACCAGTACCTGTAGTGATAGGACAAAGGTCAATGGTTTTAAACTGAAAAATGGTAGATTTATATTGGATATAAGGAAGAAATTTTTTACAATGAGGATGGTCAGATACTGGAACAGGTTGCCCAGAGAAGTTGTGAATGCCCCATTATTGGAAGTGTTCAAGGTCAGGTTGGATAGGGCTTAGAGTGAGCTGATCTAGTGAAATATGTCTCTGCCCATTCATGGCAGGAGGTTTAAAATAGATGATCTCTGAAGGTCCTTTCCAACCCAAATCTTTCTATGATTCTATGATCTCCATGTCCCATTTCTTCTTATTCTTGTCTTCTGTTAAATATGCTCCGGATAATGCAGGTTAACAACCAAGTTTTTAACCTTGGATTCACCTTTGGCAAGAATGTACTTTTGCTTTCTGAGTAGCTGTCTTTGTACTCAAGAAAGCATGTTTGAAGCATTATCATCGGTAGCATCTACAGAAGTATTCATAGTAAACTTACTGATCTGTGAAAGTCTGAGTGATTTTGAGAGGATTTTCCCTTCTGATATTCAGATTCTTCTTTCTGAAAGCAAAAAGAAAATGATTAATGTCATGGAGCTCTGATTTCCCTGTTATGAAGTCTCTACCATGATTTCAAACACCACTTCTGACCTGTCAGCAATAATTTTGTGTTTACTATGGATATTTGTGCCAAAGGTTTGGAGACTCACATGTGTGTTTCAGCATAGTTCAACAAAGAGAAATTTTCATGTGCAGCTTCAGGGGCTTGTATCTGGTGTCCCCTCCCCACTCAAAAAATAGAATATCTGTACCTTTCTAAATACTTAGGGAAAGAGGTAGGTTATCTGATAAAATTGGGAAGTTTTTATGTGGGCTGTGCCGGTGTTCTGGCTAAAGCCAGGCTGGAATCCGGTTGGATTAGTCCTCATGAGAGTCTATAATCTACAAACAGAAATTCCTTGAGAAAGGAAATTAGGGAGCTGTGCAACCACTGAAATTGATTGATGATGTATTTAAAACTTAAACTTCTAATAGTACCTTCTGTCATGAATCCCAGTCTCCTTCCAACCAAGGGAACAAATCAGGAAAAATATATTAAAAAAACACTTGTTTTTTTGGGGGTATTTTTCTAGGTAGGTATTTTTTATTGATTCTCTCAAGTGTTACATATTTATTGCACCTTGATATATGATCTAAGCCTCACAAGTTAAACAGAGTAACTTTATTTCATGACCATGATCTTTACTTGTCAAGATGAGACAATCAAAATTGACTCAGTTTCAGAATTAATGTCAATACTATCTCTAACTGTCACATACACACTGACTCTGAGAAAGCATGTTCCACACCAGACTAGAAATGTGATTAGGAAAATACAGAATATTCTGCTTGTCTCATATATATGTCTTCTGCCATTTTTAGAAGGTTCAGTGAAGCATGCCAAGTACTCTGTGAAACAAGCAGCTCTTACTTTTTGAAACTTACATCTTTCATATTTTATGCCTGTTCCCTGTATAATCATGCTGGAAAAAGTTTTGAAAACAAATTTCATTTGGTAGGAAGTAGATGACTCATAATTTGCAGAGTGTATTTTCATGAACTTTAAGAGACTGTATTATTGTATGACATAGTAGATACATCTCAACCCAAACTGTCCACTATACTAACTATGCAAATATGTGTTTTAAAATTGTTGTTGTTGTTGTAAAATAAGAGTAAAACTTCTATATATCATTAACAGCAAATATTAAATCACAAGCAGATATACAGTAAGTCTGTTATGTTGGGTTATAAAAACATCATACAGCCTATGGTGAAAACAAGCTTCATTGCAACACAGATCAATGGCATAATTGAATTTAGAGAAAAAATTAGTATTGGACCAGGTAATATTAGATTAAAAATATATGGAATGGAGAATATATAAAGGAGAAGGCTTTGGAGACAGCTAAACTGTGTGCAGTGTTTTGAAGTGTTGTTCTTGCAGTTTGCAATAGCAACATTAGCTCTGATTCAGGGTCATCTCATGAGATTGCCTATTCCTGCTCTTCACATGAGAGTACCATTACCTTTCCACTTCTATCACAAAATATAAAATAGCAAAGCACACAATGTTTCACCAATTTAGGTACTGCATGTCAAATGTGACATCACACTAACTCCTTCTCTTCCTTCCCTGGGATTGTAACAGCTCATTGAAATTCACATCTGAAACAAGGTCCTCACCAAACTTGTCCACCTTCATCCACTGAGCTCTCAGGGGCACATACTCATCTGTATGATTCTGGTTAAGTACATTAGAATTGGCACTTGCGCAAGAAGAAGTAGAACAAGTGTCACACCTTGACCACAGGAGCTTTCTTTGGTTTAGCAAAATAAATGTAAAATGAAGTTATTCTGCTATCATGGATCAACTACTCTACAGGAATCTTTTTATTCTCTTTTTTTTTTCTTTCACATTGCATCCCCTAACCTGTCCCTGAAGCTGTCTGTCCCACAGTATCTCCAGTGGGAGACATTTCTTTTCATCTTCCATTCACATCAAGAAATGACGGACAAATACAACATCTCTTTGCTGGGACACTGAGGGAAAACTCCAGCTTCTGTGAATAAATTAAAAAAATCTGAGAAGAAGATGCAAGTTACTAATCCTTGTGTAGCATCTACTTTGACATAAAAGTTTTTCAAGAGCCTCTAAAACTTGTGTAAATCATGTTTTAATAATAATCCTTGCCCAAATCACATGATCTGATAGATTTTATCTATTTTTTGCCTGTATGAGAAATATAGATAAACCTCCCCTTCTATCAAAATGGGTTGTTACTATTCTTGATGGCATCAACAACACTGAGCTAAAGAGTAGCCAGATGTGTTTTTCCTGAAGACTTACTCAGTTTTTCCTTAGCAACATTCAGTCAGTAATTGCTTGAGAGGTCCCTCAAGTGCCAATTTCAGAAGGCTAATCGTGAACTGTGCAGTAGTATAAATATCAAGAACACGAATTTATACCTGCAGCAATATGTCTGAAGTGCTCCTCTTTCTATTTTCATTTCCCACAACGTTTTCCATTTCCTGGGGCCGGGGAGGGGAGGAGGGGGAGGTTAACTTTTTTAAAATCTTTCTCAGTTGAAAGAAGGAGTGACATCTCTGATAAAGCAATTTGCTATTGGGAGCTACTCAACACACAAAGCCTGAGTAAGAGCTCCGGTCTTCTTCTGCTTTATGTTGCCTGCAAGTGGTACCACTTCTGACCGCCATCTCCCAAACCATTTTGAATTCTTCATTTCTTATTTATATAGGAAAATCTGTACGTTCCTCACAATATCAGTCTTCCATAAACAAGCTCATAAAAACATAGATAATAATTTCTTTTGTTCTTTCAGTATTTTAAGCTTTCTGTAACCAAGCATGTCTTCATAAACAGTTTCCTCTAATCTTTCTTTCTACTTTTTTTTAAAATTAATTTCAAGTGCCACCACATCCATTTTAATCACAGGTGTTTGGGGATTGTATTACCATCTCACAGGGAAGATAAGCTTATTGTATGAAGGGGTTAAGATAGATAATGCATGTATTTTATAGGGATGTTTTTTTACTGTTAAACGTTTGTGGTGTTGGCAATTTTTCTGCTTTATAGCATTCTATTTTTTTCTGCCTTCTTGTTAGATCTTACCAGCTTTTCCCTGTAATTGTCTTCTATACTCTATGTTACAGAAAAATGTTTTGAATTAGGGCTTTATGGACATCATCAATTGTACTAGTTGTACTCGCTTTCATTGCACCAATATATTTTGCTTCAACTTTGTGGCAGGGTCTTGTTAATCTTTGTTCTGATTTTTTTAGAAATAATCAAGTTCAGACTGGCTGGAGACTGTCTGCCACAGATATACATACTTACTGAATACAGAGTAAAAACAATAGCCAAGGAAGGTGGGGAAAGAGGCTCTCGAGTTCTTCTCCTTCCTGGCTCCTAGTTTTAGCCTCTGTCAGCCCAACTATACCTCCTCCTTCCCTGCCTCCCCCCATGGAGCCTGAATTCCCTTCCTATTCCAAGAAGAATTGTCTTCTATTTTTTCACACCAGACCTTCTCGTAGAGTAATTATGAGTAAAAGCTCACAAAAAGAGCAAAGCTTCAATGGAGGTGTTTAAAAGCATTTACTTGGTTTCAAAAGGCCAAGTGTCAAATGCTTTAGAAGGTGCAGATTTAGAAGACCTAGAGGTGTGAGTCCAGCTTACTTTTGTGACCAAAGCTCCTTTCACGTGTGTGTGTGAGAGTGAACTGCAAAGCCAGTCAGAGCACAGAGCAGTATGAAACACAATTTTTAATGGGGATTTTTATTTTGATGTGTATGTCAACTGTGAGCCATAGGACGGGAAAATGAAGATTATTTCAGAGAGTTTATATTAGCTTTGCTGAGAAAGGGAGAGGGTTTTTGGACAGGGAATTTAGTCTTTCAATTAATATTCAGAACCCAGCTGAAATGAAAAGTCCATGCCCTGGAAATGTACCCATTTCTTGCCACAGACCACAGCTTGTTCCTGATGGCAACAAAATGGACAATTAGCCTGGGGAAAGGAGTTCCAGGAAGCTAGTCAGCAATGTCTTGTATTTTATGACAAAGCATGTAAGACAGCTACCTTCAAGTTTAGAAAATCAAAGAAAAATGATAGTACCTAAGCTACTTTAGGTCAGAAGCTTCTCACTGGTGAATAACTTAGGAGATACGAGTTTGCTGTTTCTTGATTCATGTTTTTTGACCTACCACACTGTTTAAAGGTATTTTATAAAAGTGTATTAAAAGAAAACACAGTAAGTAAATGATGGCTGAAGTGTACTGTTTTGCAAAAGAAAGTGGATTTCTGAACTTGCTATGTTTTTCCAAAACCCTAGAACTTGTAACATAAACATGAGAGGAATGGGAAATGTCTCTATCTCAGAAATTTTAAAATATATGTTGCATTTTTTGACCCAAATAATACTTAAATTCTAATTTCTACTCCAGACTAGCTCTAACGTCAGACCCAGCCATGCTATCATTGGCATCAAAGCCAGATGGTCCTCCAGAGTCAGTAGCGTGTCCCCACAGTGGCTCAAATTTCTCCTTGAGACTTAGAGTAGTTCATTCAAAATAAACAGCTTTCATGGTGCTTTTAAAATGGGGGGTAGGGTGGGTGTTATATTTTCTGGTCATATACAATTATGTTTGGACAATACATTGTTCAAAAACCTGTAAATACCCATCTGTTACTTCAGAATCTGTCAGAAACAGCTATCTCTATAGAGTGCCACGAAGTAACTCAAAACTAGTGCCAGTAAGACTACTCTGATTTTGCTAGAGTCAACAAGAATTATCACTGCTAATTAATAAATAGTTATAAAATTATTATTATTATAAATAATAAATAAATAATCTAAATAATTTAAATCTAAGTAATTTAAATCTAATTTTCAGTGGTGCCCAGTTACAGGACAAGAGGAAACGGGCACAAACTTGAACATAAGAAGTTCCATCTAAGCATGAGGAGGAACTTCTTTGCTTTGAGTGGCAGAGCACTGGAATAGGCTGCCCAGAGAGGTGGTAGAGTCTCCGTCTCTGGAGACATTCAAAACCCACCTGGACACGTTCCTGTGCAACCTGCTCTCGGTGGACCTGCTCTGGCAGGGGAGTTGACTAGATGATCTCCAGAGGTCCTTTCCAACCCCATTTCATTCTGTGATTCTGTAACTTCTAGCTTTCTTGCCTATCCTCTATGTCCATCATTTCTACCATTGCCTGGAAATCTCTTTCTTACAATCTGTCACTAGTCCTACGTCTTCTGACGTGTCTCTCTGTGTGCATGCAAGGGTGGTGCCTGTTTGTTTATGTAAAGAATAACTCCATATCTTAAGACTTGCAAGGACTTTTTACGGTACTGTAGTTCAAATTTCTAGTTCTGTTTGGTAGGAACACCATGGTAACGAATATAGTGTGTTCAGTTTGTGAGGTGTACTAATTTGAATTGTCGTTAGTCCTCTGCTGTCTGAGAAAGGGATGAATGTAGATTTTACTCTCACCTCATCCTGCCTTGGAACAAATTATAGCTTTTTCACTGATGCTGTCTCTAATACAAATCAGCAGCAGCCCACAAATACCGCAGACAGTGATCAGCAACTGTTGGGGTTTCTCCTTTTGTTTATTCTCTTTGGGGTAAAGGATCCATAGATCAAGAGGGTGTTCACTTCGGTCATACACTGTCTCAGTGTTTTCAAACGCCAAAGGTAAACTAACCTTGTGGCTATTCTGCTGAGTGGAAAGAGCGATCTAGTTAAAATGTGACAAGGACTGATCCATGAGGTTTAGAAAGAGCACAACCCTATTTTACTAGTCACAGTAAAAAATTTATTTCTAGAGGAGTCCTCCATTCCTTCTGTGTTTTAAAGGCTTATTCTAACGAAGTTACAAGATGTACACCCAGCCCTCCATTGATTTTTTTAAGGTTTTTTCTGAAAAGTATTATGATGCATGTCATGAAGACTTAAATCATGTATTCATCCTCACTTTGAGACCTTGTGACAGAAAAATACATTTTCTGAAATATTTCAAGTGATTTTAAAAATGCATTTAGTATGCAATTGGTAAAAAATACAAAGTATGTAGATGGAAGGATCTAGTTATTTCTGCAAAGTCAGGTCTGAACACACGTAATTACAGTCTTGGAAAACACACAGGAGGAACTAAAGGACTGGATGTCTCCTTACTGTCTCATAAGAATTAATGTGCAAAAGAAAGATAAGTTTATATTAATAGTGTGGTTTTGATAATTTCCTATAAAATATATAAGGCCCACATGGTATAATATATCATTAAGCTGTAGTATTTTATAAAGCAAAAATATTTTCACAAAAGCCAACCTGAAATTTAACTATAACTACAGTATTTCATTACTAGTATATAAATATATTCTTTATGAAACCTGCAATACTAATTTAGAATTTATAAGGACTGATTAAGTGCTCACTGAAGTCAACAGATAAAATTCATTGCCTGCAAGCACTGGTCTTCAGTACGAATTGAGGCCAAAATGTATAAATCAGATAACATTGTTTTATATGTTACTTTATTTAAGACCACTCCACATCTTCTGAAACAATACCATGAAAAAGATAGCACATTTTTTGAAAGAGTGAGTATGCATCTGGGAGGGTCTCTTATGACACATCTTTAGATGAATTGCTAGGAAAATAAAATGACAGTCCATAAATAGAAGCTGGTATGTTGCAGCAAAATAGTAATTCTTCCATTTGGTATTCTGGACAAAGAAGACAAAGCCAATTCAATCTGCATTGCACTGCATTATGACATATTACATCCATTATTTCAAACAAGCAGGATTAGAATATAATTAATGTGATGTCAGCTTGCTATTAATACCTCATGAATAAGATGTTTTATGTCGTTTACTAGTATATTGTTGTTGTCTGTAAGCTGTATCACAGATAAGTTTGATCAGCCTTATTGTATTTATTTAAATTTGTTCCACTTCCTACTTTTAGTGGTAAGTATATTTTATGTACTAATCCACATTATTTGAGATCCATCCTCCCTCACCAGGCTCAGAAAAAAGATGAGGTTTCCTTAGCAACACACGCTATCACAAAATTTGGAAATGCCTTTCTGAAATACTCAGGTCTTCCTTCAATGTATTATGTTTGCTCTAACCACATGGAAAGTATTGCTGTGAGGGAGGCACATCTGAACCTCAGGCACTGCTGAAGACTTACTCAAATTAAGCCACAGTGGCACTTCCCTAGTACAGATGTGTTTGTGCAAGTGTTATATGGTAAATTCAATAGTCAAGGTTTTGTTTGAGAACTTTTTAGAATGTGATTTTTCTGTTCAGCTGAATAAAAAATAAGCGTAGCAATAAGAGACCGCAGGCTTTTTTCAGCAATACTGGCTCACAATGTTGGGTGGAACTTCCTGTTCAACAGAGAACTGATTTTCTTTTTATCCTTGCTGGGACAAGGCGTCTGTTTCATCCTTTAAAAATTCAACCACTGAAAGATTTTATATGATTACACCCAAAATTTGGAGGGCAGTTAAGACAGGAATACAGAACTTACTACAAAAATGTCTACTATTAATATTCTTTTGATTTACAGTTAGTGTGGCTTCCAGAAGGTGCTTTGTAAGAGGAAGGATGTCACCTTATCTAAATATTAAGCACCAAAAAAAAGTAGGCTAATTGGTTTCTGGAGAATTTTCTCTAAAGTACATATCTGGGGAATGTTTTGCCCTGCAAGAAAGTTTGGTGAGATGCTGCAACTCCACTCGTCATTGCCTTGAATGGGTGTTGAGATGTAACAGCTCTTTCCATGGTGTGCAGAGGTCATCTCAGGACGCAATCACAGCTGCCATTTTCAAAATATTTTCATGCTACAACCTGGAAAAAATACAATTCTTCGATTTTTCTCTGTTCCACCTTGTTTGTGCAGTAGCTAATTTCAGCATCTTAATTATGTGCAACACTAGTAATCTCAGCATCAACTGTGATTCTTCCTCTTCTTATTTTTATGCCAAAATAAGCTGTCAGATTGATATAGTTTCTCTGAGCTTTCAATAATTATCTTGATAGAATCAAATAATTGAAAAATACATCACTTTCTGCATAATATTGCATATGATTAATCAATGTGATGAACTATTACAGTGTTTTCATTGATTTATGCTAGAATGACTCATCATGTTATGGATACACAAAATATGGTTGCTCTTAATGCATCAAAAAATGAGCTTACTGACAGTATCTTACATAACATAACTATGTCTACATATAGAACAGAAAAATGCTAGCATAAATAGAATATCTTCTGGCAAGCACTGACTAGTTATTGCAGATTTTAAATGGAAGGTCTTAATTTTGTTATTCTGAAGCATTCGATTTTCACTTCAAAGGAAAATTTCATTTTTTTGTCTTTTTTTTTTTTTTTTGTTATTCCTGCCAATATTTCCTTAGTTATATGGGTCCTTTGAGGTTTTCTTTTTTTTTTTTTTTTTCCCAGTTTTTTTCCCCAGGATTAACTGAATGCTTAATGTATGATTACACTTGACTGGTGTTGATATATGGCTGATAAGCGTAAGTACAATTAGTATATAAATATTAATAAAGCTATGAAACAAACAACAAGGCATTGCAAATGTTTGGCATCAATATCCTAGTAACTTGATAAGCTTTATTCCAGCTGCCATAAATGGGAAATGGAACAAAGCAATTCGATAAGGAAATTTCAAGCAATGACTACAAATCCTTCTGTAATCATTGCCCAATCATGAATTAGGAGCATTGCTATCAGCGTTATCCGTGTGGGTTTTATGCCTAATGGACAAGAGTTTGGGAGGGACCTCTTTGCCCTCTGTCATAATTTCATTGTTTTGCTGCTTACTCATACACTTGACTCCGCAGGACTGAGCTCACTGCAGATCTGTCTCATTGAAATAAACGCAGTGAAAGTCATCTGCACTGAATTTTGGTCCTCATAAAAGCAAGACTGAAAGGAAGGTCAAATAAGTACTGCCAGACAAATTGGAATATACTATTTTTTTCCCTCCTCATTTTGTTTCCTTTAGGTACCTTATAAATCTGTTATTTTCCCACTGTCAAGGGAGGTTAAATGTGTGGGTCTTTTAATTATTTTATTTTTGCAGTTTAATAACCTTAAGTCCCACATCACCACCTGTTTTCATTTCATTCACATGGATAGGAAGGTTTGGTTGAAGGGAAAAGGTATAGACTGATGCAGGGCAGGAAGACCTTTACAGCAGCATCCTTTTACAAAGCTATGTAATTGACTGCTGCTCCACAAGACCAGGCATGGCCCAGGAACATTCATCATGAGCATGATATATGGTGCTGGTGCATAGCGTAGATTCGTAGTTCCCACCACAGCACAATGATGCACTGCCTGCCTGCCAGTACAATGTCAATGAGTACTAAGAATAGCACACACTGTGTGCTGCAGGGCACTTATGGTCATACATTAAGGCCTGTTGAAATAGAGGATATTTGTCAGATCAGTTTCATAATGGGAAATAGATGGAATTTAAATGTTATAAGTGGAAAAACTTAACCATTTGGAAATATACATGGGGTGGAGAAAAGGAAGGGGCAGAAGGGAGGGGGAAAGTTAAACATTAGTCACTAGACCCAATTCATAGACTGGATATCTTTGCAATTATTTAGTCCTCTGTAAACCTACCAAGTCCAAGTGAAGAATTTACATGTATAAGGAGGCACTAGATAAAAGAAGCTTAGAATTACCTATGATTGTTCCTTCCAAATATGGCTACATAAGGCCTGTTATTTTAAATTTCTTCAATAATCTATATCATGACTGTAAAAAGAGCTAATGGAGTTTGAATTCTCTATTTTCACATGCTATTTCTGATGTCACACCTCAGGAAGGCACACCATTCCATTCCATTACTCTCATAAGACTAAAACTTCTGTCTGCAGTGTGTGCCTTTATAGCCTTAACAATGTAATTTTTTCAAATATAACTACATCACGCTGTGAAGTGTTCTGAAAAAATACGACTTTTACTCTAAAGGTTATTTTAACAGAAGATCCATGGGTATTAAAGAAGGAAACCTGCAGAAAAGAAGATGTTCTTCCTGTCCCCTAACTTTATGTGCATGAAAATCCCTAAGCACGTGGACACCCCTTGATAGAGTCTAGAAGAAAGAAAATATGTCATGCAGTCATACTATGTTCATTCAGATGGAATGAACAGATACAAGATAGCAGCAGTGTTATATATATATTTGTTAATATATATATATGTATAATATAACACATATATGTGTTATAAACAAACACATATTTGTTCTGCTGCTGTATGAAACAGTTGAACAAAGCTAAAAATCTGAATTTGTGGGGAACTCAGTTTACTTTATCCTATGGTCATCACTGTTGGAAAAGAACAACAAATACACTTCACGTGACAAAGGACAAAGTGAAGAGAAAGCATTCCTTGTTATTCTTTTCTGCTGTAAAGCATTGTAATAACAAAATTTATACATTAGCCAACGTTTTTAGAAAGCATTAAAGACAGCACTAGCTACCCCTTTTGACAGAGCACAGACCGGGATGTACTGGACCTAGAATACAGGGTAGATTTAAGATCCTGATTAATAGTATAATCACTGAATATAAAATAATTCAAATCCATCTAGAAGGTAGGAAAGCAAAGACTAAAAATTAATTTTCTACTACCGTACAAGCAGACACTGCTGGCTCAGTATGACTGTTGGTAAGCGTGCAGGCAGAAGCAGTTCAAGTATCTCCCTCCATATCCAAGCACATAAGCCTGGACCTGTTTCCCATCTCCGGTGGAAAGGCCCAAGTGCAAAATAAACATCTGGTCACTGAAGCTGAAGAATCACTAAGTAGGATGTGATCCTCCTTTGTACTTTTCTATGTAATTTCCAAAAGACTTACCCCTTTACTGAGGTAAAGACTTACCCCAAAACTGAGCCAGTAGAATGGGCTACTTGAGGCTCCAAATGGTACCTTCACCTTCTGCATCAGTGTGAGGTTGAATAATTTAATTAGGTTTTATGTTAGTTGAATTTTTGTAATTGTATGCAATGTGCAATACACATACTAAAGCTTTGTATCAATGTTCTCAGAAATAAAGATAATTTTAAAGGACTTTTCTGGTACTACACATCTTGAGTGTTACATTCATTCAAAAATCACGCCCCACTGTTTACAATAAGATATGAAGAAGATATTTATTTCTTGTCCAGTTCAGGAATATCATTAGTATGTTGCATCCAACACCTGCATAAAAGTACAACAGAACCAGACGTTTTGCTCTTAACTTTGAGTCATGGAATGATTGTTATTTACTTTACAATTGCTTCAGCTAAAAGTTTAAAGCCGAAACCAGGACAAGCTTCTGTCAAGTAGTTCTGTTTATTGTTCTTTTTGCTGAGTCTGGGTTTTTGCATCAACTCAGATTTAATAGCTCTACACTGATGAGACCTGTGTTAATTCTCCCTTTTTGTGTCCCCAGCTGCACAATAAGCATAAAATAGATGGAATAGCAGGAAGAACCTAAATGGAGGAACAAGTCTCTTTCCTAAGCTGAACTGCAGTGGGGGTTGGGAGTTAAAGGAGAAAGTGTGTGTGTGTGTGCATGCACGGGCGTGTGTGTGTGCTCACATGGATGGGGTGGGGGGAGGGAAAGGCTTCAGTCTTCCCAGTCAACATGTTCTCAGATCGGCCTTTACACAAGGCTTTAGTCAATTGAGCCATTCCTCAAAGCTGTAAAGAAATAACCAAATTTCTTTCACAAGATCACAATATTTTTTCTGTTTAAACATCATTTGTAGAGACAGACAGGGTGACTGCTCTTATCTTCCTCTTTTTTGTGCTTCATCTGACAGTTATAGTCTCTTTAACCATGTCTGCAAGCAAAACACATCACTTTACATTTCCAGAGGGTCTCATGTCATTGTAATGATGCATGGCATCCTGTTAAGTCCTTCTCATTAAATACGTAACTGAAGGCAATCTGAGTGTATTCCTGGGGTGACTACAAAGATTGAAATACTGAAGTTTACTGAAAGCAACGAATCAAAATGACTACAAGCAGGCTGAGCAGAAGAAGAGACATAGGAATAAAAGCAACGTGCCAGATTTTCTACTTTGTATGCACCATAGCCATTTACAGTAGTTCAAAATGGGACACAATCATTCCTATTCAGGTATAATAGCATTCAGACAATCTGGTCCACTGAACTCTGTCTGTTCAAAAGCAGATACTAAAAATTACTCACCACTTGTCCAACTGGAGACATTATTGTCCGGTTGCATACCAGCAACATCAGCTAACTGTAGAGCTAGTTGGTATACATCTTAGAGTTCCTATAGAATGAAGAAAATAAAATATATTACAGAATGACCCATTTGAACCCTGTTTGACTCATTTTATGCCTGCTTTAGGATAGAATGAATTAGATTTTAGATATACTTCTTTCTGTCCTTCAATGATTAAAAAATTTAAGAGTTTCGTGCACCAGCAAAGTCATCAATATTTGGCCAGATCCATTGTCATATTGACAGAATTAGCCAATATTCTTGTTAAAAACAAGTGGTTAATCAAATGTCAGCAATAGGTTTAACAGCTTCTTCATAAATGTTCTGCGGCCTGAAATATCTCATATAAATTAGTCAGTGAGTACTTTTAAAGAAAAAGCACTTTTGTATAAACTGGATTGACTCATATTTTAAAGGAGAGATGCAAGAGAATCCTAACATTTACCAGAAAAAAAAAAAGTATGATAATTCAGCTGTATTTAGAAATGAGAACATTTTGAGGAAAAAAATCACTTTTCTTGAAGAAAATAGAGCTTATTAATATTTTCTTTTTTTAATTAAGTATTCAGGTTAAATATTTGCAGGAGTTTATATTGACTTTTTGACCAATAAGAAGTGTTAAGGAATATAAAAGAGCCTCAGACATTGTATTTAGCAACCAGAATAGTTGTGCACTGTTTAGCATGTTTCTCAGTTTTCTTTGAGAAAGTAAAGCCTGTGGCTCTGCATATGTTTGTAATTGTAGGAGTTTGCTTATGTTTCTTGGGAATACTAGATCTAAAAATAGTGGGGAAAATTCTTTTCCTTTTTTTGTTTGTTTGTTTGCTTGCAAATGGTAAGCCAGCTTCTTTATGCTGGCTTGCACCTGAACCATAGAATTATAGAATCATAGAATCATTTAAGTTGGAAAAGACCTTTAAGATCATCCAGTCCAGCTGTAAACATAATACTGCCAAGTCCACCACTAAACCATGTCCCTAAGTGTCACATCTGCATGTAATATATCCAGTAGCATTTCATTAGCCTAGGGAGGCACAGCTTTTCAGGTCCTTTGATTAATATCTTTAAGGAACAAAACCTTGAAATATTGCAGGAGATTTAAAAAAATCTCATAACTTGCCCCTTTTCCAAAAGCTGTCACCTGGGGCCATGCCTGGTGGTATGTAAAGTAGTCAGCACTTCTTCCGAAGGCAAAATTAAGTGCATTACTTGTTGTGTCATCTTCCCAGCAGTTGTGACTCAGTAACAGGTCGTCGTCTTACTGCTTCCTTCTCATCCATGAACAGCAAAGAGGAACAGCTTTCTACTGCCTGCATTTCAAATTCAGCCACTCACAGCAGATTATCAAGTTGCCATCTCTGGCAGTTGTCTTTTCAGCTTCAACATCTAGATTCTGAATAAAGATTCAGACTTGTTCTCCCTTTCCAAAACTGTTCAAAAGCTGTAATATCTATCTCCAAGATAATAATTTTGTGTAATAGGTGGATATTGGACCAACATTAGAAAAGTTTCTCCTGTGTCATGAGTCCTTCCTGAAACAAAAGTGAAGGGTATACTTGGGAATACTCTGAACTCCTACCATCCCTTAAGGGAAGAGGAACAGGGCACAGCTTATAGCAGTCATTAACTTGTGCCACAAAGCTGTGCTTGCAGAGATTAGTCTTAGGTTGACAGAAGTTACCCTGGTGCTCCCCAGGTGTTCACTGGTACAGTGAGTGTGGTCTCGCACTCCACATCTGTCTTTCCAGGTGGCCGTCAGTGGTCTTTAAGAGCATCTTTAACACAAGAAACAGATGAAAGCTGGGGTCTGTGTAGGCAGTTTGACATATGTGGGTTATGAAATACTATTCTTTGTTCAAGGAATTACATGCTCTTAAGTCTAGCCAGGAAACTGTAAGCATAAATATGTGAGTGGTTACGCAGGTGTTCATAGCATTCACAGAAGATGTAACAATGAGAAGTATCTCTGCTTTTCACTTTTATTGTCAAATATAGTAAGAGTTTGTGGTGACACCCCCATTTATTTCTTTATTCTTCTACTACTGCTGCTGTTATCTTGTGATAAGAGGCAGCAAAGTTAATAAATCACAAATGAGCTTTTCTGTTTTTTCCCTTCCGCTGTATTTAGCCCTTGCAGATGTACTCTGGTTACATTTTACTCCTAAAAAATAAGCAGTTTGTACCACCATGATGTTTCTGTAGTCTTAACTGTTATATACATGTGAGAACAGGAAATTATAGGGAACTGAGTCATTTTGTTAAGCAAATACGTTTGACTAAGCCACACACCAAGGACAAAGCCATAGCAGTGTTTCACCAGATACAGAGTTTCCTAGAGAAGGTGTTACAGGTAAGAAATAGATGTTCCTTCCTAGTCTTCATTTGTTCTGGGAGGTAGCACTTAAATGATGGCGCACAACTACTGGCAAGTTATCAGCTACTCTGCCTTCACCCATTTCTGTTCTATGTACCCATGCCCATCCAAGAACAGCTTTATATCCTTATGTAAGTAAGCACTCAGGGTTGAGAAATCACACAATGGTTATATGTAAATAGAATACAAATGCAATCTCAATGAATAGAGCACATTGACTGTTGTGCTCCTGAAACACAGGGTACTGCTTCGGAGTAAAATGAAATACAACTTCATTTTCTAAGAGAGATGAAGTGAACATCAGAGCAAGTTAAACAGTACACACTGTGAGTCTCTACAGAGGAAAAATAGTGTCAAAAACCTTAGCCAGAGGTTAATTGATAATCGGTTGAATTATTCATTTGTTATTAATGATTACTAATGAGAAACATTAGAATAATCAATGTTCCAGCCCAGTGCTTTCCCAGATGTCATGTTAATTGCAACTGAAGATAGCAGTAGCTTAGCAAAATACGGAAACAATTAGCATGATTGACTCAAAGCCACCTCATGTCTCTCTAGAGCATTGTTCTAGCAGTACTGCAGAACAGTATAAAATTCTCTGGGTTTACAGAGTAGAAAAAGAGAATTCTTAATAGCCTTTGATATATCCCTGTTTTGTGTCACAAAAGGCAAAAATTACAGTAAATCTGACAAAAGCAAATAGATTTTCTTGGAGAGATTACAATCACAGGTTAATAAGCAAGGAACTACAAAATAACCTACAGTGAATAAAATGCTAACACCAGCAGTGTTAATGGCTAATTGAAAATAAAATCTACTCTTTCCCTACTGAAAAATTTGTTGAGTTTTAATATTCCAAATAAAATTTCACTTTTAAATTATGTTTTACGACCTGAAAGAACAATAAACTGCTGAACTGCCATGACATTATTCAAAATATGCAAAATAGGTTCTTCAACTACAGGTATTGTAAAATGTTGAGGAGTAAAATTTTATTCTATACAGCTTCATTCCATGGTTGTAACATAAACTTTCATTTGGTCTAGACTGATGAAGCTTCAGGACCAGATGCAACCAGAGAAATAATGGTAGGGGAATGTAGAGGAGGATATGTACATCCAATACGTCTCTCCGTAACACAACACGGACTATCTCTCTATCTCTTCCCACTCAGTTTGATCCTCAGCTGCAAGCAGAAAGCTAGGGCATCTCTCTCCACACCAGGGATTTCAGGTGGCTCCACTCTAACCTTACACTTGCTCCTATCATTCAGTGGCTCAGAGAAGTACACTTTCGGAGCAGAAAGTCCAGAGCAGTACTGCCATCACCCATCAAAGAAAGCACTGGGACAGGCACGTGTAACACCAGTGCATGCACATCTGAACAGGGTTCCTGAAAGTTGAGCGCACACTGAGTCTACCTAATGAATGCCAAGCTGCCTATCAGTTTTTTAATCAGCCATGAACAGTGGGGTACTGTATAAACTGGTGTACTCAGATTATAATCTTGGGTGACTGGGATGTATATAATACAAAACTATTCTTTAATTGACTCTGAAACTGAAAATAAGATAACTGTTTTTATTCTCATTGGAAAAGTTGGTTAAAAGCACACCCACCTTGATCATTAGGTCCAGTCATGTGTGTGAACCACAGTTCCTAATTGCAGAATCCTGTTCAGCAATTAAAAATCAGCAATGGTCCTGTCTGCTTTCTTTGATTTGCATATGGTGGGGGTAAGAAGACTTTTCCTCACTGAAGTTTTGCTTGTGCTTGAGGTTTCTAGGCTAGGCACCCAGAAAGTCCTGGGTACTTGCTAATCTAAAGTGAAGTTTAGTACTTAAGATTTAAGTTATCATGCTTTATTTAGCTAGGCACATTTAAGGGGTTTTTTGTGCCTTGTCAATGTATCAGAAATTGCTGTGTTGCTTTCAGCAGAGGAACATGGGAAATGCTACAATGATCTGGAAAAAAGATTCTGAGAGATCTTTCTCCATGAGGTTTCTGAGTTTTGGAATTGTGACATGTAGCTGAAAGTCATGTGACATGTAGCTGAATTGTGACATACAGCTTTAGTGAAAACTGCCTTAAAAGTTCACGCGGTTGAGCTGGTAAAGACAGTAGAGGGACAGGAGTTTGCAGGAGTTTCATTGTGAGCACGAAAGTAGTTTTGTAGTTGTTTCTTTTTTATATATATATATGCAGTTTGTTGTTTTGGATGCTTTTTCTGCAATAAGTAGGGATTGCTTTTTATAATTAGTCAGGATATCTGTAGTGTGGGGTAGACACATTCTGTGATTTTAAAATAACAAAATGAAATTGGTGAGTGGCATCTTGAAATAATGGAGAAGCTGTTCTTCAAGCATTAACAGAGATCCCTTCAGGCATTTCATTCTACCCCAGAAAGCAAAGAAGCACTCAGTCTAAGAAATAAAATAGAGCCAGTTTACGTTTTGCCTCTTACTTTGGCTTTTCTTCCATCGTACATCATCTTCTGGAATCTTCTGTACTAGTTCACTTTATGTATAGAGTTGATTTCTTTTTCCCCCAAGGTTGTTAGGCTGCTTATTTTTTCTTGCTTTATAAAATCCTGGAAAGTTGGTGGTGTAAGTCTGTTCATTCCCTCCTTTGCAAAGTACTGGCTTCTACCTGAGAATCAGCACACCTGCAAGAACACTGACTATCACTTTGATGGATTTGGTTTTGTCACATAATTATAAAAGTTCACTTGGTTTCACTTGGTTATGGAAACAATTTTTAAAAATTTATCAGTGCTCCAATTGTTGCATGTAGATTACAGCATTAAAAATTTACCAAAGAAACTTGGCTTATGTCTATGTGTGCTGAAGTGAGAACACTGAAGTCCCCATATACTTGCTACTTGACCATATGCAGCTATTTCAAAACTCATAACTGACCTGAAAGCCTGCAAAACCAATGATGTGTGGAGATGGGGTTTGAGCTCTGCGTGTGTAGCTGGATGTGTAGGACAGATCTGAGAACTATTTAGAAATTATCACAGTTTTCTGGTTCACTGAATGACATTAAGTAATGTCCATGAATTGCAAGGTAATGAACGGATCTCTTATAGTCCAAAAGTACCTTGCAGTTTTCCTTAATTATTTTATGAGAGCTACCCAATTCTTCCCCCGCCTTTACTTTTGAGGGAAGAAAAAGAATAAGCTATTATTTAGTTACCTTAAAATCATCTTATACCTGTTAAAAAAGATATCTCCATAGACTGATAAACATCACATCTTACAGGAAGAAGGATGAGATTTATTACATCTATATATATGCAGAAGAATGAAATGTCTTTGGACTGGAATCCAGTTCAGCTCCTCTTGCATTTAAGCAGCATTTCATTTCCTGTTGATAGACAGCAGTAAAAATCCGAGAGATCAGCAAGTAGCAGCTATTAGTTTAAAAGGGGAAAAGAGAATAAGGAAACTCTTACGTGAACATTGCTCTGCAAATCAGAGCTCAGCCATACCACTAAGCAAATTTCCTAACAGGACTAAAAGGGACCTTGAAAGACTGACTAATCCGTCTTGGATATATGGGCTATATGTTTGTCTAATCTATTTACAAAGGACCTCCAAAAGAAGGCAATTCACAATGTCACTGTTTCATTCTAGTGCTTCTCTTCCCTAAAAATTAGACCTTTTTTTTTGCCTGTTAACTGATTTAAATTTCCTTTTATGTTTACTGAGATTATGTTTATCATTCATTTTTATTGCAGATGGAGAAACAGTCGATAACGGTTCTCTTCAGAAACAATTTTAAGAGTAGAGAACTTCAGAACTTCCTTTTGATGAAGACCTCATGTCTCCAAAATCCTGTCTTGTTTTCCAGCAGTTGGTCTAACAGAAAACCTTTTTTTTTCTAAAGGTCTGACATATCTCCCACATCTAGACAGTTATACTGCTGTTTTTACACTTTTTTACACAAAATGACATTTTCTTCAAAACGTCTTAATGAATTAATTAAACCTTCCAGCATTTTTCCTTCACTTTTATCAATAACAAATTCCTGCTGCATTCTTGCTTCTCTTCTGTTTCCTATCCACAGTATCCCTTTTCTTATCATGCAGCATTCAAAGTTCTGATTCTTTACTGCATTTTGTGAACAAACAGTTCAGTAAATGTCATGTTAACCTTCTTTCCAGCATATTTATTCTTCTATATCCCCGGAACTTTCTATAACCTTGACAGCATGCTTTTGTTTAGATTCAAGCTATGTCCCCACTGTCCCTGGGAGTACAAGCCATGGAACAGATGAAGTGTATCCTATTTTCTGAGCCAGCTGTACATATACCATCACTGGTCACTGAAGGCCTGAAGCTCAGCACTGCACAGCTAAACTTCCGTAAACATAGCTCAAACTCAGGCTGCTAACAGACCTGCTTCTCCCTCTGGCACTCTGTGTCAGGGCCCTTCTGCAAAAGACCCCTGTAAGTTTACATGCATCCATGTGTATTTTAAATATATCAAGAAAGAGCTTGTTGTACTTGTTCTCTGCTGTCTTCTACATCAGTGAGCACTGGCATTGCTTCCACATTTAATACCTTTCCGTGTGGATTTTTCACGAGCACGAAACAACAAATGAGTTGCCTGGCTGGGAGATTCCCATAGAATCCAACTGCCTGTCTTTGTCATTGACATTAGTGAGACTCTGAACTTTGAGGTCTATGCCTATTGATATGGCGACAGTTACCTTGCAAACACTTACAGTCACCATAATAAAATTAGGTCAAGTAAAATACATTACAAAAAACTTCCTATCTTAACACAATGAAGCATGGCAATAATATATGTTACACTTCTGGATCCTTGGGAATCATTAATATTAGTTTTTGGCCTTTTAATATGTACTTATAAGTAAAAACATGGTAAGGTGACTAAGAGTAGTGTTTTCTTTATTTTAAGAGTGTTTTTACTGCCAATGTAGTGTAAAAAATGTTATAACAAATTCATTTATGGCTGGTGTTAAGTTTGTGTCCTACACAATTTCAAACAACAGATAACAGTAAGTTACCGTAGTTAGTTTTTATTACTTTAGTATTTTGAAGGATTACTCAGCTTCACAGCATAAATCAGAAATTATAGGTATTTATACGCCAATTTGGGAAGTAACCAAAACATCTCAAATCTAGATTTGTCAAATCTTTTTAATGTAGGAGTACCTATTTTAAACGACAATTAATATAGTCCCAGAAATAGCCTGGTTTAGAGAAGAATTTTGACAACTTTATGCATTATGAACATGTTGGATTTCACCGTCAGTGCATCTCTCAGTCTGTTAATGAATCATTATGGTTTTAGAGGAAAATGTATGTCACTTTAAAGCAGAGACAGAGGATATTATTTGGCCAAGACAGCGTCTCCTAATTTTCGATGTGATTTTGCCATAAGCAAGACGAAATAAGTGAAATAAGGTAGAGGTCATTGGCAATTGAAGAAATTAATACAGGTGATGAGATGATTCATTTGTACCACACTGTTGCCCATAATACCCCCTGTTCTGTTTAATTTGCTATGTATTTGTATTATAGCAAGTCATGAAGATGGCAGTGCAGGTGTAGCTTCCTTTATATTAGGCGCAGTACATATGGATGAGCAGCACAGCGTTTACAGTCCACAAGGCAGTAGGTACTGCCTCCCTAGTTTTATGCAGGGTTACTAAATGAAGATGATTACTTTAATAGACACCCCACAACTTTATACAGCCAAGTAGATCAGTCCAGTTGTGCATATACTACCTGCAGGGGCAGAAGCCAAGTGTGCTCCAAGTCCCCTCTTGCCCTCCCACACCTGCCCCATTTCCCTTCCTGAAGCTTGCTGGAGGCTAATTCCAGAGCGAGAGCCAACATGTAGGCACAGAAGATAGCCAGGGATTTTAGGCTGAAGTACAAGCCCAAGCCTACAGCTAGCATGAAAACACAACTCCAGCAAGTAAAGCCTGGGATTCAAGCTTTCTTACAGCGCGTTCCTCAGGTGTCAGCGCAAAATTATTCATCTCTTCTCATATCTCTTCATGTAAGAAACACTGTGGCATAAGATTCATTTACGGTACACAACCTAAGAATTGACAATGAAATGAACTAACTCCATTATTCTCGGATCCTTCCATGTGTTTCGAATGGATTTATTTTCAAGCAGAGTAAGAGGCACACTCCACATATATTTTAAATCATAATAAGTGTGGAATAATACCATATGTGCTGAAATGTCAAGGCACAGCAGGGAAGAGGGTCAGTCTGCATTGAACCTTATTGACTCTGCCAGCTTCTGCTATAGAGCAATATTCTGCAACTGTATGATTTATTTTTTTTTCAGTTTTAATACAAATAAGATGACACAATGATAGAGAAGGAAAACAGCTGTCTGTCTTTTCTCCTGGGTCTAATTATAACAGCAGGTGAAACAATATTAGGGGCCCAGCTCTAATTTGGTAAGTGAAAACTACCTACCTACACAGCTGTTTTATTTATGAGGGGTGGAAGGGTTGGAAATAAATCTTTACATAAAAAAATCACACGGAAATTTGTGAGCAACAACAGAAAAAGTAATTGTGTATGCAATGTTTTATTATGTGTGAATAGGAAACTGATACTTGGTTTGATATTGATTTTTCTCTACACAACATGCTGTTACTTACAATAGTGGATGTATTTTTCCCAGAGATTCAGTACTGTATGATTTATGCTGTGTCTCAATCACAGCATTATGTTATGTAAGGCACCAGCTGAGTCCTGAGATGAGCCAGCTGCCAAATACCATATTAAAAAGCTATTGTCTCATAATGAATCAACAGGTTTTGAAGTAATTAAGTCCCTCATTGTTTAGTTTAATACAAGCTATTTCAGAATGTAATAAAACATATTTTGGAAGCGAGACTTATCAGGTCCCATTATAACTGCATTTAGCTTCTTTCAGTCACCAGTAAGGCACAACTGTCAGTCTAATGAGATTTATAACAATGCATGCTTGGTTTATTCAGCAAGTAAGAGCTAGTAAGGCCTATTCTGCATGGCAGTCATTGTAACCTAAAATTCAAATTTGCTTTTGTTCAACAGACTAGACGCTTCTTATCATCATTCACTACTTGCCTGTGCTCCCATGCTGCCACAACTCTGCAGGCTTTTAGACAGTTAAGAACATCTCAGGACTGGGGCCACGGTGTGAACTGGTACAGAAGAAAAGTCTATCCCCAAAAGAGCTCTTGCTCTATATATAGACATTTATAAGCACTCTGTTTATGAGTGAGATATAGCACTTCAATGTCAAATGATGACAGAGACAAGGCCTGGCCAGCAGACACCCCAGGGAATGGAGAGCAGGAGTGACTGCGCATCTTTCTCCTTCTGGTGGAGATGCTTACACCAGACTGCGTAACTCATCTGACACTTGTTTATTCTCTTGGGACAACAGCATGTACAAAATGACAGCTTGGAGGGTTAAGATGTTTTCTGCTGAGGAAAAGTGCTATTAATTTTTAATCTGCAGTTTGCAATGTATTTACAGTAGAGAAGACAAGGTCAAAGAGTAATACCTTATTCTGGGGCCAGAGAGTGCTGAATTTTGTGGTAATCTTTAGCTATGAGAAAAAAAAATATTACACAGTCTTGCACCAAGGTGCTAGAAGGTATAAAACTCTTAGCCAGAGCATTTGTACTGGAGTTTCAATGACTTTTTAGGTATCTTCAGATGTTTCCATGAGTGCTACACGAGCAGTGGTAGACTTTGATCTGAATTCAATATTCTTTGTGCAGCTAGCTTTGATGTGCTCTTGGCCACCTCCACTGAGAAGACCAGTGTCACAGCCTGTAATTGCTAGAATCCCCTGCACATCTAAGCACTCATGGTCTTGTAGGACACATCAATGCAGTCTGCTAAATGAGTCACCAGACAGACCGAATAAGAATGTATGTGTGCTGTCTGCATTCTTATCAACTCTCAAACCCAGGCCAGCTGACCACCTTACGTACAGCCACCAAATATGACGACAAGATGAAAATGAGAATGGGTATTTGCAGGCTCCCATACCCAGGAGAAAGGTAGAGTTAGCCACTGGCACTCCTTCTCCAGATAAATGAATATTACATGATTAAGACTGGCAAATCCAGTTCAGTAGATAGGATGTTCTGAACTCATGTATATACAGATATACCAGCCTCGAGGAGCATTGGGCTGCTATAGATTCATAGAGTTTTACAAAACAGATCAATGTTCGGTTTGATTTTTGTAATCTCTTAATGTCAGTGTATGGGATCTGTTAGAAAGTCTGAAGACAGTGAGCCGGGAGGCTTTGGCCCTCCTGATACTTGTACTGTAGCAAGACCAATAAAGGATGTTTCACATGGAGTCTAGGAAGGCACCAGTGAGATCTTCTATTAATCTTTCTTCAGTGGTGAGAACCAAAATAAGCAGAAAGAACGGCGTTAGCTCCAATTCCCATTGTTCTATGAAAAACTAATGCTTTAGATTGCTGTACCCCTGGCTGCCTTCTGTCATGAGTCTGAAGTCTGCAATACGCCCTGCAGGTCTGAAGAGGATGAATCACACCAGCACGCAACCACTGAGTCATCCATCCCCGTCTTGATGTTTCAAGCTAGAGAGTGATTTAGCCAAATGGTGTCACATAATGCCTAATGATAGATTTTACACTGATTGTGTGACAGATTTTTACATTGATCGCTGCCAACTTACTGCAAGTCACTTTGTAATATTTCTAGCCCATAAGTGGGTAACAGTTTGATGCCATATGCAATCTGATATCTAGTTCCTTGTGTATGCCTACTTGCTTCTTTAAAACAATCTACCTTGTCCAAACTGTGATGGATTAAATATCGGATTGTATCACAGGATACAGTGAGTGAGAGAAAAGTTGTGTGGGATATACAGAAGACGCAGATTGAATATATTTTCTGTCATAAATTTTGACTCAGGAATCTGAGACTATGAGCTCTTTGTATAGCTAATTTTCATTCTACAACACAAGATAAATAATAACTTATGAAATCTCATTTTGCAGTCACCAGCTAAGGCTTTTACCTTGATGGCTGGAATTGGTGAATATTTCATACTTTACTCTGCTGAGCATGCGATCAGTCCCCTGATTCTTTTGGAAAACTGTTTTAATTGTTTATTTTAATAAATCCACAGCAGTACAGAAGTCACACTTATGCACTGATGCTATCTTGCTCTACATAGTGCAAAACTCTAGCATAGGTCAAAACTAGCATTCTATGAGTTAACAAACAACTGAAGTACATCCACGAACATATGGAAATATCACTATTTATTTAAACTAACAAAGTCATAATTAAAAGTGTAATTATGTAAGCCATCTCCTAAGATGTCTGTTTTTTAGAGAATAACAAAGAGCCTGCAGCATGAGAAGATGCTAGGGAGTTGTGTAATCAAGGATGTTTGGTTTATTATTTCTTTATTTATAATTATTTTATTTTCCCCATAGTTGTATATCTCTTTTTTTCCTTTACAGGCAGTTTTGCAAATACAATTCCAAGGCGTTTGTCATGCATGTGACTTTTCCTGTCAATATTAAGTTTTTATCAAGAGCAAACAAGAATATGAAAAATTAGACATTATGTCAAATGACTGATTAGTACCATTATCTTTTTAATTAGAAATGCCATAATGATGCAAAACCAAAAATTAGGATGTATTGTCCTGATTGGGTTTCAAATGCATTAAAGATCTATATGTGAGAAAAATTGAAAAATATCCAAGCCACTAATCACTAAAGGGAAAAAAGTGAATAACGCTTCTTGAATGACACCTTTTTTTGGTAGAAGACATAATTTGAGATTTTTAAAGCTTTTAAACTCTACAAATCATTTAGTACTATCCACTTAATAATTTTACTGATAGATTTTAAGTTACTTCCTTGCCATAAAAATTATTAGGAATTAACTTTCCCAGAACAGTCATTCATTAATAAAAGTATAGGTATCTCTGTATCTATTTATATTACATTATCATTTAAAAAACACCAAACAGAGCTATGTCATACAGTCTACAGCATGAGCCACTTTAATCAGGCAAGCCCACTCAGTCATTGGAATTACAGGTATATATCAATTAAAAATTTGACTATTATAGCTGAAGATTGGAGCCATCCTCAATAATTTGGTGTGGTTTCACTTATTCTTTATTGTTTCTACTTTTAAGGCATTATTAATCAGTTTGGGTTTCAGAGCATAGCATACTGAATACATCTTTGTTCCACAGTTTACAATTCTCCATGTTCTGTGGAATGCTAAAAGTGAAATCATTGTATGGTTCTAATAAGAAGAACAATTAGTTACGAGGTTACTTACATGCTGAAAATGAAGAACCTATCATTATATACTTCTAAGACAGAAGGAAGAAACATTTCTAAAGAAGAAATATTTTAAAAGGGTGGCGAAACACTAGCAGAGGTTTCCCAGAGAGGTGGTAGATGCCCCATCCCTGGAAACATGCAAGGTCAGGTAGGACGGGGCTCTGAGCAGCCTGATCTAGTTGAAGCTGTGCCTGCTCATTGCAGGGAAGGTGAACTAGATGACATTTAAAGGTCCCTTCAAGCCAGAGTATTCTATGATTTTAAGACCAAATTGACCAGTGGTATTTAAAACAAACAATCAAACAAAAAAACAGACAAAACCAAAACAGTCTCAAAAAAAAAAATCATAACTTTTTGTGACTGAGCATTCTGACCACAGCTGAAATTTCCAGGGAAAGAGGAAACTATGGGAAGTCCATAGTGTATGCATACGAGCTGGGGTCAAGATAAACAAAACTTAACCCAAACTTTCTACAACCTTGCAAAGCCTTTTTCTTTCTCCAAATCAATTTATTTCACAGTCATTAGAAATGTGTTCTTTTCCAAAGCTCATTTAATTTGAACCTTTGACTTTCCATTATTCCTTTTTATATATGCCCCTCTCTGTCTTTACACTATCCTTGATTTTTTCATAACATTTACCTCACTAAAGTTTTGGCACTGAAGTCATACTTGCTCCATGGGGTACCAGCCCTTCAGGGACAGTCAGTCCTTCCTTTCTGCATTTTTTGCTAACTTTTCCCACAAAAGAGTGTAGATATCAATACGAGACAAAATTACTGTAATTTAGGACCACTGTTTGTTTCTGATACCATGAGCAATTCACTGTTTCTCTAGCTCATGACACAAAATAATAACATTTTAAACACTTGAAATTTTAACCCAGCTCTTCTAGCAATTAAGTTGTGCTTAAACACTTGTTTAAATGTAAAATATTTGCTTGAATGTATAATTCAATAGATATATCAAAAGATAGTGATGACTCAGATTAAAACAGGTTCAGTGATTCTTAGCTTTTGACCCTAAAATGGTAAATTCAATGATACAAACTCAAAGAGTGGTATCACCAATTAGGTTATTATTTAGCACTTTTTTCTAAACATTCTTTATTTTACATTTTCACATATCTGAGTTCACGTATATTCACATATTTAAAATCAAAGACCCTCCTGCTGTAGGATATGTTTCTGGTCCATGAAAACTTCTCTTGCCTTTAGTTCCCTCTGTGCTTCCCAAATCTGAGCCAACACCGAGATTCAACAGACTCTCAATTTTAAGTTAGCCACTTATGTTGTTGGGAAATGTTTTAGAGACACAAAGATACACACACACACAAAAAAAAAAAAAAGGAAAAAAAAAAGTTGTTTTCAGTTAAACCTATTGTTGCAGAATACAAATAAGGCAGTATGTTTATCTTTAGTACTGTGCAAGCATAACTGCTACTGATTTTTCCAATTTGCATATCATTCCCATTCTGTTTTATGCTTTCATTTTGAAATGCAGTACTTCAGGCAACCAGTACAGTCTACAGTGCTTAAGTTTCTGTGATGCTAAATGCACATTTCAGAGTTGTTCTTGTTATTGTCTTCATTTGACCCTGCATTGATCAGAAGAGTAAAGGATTTTGTGGAATGAAGGAGAAACTGCAGACTGGAATGAAAGCACTTTTAAAGAATAGGATTTTCTTTGTATTGTCCAATTTAATTGCATTTCCACAGATAGAGAAAGAAAAATCCAATTTCAACAGACTTAATTTTGGCATCTGCATCCTTCCAGTCCTTTAGAAAGCCCTGTAAAGACTAAACAAGTAACAACAAAACTACTGATAAAATCCATATGCTCATCCTCAAGTGCATACCATTTTAATCCTAAACCTACTCCCTGCCCATCAGCATTTCCAAACTCTTGTTGATAAAAAACCTCAGAAGAAACATGATTCAGAAGTTACAGGAAAAAAAATACACTTATAGTAGAGCTTATGTTTAGCTTATTTCATGATTATCTTTTAGATGCTTTTTCCTCTAGCCTTTATCATACCAGACCATCTATACATTCAGGTTTTGACAGGTGGAAGGATGTGTATGTCAAATAAAAGAAAAAAATTGACTTGGAATATTCAGAAGTAACAATAAAGAAGAAAAATAACAACTCAAGATGCCAAATCTTGTAAACTCACAAAGAAATGGATAGGGAGCAGAGATCAAGATTTCAAAATTCTTCCAAAGTTTCTTTGAGAAAGTTTTGAGTGGTTTGTGGCATGGGGGTTGTTTTGGGGGTTGGTTGGCATTTTTTTTAATGTTTTTATTATTATTACTTTTATCTTTTTAAGGGAATAGATTTCCTGATTTGGAAAGGGGGTTCATTCTCTTTCTAATGAACTGAGCTTTTCACAAACACCATTTACTTTCTAGAGATATTTTCAAGTGTTCCTCTGTAAGCTGAACACCTCTAAGACACAAGAGTTTTCATTGAGAGAAGTAAGGGAAGAAAAATTTAAAAAGTCACTGAAGAAAATCTGAGAAGCATTAGAGTATATGTGTTCACACTTCTTTTTTGTTTGCTGTACAGAACTAATTGAACAAACTCAAAGTGTAATGGATATTTTGCTTTACCAAGTATCTCCCAGTCAGGTGGACTGAAGAACTCACGCATTGTCATTTAAAATTGAGAAGTTTAGTTTAAGAACTGCAAAGGAACATAATAGCCAAAGGAAATTCAGGTGTGAGAGTCAAAGTTTTGTTTCCTTTCTCTAATGCCTATCATTCCATCATTATTATTCTTTTACACATTTTTTCCTCTTCCCTAATCACTGAAACTTATTCCCTATCCATCCTCTTGCTCATATCAATATTATATTGTATATTTCTGACAAAAACACTAATGGTAAGGCCTCCCCAATAACAATTTTGTTCCTCCTTCACCCCAAGATATCCACTGCAGAGAAATATAATAACAAATTGTAGCCTTAATTTCTCTAATTCTTTATGTTGATACTGCGTTTGTTAACTTGACATGAAACTGCTGATTTTTTTCAAAAAATCTGATTTGGCAGGGGAGTTGGACTAGGTGATCTCTAGAAGGTCCCTTCCAACTCCAACAGTTCTGTGATTCCGTCAGATATATGATGTACCAAATTTAAGGATGCAACACAGTCCTTTCATGAACTAAACAGTTGCACCGTTATGGCAGCCATATGAGTGCACCTACAACCCAGCAAATGCCTTTAGCACATACACTATTGAAGCAGACTTCCTGCATAACATCATGGTTGTTTGTTACGGTTTGAGAAAACCCATAACAATTTACTGTTATTTGCAATTTACAATTTACAATTATTCTATCACCTGATGATCCCTCCCCACCCGGAATGGGGAATTGGGGAAAGCAAGGAACTAATAATCCTGTTGGCCAGCCTGGGTCAAATGCTCACACTTTGCTCCTGCTCGTCCCTGCACCTGACAAGGCTCAAAAAGACTGAGACCTTGAATCCCACTTATCCTAGCTTGCTAGAAAATAAATATTTTCATGAATTCAGACACTAGAGTCTTCTAAAAGTGCAGTTTTCCCTAGTATTAGAAGAAAACTTAGTCCTGTGTCGCTCAACCCAGGACACAGTGCCAGCACAATCAGATTTAGACAAAGAAAAAAATAAAATATTTGTTTTGCTTTGAGAAAATAATAAATTTCATTTAAGTTTTGTCCAATACCAGAGTTATCTGTACATGAGTTTACAAGCAGGTGCACATAAGCCACAAGACTGCCAGGGCACATAGGAACTGAATTAGATACATCTTCCTGTCCAAATTTCAATTTTTAAAAGCTAGATGTGCACAATTCCATGAAGGCCAAAGCCATACCTTCAAACTCCAGTGGTGAAAGTGGTTATTATTACTTCATACTCTTCTTGGTCTGCAAAAGAAACTATCTCATAAGTCATGAATATGAGGAAAGTGAAGATAAGAGTGACAGCTCAGCCTTAGCTCTCTCACAGCTTTGAAAGTTTGCTATCTCAGCAGGATTCATGGTATTTGTGCTCTTGGTGCCAGAGTATATACAGCATGTCATCAAAACAGTCCATAAAACACGTGATGACAGTACTTACTTTACTTACCTTTTCCCCTCAAGATAGCAGTTAAAAATACTATAAAAGAAAAGTTGCCTAAGCGCTGGCTCTTGTGTTTCACTACAGAAGTTTCTGTACAACAGGAATGTATCAGAGGGGAAAGAGAGATGATAGATGATTATTAGCCTGCAGCAAATAATGCTATTTTTTTATAGTGGTGTTTTTTCTGTATTTCAGAAGGCATGGAGCAGAGGTTACAGGAAATCAATACTTCTCTTGAGAATCAGAAATTATGAGGAAAAAGGTCTTACTTTGTAAAACTATTTTGTTCATTACTTTATTTTTTGTAGAGTGAAAGCAATGTGCATTGATGCATTCACTGTAGTTCATATCAGATCCCCTATTACAGCAGAACATAGTCCCCTTTGTAGCTACAGCATAACCTTTAAAACAAAAATCTCATTTGTGATCAGGGACAGGAAATTTCAAATCTACAGTCTCTAAAAAAACTATCATTTAGGGATCTTTTCACAGTTGTGATTAAAAAGTATGCCAAAAGCTGAGTGTTTTCTACTTATTTTCAGTAAGTCAGAGTCAGTAAAGGCTAAGTCAAAATCTGAAGAAATTTATCCCCCAGGAAACTTCTGTTGTAGTCTTCTATAATCCGAGTACCCAGCTGCAACCCATCCACCAATAAAGCCCCAGTTCAGATGGCTGAGAAAAATCAGGAAATGATTCATCAAAATGAAATACTCTGTCACTGCTTCTGCTGGTGTTTCTCTGCTTTCCCCTCCTTGCACTGCAGACTTCCTGCATTGGTCCTCCTGGCTCCTCCTCCTCCAACCATGTACTCCATGCTTGCAAACACAAATGCAGCATCACCTTGCTTCCAGAGTATGCTCACTTGAACTAAGGAAACAAGAGCTTCCTACACCTGCTGCCTAGCCACCACCTTTAACACAATGACAGAAAAACATGAACAAATGCCTATAAGTATCTAAAAGGTGGTTTGAAGGAGGAGGGAGCCAGACTCTTTTCAGCGGTTGCCAGTGAGAGGACGAGGGG
>JAOXNO010000001.1:125645520-125667453 GCA_028565335.1 Limnodromus scolopaceus
AGGGGAGTTGGACTAGATGATCTCTATGGTCCCTTCCAACTCTAAAAATTCAGTGAAATTCAGTGAAATTCAGTATCAGATTTACAGCATCTGGATGAAATTTCCAATTATAAATCATTGCAGCTGTAAAAACGGAATTACTGAGAAGATAATTGTACTGTGGTTTTCATAAATAAGGAATCTTAACAACAAATGGCAAATAACTGGTCAGACACTAGAGGAAGTCTTCCTTCTTAAAGGAAGAATTGAGCACCCAATTTAGTGAATATTAACTGCCCAAGTGATTACCGGACAAAAGCAGCACTGATTACAAAGAATTAAGGAGTCTATATCTAAAACAAGGTGAGAGATCTGATGAGAAACCATTCTTTTGAAGCTGAAATGAGACAGACCTTATCTAGAGAATGCTGCTCAGTTTTAGACACTGAGTTTTAAAAACATGGGGAGAGTTAGGAGCATGTAGTGATCTTAGCGGAAAATTGAATTTAAAAGAAAGGTCTACAATGAGGAAATTTGCATGTGATCTATAAACATTACATATAGCATTCTTCTGAAAACTTGATTTATTAAGCTATTTTTCTGATTTTGAAAACAACAATGATTTTGCCTTTGGAAACATTTGGAATGAAAAACGAATCTGACCAATATAAAAGATTGCTTGGATTAAATATGTGCACTAAATTTGCTTATCCCTCTCAGCAATAGTGTTATTACTAATTATTGTGGCATTGAGGTTTTAAAAGATGAAGGAGAGCAATGGAAGGAGAAGACAGTAAGAAAATGATGAAAGAATGAAATCACAAGTAGGACAGCGAATGAAAATGAAAACATACTTTAAAGTCCATCTATTACTATGCTTTTTTTTTTCCTTTATCCTTAAAAATAACAGGGAATGGAAATCAGAAATTGCATGGATTTGAAAGCCATTTTCACGTAGGAATATAATATGAAACCTTCTCAGACATGATTTAAAATTCTCTCAGATGAAATTTAGTACCATATCTGAATCTGAACAGAGTACCCCAGGGACGGGAAAGTGGGGAGGGAGGGCACTGGGGCAGGGGAGGGTGGTCCTATTGAATAGGTTTTAGGTTGAATATATTATGGCTACATGTCAGGTTTGATGTCATCCCTTCAGTTCTGAAATGAACTACATGGCACTAATGTTTAATAGGATGATTTGGAGGGAAAATCATGTTTGTAAAATTTACAGAGTCAAACGATGTCAAATCTGGAACGCAAACAGTGCTGTCAGCAGCTGTGTTCTCCACTGTATTACCATGTACTATCCAATCTCCCACTGCATGTCACTGCTATCAATGGCAGAAAGAACAGCTAGCCCTCCAGTGTTTGGCAGGGCTACTTGACACAGCATCCTACCAGGAATGTGGAAGGAGTAAAAATGGAGAATGCTCCTTTTTCTCTTTCTTGCTTACAAGCAGTAGCACCCGATACTAAGCAAAATCCCAGATTAGGCAGAGAGAATGTTTATATGTCAGCAGGTGTCTGTGAATCTCAGGACAAGAGTGGCTGAGGAAAGGGGGTTTTGTGTGTGCCCAATACACATGGAGCAAAAGCTCTGCTGATATGAAATTCAGAAACTTTCGCACAAACTACAGATGTAACCTTCACCCGCAACCATTTAGCAGTGACATAAGCCCACCTGACCTCAGGCATCCCAGCTGTATCTGTCTGATTCATAATCACATCTACTGCTTGCAGATCACCTCTTTGGCTTCTCTTCACCAGCCTTACTCCTGCCAAGCACAATTTCTCCCTCAGCTCTGCAAAGAAGGAGAGCGTTAAGGTTAGTGTCAAGGTTAAGGTCAGGGTTAGATCTGAAAGTTTCTTTCCTAGGCAGTTTGTCCTGTTATGAACATGCCCTCTGGCACCTCCCACATCAAGGCCACCTCAGCTGATTGGCAGTCTGATGCTTAGAGAGGGTCTAACAAGATATATTTCCCCTTAAAGAGCAACTTTGGGGAAAGAGCCTTTGCAAACACTCTCAGACATATTGCTCATTTCTTTGCAGTTCTTAGATTTGGAGTCTGTCCTGTATCTCTCATGTTGAAAAGTTTCTTATGGTGTAATGGGAAAGGTAGACAACATGAGATCTTCCCTTAACCACAGGGAGAGTGTGAAAGCAGTCCTCATTAAATTCTGAAATAGCTCTGGATATTCAAAACGACCTATTTGCCTTTTTAAAAAGGTCATTCAATCTTATTTCTGCTAGCACAGGTTAATTGAGATGTGAATGCTGTACCTGGTCTGAACCCACCATAATCATTTCAAGAAGGGCACTAAGCAGTCTTCACCTTATAATGACACTTGGCCATTCTAGCTGTCAAGCTGTACACAGAATTTCAAATCATTGTGTTTGAGAGGAAAGGTATTACATGCCATTATCTTTCCCCCAAATGCTGAAATTCTGCACTGCTAATGTTTATCAGCACTACTTTTTTTTTATATTAAAACCAGAGATATACTGGTCATGTTCCAGGCAACATACAACTGTGGAAAACTATGATATTATATATGGCCATAATAATAATACACTTGGCAAGAGAGCACATATTAAATTTCAATATATTTTTCCATACTGAAATGTGATTGAAATTTTTACAATATTTCCAGAATAAATCACGCTTATCATATTTATAGGCTGCTTAATTGACAGCACCCCAGTGGAAACAAAATATTGTCTGAACTTCTTGAAACTCACGGTCCCTACTAATAACTGTGTTGAAATAAAACTGTTGTTATTGAAGCCCTAATAATCCAAATGCACACACACATGCAAAATACAGCATGTAGCAGCAACAACAAAGCAGAGGGTTAACATGAAGTGGAAAAGGGACAGGTAGCTGGAAGAGTACTGTGGTGAACACCAATTCATAGCCACTGGCAACAGTGAACAGGCTTCCTAGCATCAGGTGCACGAGTTTAATGGCTAAGTGATCTTATTATTAAAGCATTATTTCGTAACATTGTCATGAGCTGCATCAAATACAGTACCATTTTTAAAAGAAAATATGTCATTCAAACTGATTGTTAAAGGGAATAGGATAGTTTTCTGCTATGCCAAATGATACTTTGTCAAACTGACACCTAAAGCAGAAGAGATTAAATGTTTTAGACTTTATTACTGTTATTATTTCCACCTGTTAAGGAATAATATTTTCTCCTGAGTTACTGGGCAATAATGTTGAAATTAAAGTTTTGCAAAGCATTGTTAGTCACTCAAGGTAAATGCTTTTTTCAGAAAAATACTTGCAACTGGCTTGATGATAGATCACCTTCCAAGTTATTTCCTGTAACAAAAAGGTAATACAATTTAAAGAAAAATGACTAGACAGTGGTTTGAGAGGATATGAATCAAAGACACAACAGTTTAGAAACATGCAAGTTATTCTGTATGTTTAGTATATGTTCCTTAGGAGTACTGGAACTTAATGTTTCAAAAAATATGGGACAAAATTGGTTTTTTTCTTCCGCCTTGTGACCGTTTGTATAAGGATAAGGGAACGCGATGAACCAGGTTAATTTTTCCCACCTTCCACATTGCAGGTATATCAGGCTTTTAATCATGTACCATCTTGAAATGTAAATCAGTTACTGCCACTCCAGACAGCTGCTGTTGGATTAACAGCATTTTACCCATTTTTTAAAGCTGAAAACTCATTTTAATAGGTCTTTCCTGGGAGGAAAAAAGTGAATAATTATGACTTCATGGAAAGGCTGTAAATCATCCACATTTACTGCTTCATTAGAGAGATTGACTGAATACTGAAAAAAAAATCCAAACTCTTATTATAATATATAAATATGCTTTCTTTTAGACTCTGGTCTAACTTTACCCATAATTCTGGAAATCACTATCTTCAGCAGCATAATAGCTCATCAATTCTTGTTTATTTCCACCACAATGTGACACACAAACAGCACTGTATATCTTTCTGTTTCTTTTTCTTTATGGTATGTTATTTGCTTTGCTAGTATATTTATCTTCAGTTTTATAAATTTGTTTTTGAAATCTGTTCACTTATGCTGTTCCATTAGAAGCAGGACAGCATTATCTGTTGCCTATAATAAGATGCTATTTATCTCTGTCTTATTTAAATGGATTATATTGTGTTAATAGCTGAAAGGGTTCAAAAAGAAGAAACCTTAACTGTATGTCTATTATTGTATTAATATGCCAGACCATTGCTTATTTTCTTCTCACTAAATACTTGTCTAGTTCATTTTCTGATGAATTATATTTGCTGATCCTACAAGTGTTCATGTTTTATTAAAGTGTGACATATGACTTTAATGATTTTAATTTTCAGTTCACATTTAAAATTAAGCCAATGCCTGAGAATCAAATCCAAAAAAATAGTGTGGATGGAAGTCAGCTACTCACACACATAACTGCAATCCTAAAACTACCCTACAAGTGCCTTCCACCTCTGAAGATGCCAAAATTCAATAAGCAGGATGCTATTGTTTGGAATTTTTTACTGTAAAATTCTCTACCCTGCAGGGTTTTGCTTCCAGACTTCTGCATGAGCATCTCAGCTGAGATTATCGCTGAGCCGTTCAATGCCTACTTGAAAGTAAGTGTGTTTCCACCCAGCTTTTCCAGTGGAAGGGCATTTGTTACACCACAGTTAGGTAGGTATTCTGTATCATGCCACCTGGGCACAATGTCATCTTTTTTACAAATGCTAGCGCTGCTCCTGCATTTCCTTTAAGGTTGAGAGGAAGTAGCGGTGTTCTTTTTTTCCACACCTGCAAATCTTTCACTAAATTGTTTACCCATGGTGTGGGGGTACAGGCTGCAGAGGAAAATGCAAATTTCATTGGACTAAACAAAAAGGAAGAATCATGTCCTTGGCTCTAGCCTCTGTTCCCTGGACTGTTTATGTGTAGTTTACAGTCAC
This sequence comes from Limnodromus scolopaceus, assembly GCA_028565335.1. Classification (NCBI taxonomy): domain Eukaryota; kingdom Metazoa; phylum Chordata; class Aves; order Charadriiformes; family Scolopacidae; genus Limnodromus; species Limnodromus scolopaceus. Next base: position 125,650,446 of record JAOXNO010000001.1, read on the forward strand.
TTTTTTGTGAATGTGTATAACATACAACAGTGTCAAAGCAGAGATGTCAAACCAGCTCTACAGCTTCCCAGAACAATGTGCTCTATTAAATGCAGTGAAACAGTTTCTACAGGATATAAAAGACTTCCTTTCTTCAGGATAAGCCTTTTCTCTCCCAAGAAGATTTCACGTCTGTGTCCTCAAAGGAGAAGACTCCTTTATCCAGCTCTGAAGAAGGAATTTAAACTTTAGAGAAGCAAGGCTGAAAAGTATTCTTTTGTTTTTATTGTTTCCTTTATTTCACTTTCTTGACAGCTGTGTCCTGGCAAAATGTAGTTTAACTTTCTGCCTGAAATTTATTCTGTATCCTATCTTGCATATAACTTGCAGAGGGGCTTAGGAGTGTATTCCTCATTGCCATTGTAGATTAATCCCTACAGCTGGTGGGTCTGTTGTTCTGAGTGCACTGCAAGCTCCAGGGAGGCTCAGGACGTCAGTGTACACCAAGGCAGATAGCTTAGCTGTAGACCAAAGTCTGGGTAGGACTCCTGCTTCAAAATGTAGGGTGTGTCACTCTAAATCATTCCTTTTTTTCAGAAAATGGGCACATTTATCCTGTACTGTTTAGAAATACATCTAAGGATGAGCTGAGCCTCATGCCTCTCCACTGACCACAGGGACATCCTAAATTATTAGCTTAGATAAGGTATCTAAAATTTAGACAAGTTAAGGGAAGTGGTATAAGTCCTGCTCCTTCTTTCTTAGATTTTTGTCAGCAGCTGTAGGCTCATGAGCTCTCCTCTCCTTGAGCACCACTGCATCTCCAAAACAAGGAGGGGAGGAGCAGGGTCCTCTATCCCCCAACCATCGTTGTCTATCTCTTCTTCACACACTTCGCACACAAACAGTACTCCCAGTTTCCTTTTCTACCACAAATGTTTGTCTGAAACTGGTTTTTGGTAATTATACTTGTTCCTACTGCAGCTAATGGGAGTAGGGTCCAAAAAGGTGGTCTCTCTTGCTTCAGTTTTTACCTAACATTACCACCTTTAACTCAAACTGACCCTGAATGAGCATAAAAAGGAAGAAAGCAATTGATTACTTAATGCTATTCTAGATAAAGCAAAAACATAATAAGCTTAGCAATGATGTCCTGTTGTGGAAAATAAAGGGAAGCACAAATTGTTGATTTTGTCCCTGAATACTGTAAATAGATGAGAATAGTCATGTTCAGAGATGGCTAGCTAACTTATAGGGGCATGTTTTTATTGCTTTTATGAATTATAATTGACATAAATTTTTGAATCATCCTACATTTGTGCTCAGAACTTTAGTATAACAAAAAAAAAAAAAAAAGTGTATTTGTTATCCAGAAGTAACTAGGTGGGTTTTTTGGAAAGAACTAAAGTACCTACAACTTTCTTCCTTTACTCTTAATTAAGTTTGCAGCTTCTGCTTTGAAGATACTAGGAAAAATATTTTTAGCTTCATCCAAAGCTTGCTGAAGTTAACAGAAAGTCTCCAACTGAGTTCAATGGGCTTTGAATCAAGTGCTTAGTATCCTCAGAAATGATTCATCTGGTATGCTCTGGTCTGTTCATGACTTGAGGAGGAGTGTCTATAAGAGACTATTGTAATTAGCTAGCAAAAATATAACACAATATATTTTGGTTTTTCATCTGTAAAATGAAAATGTGATCTATATGTTAATATCTTGTGATCCATTGATTTAAAGAGAGTGTGTGTGTATGTATACATATAGAGAGATCAGCACTATTTTGCTTTATCTCTGTAGCTTCTTATCCATCAGCAAAGACTTGGTTAGAAGACTTTTAAATGCATTTAATAAACAACTGAAAGTTTATGTAATGCAATTTATCCTGGCAATTGTGCCACAGAAAAACACATTTATTCATATAGCTTATATCCCTAGTCTGGGCATTGCTGAATTAAAAAATAAAAAGTAGAAGAGCAATTTAATGACAGTGAGCTTGGAGATTCATACTAAGTGCCAGGTTCTGTCATTTCAGGACAAGGTTCCCTCAGCATTTCCTGCTTTCCTTTGATGTTTTTTGATGCACACCCAGAATCAAGTGGCTGTCAAATGCCTGCAGAGCAGCCTCTTCTATCTAGACTGCCAAGCTGGGTGACTTTGTAAACAGATCTCACAACCATTCAGTTATTACCTTAACTGAGTAATTAAACTGAGTATTTAATATTCATTACATTATTCATTAAGCTACTTATGGATATCCTAACAAAAATGTAAAGAATTTTATTTCCATCATTCATGCTGACTACTTTAAAACCAAATTTCCACCATACCTTTTGGTCCACACTGTAAAAAGCAGATTTTTTAATTGAACATCTTTTTAAAGGAGTACCCTTCCTTGTCTGTGATGAAAATTTGTACAGTAGAGAGGAGAATCCTTAATAAATTCCTTTTTTACAGTAACATTACTTTGTGTGTATATATTTACACTTAATCATAGAATCTACCTTTTTCCTTCTGCCCTCTTTCTCTTTCAGAGACTGGTGCCAAAGGTCAGAAATTCCTATTACAAGAACCTGTAGTATTTTTGCTCAAGATGAATTTTCATAGAGTCATATAATCATAGAATAGTTTGGGTGGGAAGCAACCTTAAAGACTATCTAGTCCCAAACCCTCTGCGACATGCAATGACACCTCCCACTAGACCAGGTTGCTCAAAGCCCCATCCAGCCTGGCCTTGAACGCTTCCAGGGATGGGACATCCACAACTTCCCTGGGCAGCCTGCTCCAGTGCCTCACCACCTTCATAGTGAATATCTGATCTAAATCTACCCCTGAAGCCATTACCCCTATTACTACATGCCCTTATGTTTTTTGTGTATTTATAAATGTGCATATATATAAAAATGTATTTTATACCTACAGGCACATCATGGCTCCTTCACAATTTTTGCTGTGCTCTTCATGCAAAGCTATTTTACCTCACTGTTTTTCAATGAATCTAAAAATACTTTTTTGTAATGATTGCTCAGGATTGTATCTAAGTGGCTAGGGACTTAGATCCGGAATTAAATGCATTTCCTTAAAGACTAAATGCAATATATCCATTCCTTTGAAACAATGGTCTGTAAAAAAAACAAAACATTGAACAAATCATATTTTAAAAGTGATACTGAACACACTTGATGAGATAATCACATCTATTGAACAGGTATTTTGCTACATCAGTTCATGTCACACTACCCTCTCTAAATTTCAGTAGTTTTCCTGTTCCAAGTATTTATTTGCTATATTGCAAACACCAAGAGTACAAAACCTCACATATTCATGGCAATCATATACAGAAAAGGTAGTTTTGAATGTAGTCTAAAGAAAAAGCGGAGACAAAATGTGGTAGTAGAAACCAAGTGCTTCAGAGTTCTTTTTCTGACTCTTTTCCTGTCCACCCTTAACTACAGTCATTTAGATAGTAGTTAACATTGACCAGTACAATGGTTGTGAAACTGTCATGGTCTGTGATTATCTCCAAAGTCAAACAAAATGCTATTAACACAACTAACAACGATATCTCCTAAACCCACCAAAGTCTCCTGAATCTAGGTCCTAAACAAACCACTCTGCCCTTCTGAAAAAACGTAATATGGAAGTGGTAATAAAGCATCAGCACTTATCTATATGTTTCCAAGAACTGCACAGAGAGACCTCCACTTGTGTGTAGTTCCAAATTTTCTTCTGGTAATCACAAAGAAAAAAAAAGAGAGGATAAGGATATAAAGTGATTAGAAATATATTTGCCAAGGACAACATTAGGCAATTTTTTTAGCAAATAAGAGTTTCATACCTCATTCTGACACTGACAAAGATCACGTATGTGTAGTAGGACCATATATTGGGATATTTAGAAGTTCCCAGTGAGGTTATTCTTACTAAAGACAAAGTGTATTAAGCATCTACCTCTCTAAGGCCCTCTCTCAAAATCTTTTAGTTAACCTCCAAGATCTTATTATTATTCCGTATGAGAAATGGAAGTAATGTACTTTACCATTATATAGCTTGAAAAGTTAACAGCCACCATGGGAACAATGTGTACTTCTTAATATTTACCAAATTATTTAATTATTATCACTTGGGGAAAGGTTCCATGATTGCATCATAAGCCTGAACAGTTAAGGAAGACTCAACAGTGCCTGCTGTGCTATTAAAATCATAGTATTAATACATGTACTTGACAAAGTCTTTGACAAAATAAATGACCATAACAATAAATTTAATCTGTGGACCTGCCTTCAGTGTGTCTACATGGACTTACCTTTAGAAAATCAGATTTACAGAGTCATGTGAGCAGCCATAAAGGTGGCTTGGTTAGAAGGGGAAAACTACCAAACAGAACAAAATGTCCTCTGAAAAATGATGACAGAGAAACTGCCTGCCAGCCTGGGAGCTGTGAGACTAGGAACAAGGTCAGGGAACCAGAAACATCCTTGAAAACTGCAGCTGGCCTCTCTGAAGTACATCCAGGATACCTAGAAACCAAAGATATCTTCAGATGCCATCAATAAGCAAAAAAACAATGGACTGTAATGGCAACTTATCGTCTGAAGAGGAGAAAAAGTATGGGAAAATAAAATGGGTCTGAAAGAACAGAAAACAGCATCATTTATTGGCTGAAAAATAGAAATTAACAGCATTTATTGGCTGCATGGAGTGGTGGTGTCCTATGTCATGTCTCCATGATATGGATAGGACTAAAGGACTAAATTTTTATCCAAAGTGGAGTATCTCTGTCTGGGAACTTTCCTTGCTGTACATATTTTTCCTTTCCTAAACAAACTGAAACCCTCCACATGAACTTTCTACTAGATCTTCTCCTACTGTAAGAGAAGATCTGATTCATGACAATCTGAGGAACCTGAACTTACAGAAGTCTATGGGACTTGATGAGACACATCCAAGAATCCTGGAGGTAATTGGCTGATGTAGTTGCCAAGCCACTCCCCATGATATTTGAAAAGTCATGGCAGCCCAATGAAGTCCCTGATGACTGAAGAAAGGGAAATATTGCACCCATTTTTGAAAAGGCTAGAAAGGAGGACCCTGGATATTACTGACCTGTCAGCCTCATCTCTGTCCCTTGGAAGATGATGGAACAGATCATTCTAGAAGCTATGCTAAGGCATATGGAGAACAGCGAGGTGATTTGAGGCAGCTAGCATGGCTTCATCAAGGGCAAATCCTGCCTTACCAACCTAGTGGCCTTCTATGATGGAGTGGTTACATCAGTGGACAAAGGAAGAATTACGGATTATCTGGACTTCTGTAAAGCCTTTGACAAGGTCCCCCAGAACATCTTTCTCTCTAAATTGGAGAGATATGGATTAGATGGATGGATTGTTTGGTGGACGAGTAATTGGTTGGATGGTCGCATCCACAGGATAGTGGTCAATGGCTAAATGTGCAGATGGAGATCGGTTACAAATCGTGTCCCTCAGGTGTCCAAACTGGGACCAGTACTGTTCCATATCTTTATCAATGGCACAGACAATGTGATTGAGTGCACCCTCAGCAGGTTTTCAGACTACACCAAGCTGAGTGGTGCAGTTGACATGCCTGAGGGATGGGATGCCATCCAGGTGGATCTGGACAAGCTTGAGAAGTGAGTCCATTTGAACCCCATGAGGTTCAGTAAGGCCGAATGCAAGGTCCTGCACTGCACCTGGATTAGGGCAGGCCCCAGTATCAAGGGGACTTGGGAGTACTGGGGGATGAAAAGCTAGACATGAGCTGGCAATGTATATTCGTAGCCCAGAAGACCAATCATATTCCGGCGTGCATTGAAAGAAGCATGGTCAAGAGAGGTGATTCTGCCCCTCTACTCCACTCTGGTGAGACCTCACCTGGAGTACTGCAAGCAGCTCTGGAGTCCCCAACATAGGAAAGACATGGACCTCTTGCAGTGGGTCCAGAGGAGGGCCACAAAGATGATCAGAGGGCTGGAACACCTTTCCTGCAAGGACAAGCTGAGAGAATTGGGGTTGTTCAGCCTGGAGAAGAGAAGGCTCCAGGGAGACCTTATTGCAGCCTTTCAGTGCTTAAAGGGGGCCTACAGGACAGATGGAGACAAACTTTTTAGCAAGCCCTGTTGCAATAGGACAAGAGGTAGCGGTTTTAAGATAAAAGAGGGTAGATTCAGACTAGATATAAGGAAGACATTTTTTACAATGAGAGTCGTGAAACACTGGCACAGGTTTCCCAGAGAGGTGGTAGATGCCTCACCCCTGGAGACATTAGAGGTCAAGGTGGACGGGGCTCTGAGCAGCCTGATCTAGTTGAAGCTGTTCCTGCTCATTGCAGGGGTGGTTGGACTAGATGACCTTTAAAGGTCCCTTCCAACCCAAAGTATTCTATGATTCTGTGATCTTGAACTCTCACCAGACATGTTCAGCTGACTCCATGCTCTGTGATGCGGATAATTTCTGAAATGATACTCTACTTGCTGTCTTACCAGTCCCTCTTTTGGCCCACTTTTGGGGTCAGCTCAGTTTGTCCTTCCACCTCTAGTATGATTGGATCCCTCTCTGGGATTGGTTTGTTCTCCCCTCTGGGATGATTTGGCCCCTTCTGAAATCTGTCTAATTCATGAGATACCAGTACTATATATTCATACAAGTAACCTGTCATAAGAATATCTGCTGTTATGTTGTTGATAAGTTGCTTCAGTAAGTATAAATTTATAGTAATCTGTAATAGTATATACCAACCAGATTGTTGCTATTGTATTAATTGTCACCATACAATTTGTTGATGCTATACAATTGATTGCTTCTATTATTGTCTGCTGCTATACTATTGATTGATACTGTATTATTGATTGCTGATAGTAATTTGTAATAAATATATATATATTTACTTTATTAATCATAGGTATACTTGCTAGTGCTGATTTAATAGTATTCTACTTCCTAGTGGTAATGTGTGGTATTTTTGCTCATCTGTAATAAAGTAGAGAAATTTAGAGGACAAAGCTTCCATGCCCTTGTGTATTATAGAATACTATTGACCCACAGTCACGATCTCTACATACCTGCAGGCAAGGTATCTCTTTAGGTTGTGTCACAGAGCTCGTTGCTTTATGACATGTAGTGAGTTTAATTCAGAAATCAATTTACTTACATCTAACACATGTGCCCATGTCCAGACTTACTTGTGAAACAGAAGTAGATAAAGGAGTTTCAGGCTGTTATAATTTTAATAATTTTTATTTCTATCTGAAAGTCTATTGCTGTTGAGACAAAATGACAAGAGTTTTGCTGTTTTTACTTTAAATATTTTTTTATTCATTCTTATTTCATCCTAATTGTTCTCAGATTGTGTCTGTTTGCTGTAAGATTTACTCACAAATCTCTATCAAAAAGCCCCAGTAACAATACTGGGGCCTGGATAAATTCTAATATCCTTACTTTCTTGGTGCAATGTCTTAGTCCACAAGATAGTTCCATTCTCACTTGGGTTTTGTGTGGAATCGAGATACTACAAATCTTGTTTAAAGGTCCCAGAGGACCCTCGTCTGATAGAAATAAGATAGTATTTTTTATTATTATTGTTAAGAGACTGTTTTACTTTTCCCCCCTAGTCATGATAAAAATTCATCTTTTTTTATTTGATTTTATAGGAATGTAACAATCATGAGCAACAGAGCATGTCTGGAAATACTACCTTTCAGCTTTTCACAATCTATTTCTATCAAGCTGCAGAACACAGTTGAAATTACCCTGACATCAGTGGGAGATCATTCCAGTGACCTCAGAGGACTTTCCATTTCACCGCATTTCAAACCAAATCTTGCTGTCGTATTACTTTAAAGTGAACAAAGGTGGTCCTATTCCTTATACACCAAGAATATGCTTATGCTTCAGGATATGCTTAACAGAGAAAACAAATTAAAAAAAAAAAAAGAAGAGCTCTCTATGGAAAAAGTTGCACATTCAGTTTGTAGCCAGGGACTCCAGAAGCATTAAGCTGGGCTGCACTGTGTGCTCTCCATTGCGTTCCTGGTGTGCATTGCCCCCAGTCCTCTTTTAACAACCTGTGAAGCAATTTTGCTCTAGGTGGCAGAGCCATGTAAATACCAAAACCCTGTGCTTTACACCAACTGAGAATATTACCGGTACATGAAGTCCTATGGGTGTCAATGACAAGGCAGAGGATCCTTCATGCTGTTCCCAGGTGAAGGTTTATTCTGTCAAACCTCATTTCTCAGTGTTTTCCAGAACACTAGCATAAGATACTCCTGTTAACACTAATAACAATGTCTAAGTTAGTTAAGAGGAAAAAAAAAATGTGATAAAATTAATTAATTTCAAAGGTCTAAAACCAAGGAAGACTCTTCATTATTAGGTTTACTCTCACTGTTTTGTTTTGTCCTTGAACAAGATTGATTTTCAGTGTTACAAAGCCAAAACCTGGGCTGTCTTTAATATTTCTGTGAGGCAATCTCAATGCACAGAGTTTGCTGACACAAATGAAAGGTGGGATGGAAATACATCTCAGACTTGTAAGACTTTCCCTGACCTAGTGTGTTTCCTCCACGAGATCCGAGATTGATTATGCTCTTTCAAAGAAAACATTGTCTGTATTGCACTGCATATGGATTGATAGATACCAATGAGACGAGCCAGGCCAAATTTTTCCTGTATCTGTTGTTTAGCCTTCATGCCAGTATCTGTGCCTATCTGCTCAGCCGAGGGTCACTGTCAGGAACTGAATGCATTAATAAAATTCATGTCTTTCATCAGACGAGCAGACACAAGTTTCTCTGGCTGCTCTGTTCTTAAATCTAAAAAGATTCTGATAATAAATATTTGTTCAGGAAGTAATCAATATCATATCAAATCATTTTACATCTTCTCCAAGAACTTTGTCATTAAAATGCATTAAATTAATGCAATATAAAAATAGCACTGAAATGAGATTAATTTAAATGCAAACACATGTGTAGAAACTGTATTGTTTTAGTTGGATATAATTGTAAAAGTATGTTACTGCAGATAGGAAATGCTATAAAATCATAATGAACTCCTTTGGACGAGGAAACTTTATAAGATTGTCCTTCAAACAGCATTGTCATTTCACTATAAGCAACAGGCAAGGTGACTGCAGGTTATAAATTAGAGCTGGTTCCTTACAACACACTTGATTGCTAGTTATGTAAATAAATTAAAAATGTCTAGGATCTGTAACAACAGAGAAATTAAGTTACAGTCATAGAACAGCAGAAGTTTTAGCCAAGAGCAAAGAACTCATAAATGAAGAAGGGGGCGGGGGAGGGTGAGGAGGAGCGGCAGGGAAGCAGGTGAATCACAGATAGAAAGCAAACATATACTCTGTTAAATGCATTGCTTTACCTGGAAGGAGCCACAAGCCAAAGACATGGAAGATATCCAAGATCTACTCCAAGCCTCATCTGGTTGGTAGAGTTTACATTCACTGACGTAGGATTGTTTCTTTCCCAGGTTACTCATCAGCTGGCTTCTAGGAGTCAAAACCTATCAGCCATTCACCACCAGCATGGGGGACAGCCTACCATCACTAAGATGCGTGGATGCTCACGAGGTCACAGGGGAGGGCCCATTTTTCTGGCCTTGGCTTCTGTGAGTTGGTCAGTATTTAAGAATATGGAGACTCTTTTGCTGCCAGGAAAAGCTGTGTATCTTCTTAACTCACCACCTTGCAGTTCCTTTCTGAACACCATCTGTGTCCGGCCTCAGTGTGTCAACCATGGCTTGTGGCTGACTGCTGTCTGCTAGTCAAGCTTCAGGGATCTAGCCATCACATATGCCATTTATGTCCCCTATGCGGTGGTGGGATAAGCACTCCTGCTCTGCTGGCTTCTGCCCTGCTCTCTGCAAAGGCTTGTTTTCTCAACAGCTTAGTAGCTTTTGTCATCCAACTGTTTGTATGAGAAATTAGAGAGGAAAGTGACTTTTATGAGAAAGTGGAGAGGAGATATTTTAGTAACATACTCAATGGAAGGGCTGGCATTGAGAGCTTTTACAAGTCATGCACAGAGGTACTCCAGCATCAGAAGGAATATATTAAAAATAAGGTTGGATTTAAGAGCTCATAAACAGTTCTAAAATATGTAATAAATGTCTATTGTATTGCTTGAATTACAGAGCTATACAGAGTTACATTGGGCTAATTATACTTCATGTTATGATGGTTTAATTGAGTAACTCAGATGGTTAGAACTAGAAAGAAAATGTCATAATGATTTATGACAATAATATAGTTTACTCTAAACAATATTAATTTTAGTAGGTATTTCTTTGGATATCAAAAAGATATCCAAAAATATCTTCTGTCAAAAACATTTTGCCTGTCTGCTAATGAGTGTTCTTGGGTAATAGTGAGTATTAGATTATCATACTGTTGAAGGACTCATCTAAAATCAGGTTTCACTCAGGATTTTGCTTGCTTAAATTTAAATTTGTAGTTCAGAAATTCATATCTGCCCAAACCCAAAGCTCATCAATTTGACCCAGCCAGAAACATCCCATGCATTAGCCTTTTGGGTCTTCTGGGCCGGCTCATTAAAAAAAACCCACCACATTTTCATCCTTTCTTTTCACAGTCCTACACTCTAACCAAATTTTTCCCATCTCCAAGAGACCTTGGCCTACCTCCAAGCCAAAAAATGAGATTTCAGTGAGAGCTCATTTCTGGGCTGGCATCTGCGAAGGTTCACAGGGTAGACAAAAAGGCTGGTGGAGATAAAAGTCTACATTCAGGTTTGATTCAGGGGACATGAATGGGGCCTTGGTTCAGAGTTAGTGTTACTTTTCAGTGATGCGTGTGCTAATGCCCTGAGGATGTAGAGTCTGCAGTCTTGGTTTCTTATTGTACTGTACAAATTCAATGGCAGTTCACATGGCATTATGGCAAGAATGATACTATGGCTGAGGCCAGAAACTGCCTGGGACAAGCTCTGCTCGCAGCTGCCAGGCATGCAAAAGTAAGACAGAGGGTGGTATTACATGGCAGAACTGCCAGTAAGGAAGAGTTTTGATCTAGGATGTGCAACAGCAGAAGCTTTGGATTTCACTATTTTACTGTGTCATCCAAGCCCTGCAGGGCTGAAATGAAGTTCGGTGCTTGCAGAACTTTGTATGTCTTATGCAGTTCTTGTGTGCTTTCAAAACAGAAAATATGAAATAAGGTAATTACATACTATTGAAATTACTTTCGTGTCTTTTCCCAGGACCTTTAGTCACAGCAATTGCTGTTTATTCAAAATAATGAGACTTATTCCAAAAGTCATTTATACCTACTCTTTGTAAAGATGAGAGCACAGAGGAAAAAAGCGCTATGAAGGTTTGCTTTCTAGTCTAGTCTCTTTAACAATGTTGCAAAAAAAAATCAAAACCAAAAATACTTAGGAAAGAAGTTTTTTATATAATTAGGCACTTCAGAGTTTTATTAGCATTTCTCGAAATTATAGAGAAGAAGGAAATACTTGATTCGAATTTATCTACAATTATCATTGTGTGAGTACATCTTGGCAAAAATATCTTCCTCTCCCTCTCTCACCATCTATTTCAAAAGAGAAGCATATCATTTCATTCATAGCCAAACAATATCTATCTTTTCAGAAATTTTAGAGAAAGTAAGGAGACCAAACAGAAAGCGTCACCACAAATCCCAAGTAGTAAAGCTGCTCCTTTTCACACAAAGTTTTGAGACTCAAATTTAAATCTCTTATTTTCCTTGAGGAGACTACATTCATACATTTCAATTTTCTAAAGAATAACCAGTCCGTGAGATTTAAGTTAATCTGTCCTCTCCCGTTCTGACTTCCAGCAAAAACATGTAGTCACAAGGTCACAGGGATGCTGGTTGAAAGGCACCTCAGGTGGTCACCCAGAGCTGCCCCCTGCCCAAAGCAAGAGTGATATCAGCACCAGATCATCTCTGCTGTGGCTTTGTTTAGCTCAGTCTTGAACACTCCAAAGGGCAGAGATTGCATCACTGCTCTGAGAAACCTGTCCCAGTGCCACACCACCGTCCCAGTGACACAGCTTCTCCTAACAGTCAGCTAGAAACTGGACAAGCTTGTGACTGCTATTTGTTTTACCATCTACAGTCTTTGGCTCTGTTCCCTTTAAATAGATGTATGGAGTTCTTAAACTGTCCCGCATAGCCTCTGTCACCAGACTGAGGAAGCCCAGCTCCCTCAGCCTCACACAGGCCATGTGCCCAAAGTTTCAGTCCACCTCCATCCACAGTCCTTCTGGTACTGGGTGCCTAAAACTGGATGCAGTAAACGAGGTACAGCTTCACTAGTACTGAAAAGAAGGAAATATTTTATTTTAAGTCTACCAGCTGTGATTCTTGTAAGGTCACTGAGTACGCAGCTTTTGTTACCCATTCATTTGGTTCATATTCAACCTAGTCCACGCTGCCAGGTATTGCCATGGTGAGAGACTGAGCAAAAGCACGTCTGTGAACTGGTGTCTTAAACAGAGGCTACACCATCTACTCCTGTAAATGCTTGACAGATGTTTCAGCCTTTATTTTTGTTTACTCTTTAATGTCCTTGGACTTATTGGGACCTTATTGGTCCTTTCCAACTTGAGTTATTCTATGATTATATGAAATGAATCGATGGCTCCCACCTAAACAAATATGTTGCCATATTTATTGCAAGTAAAATTGTTGCAGACACTTTCTCTGGAGAGATTAAAAGCTGTCAAATATATGTTTTGGATTTTATATTTCAAATTAATTTAATGAAATCTGATATTCATAGAACTAAAAAATGGAGAACACTTGTTAGATTGTCATATGTACTGGAAATCTGTAAAGAACTTCTATTCTCCTATAAGGATATCAAAGGAAATTAGCTTAAAGATCTAATCTGCCTTACAGAATAGTAAAAGACCTTGTTACAAGAAAGAAAAAAAAAGTTATAAAGCTAGGGAGAATTAAAATCAATAGGGGGAAAATTTGTTAAGCATAGTTAGAACTGCAAAGCTGAAGCTCACTCTTATGTTTTATTAAACATATTCTGGTTCAAGCTGAAGTCACTCACTTGTATATTGTGTGAACTATACATCGAAATTGGAATAACAGCACCATTAATCATAGATGAAAAGTTAGCAGCAGATTTAAAATACCTACCAGATGTGGTGGTGACCTCAGGATTTCATGTAACAGACCTATACTGTTCTAAGACAATTGTCAAATGTCATGAAGACCAAACACCACAGGTTCAGATTGGGTTCATGACAGAAAGCAACATTTAGAGCCCTGTAGTTTCTTTTTACGGTATATAACCTGCTCTTTTTTGAACCTTGATCTTTAATAGATGGTGCAATTTTTAGAGCTAGATTTTGCTAAGTAATTTATCTCAATAAGACATGATGTCTAAAACCAGAAACAAAAAGGAAGCATTTATGAGTAGAGTAATGAACTATTATGACAAACTACATGGTGGATTTTCTTCTAACATCAACCAAACTCTCTTCAACTTTTACTTCAACCAAAAAGTATTTATTCAGAATTAGAAAATACTACACAAAATGCGATCAAAGATATAGAGAAAATCTGACGGTCATAATGGTCGTTCCCAGCCTCAACTTTGTGAATGTCTAACCTGGAGCACTGATATGCCATTATTTTAGCCAAAGCACAAAGGTATTAATTCAGTACCTATCTCCTCCATGCTGCAAAGGATTAAGAACTCTATACTTAGAATTAGACTTGTAGTATATATACTTTGAGGGCATTTGAGATGTCAACAGACTTCAGTCTATCTCTACTGGTAGATGCCTATTAAATAGGATTTTAAGGACTCCATATTTAAAGATAATTATGTATCTCAGTCTTCTGAACAACTAACTCAAAGGAAATTAAATAACAGAGAATAAAACAAAATACTGTGAAAATGCAGTGGTATACATTCAAAAAATATGGATCAGTACAATATACTTCTCTTTCTTCACTCTCTCCATCGAATTCAACAATTTTACATTTTCTGTTGCCCAAACTGATCCTTTTCAGAACAAAAAATCTCACAATTTTCAGATTGTTATCCTGCTTCCATCCTTCTGTCCAGGGGAAGATCTGGAAACTAACATACCTTTCTCATAACTATCCCCCACTTTCTCAATAATGAAATCAGAAGGAGAATGAGAAAAAGGTGAGCAAACATCACCTTTAAGCACAGAGCCAAGGTTTTTAAAGGTATGGTATTTGGAGAGAGCTTATTTCTTCTTCATGTTGCTTGCTGTGGTGATAAGCAGCATGCTCCTGCAGTTGTTATGATGAACAAATTCCTCCAAAGTCCCTGTCTTGCTAAAAGCTACTTGTCTAATATGCAAGTGGTCCTTGTGGTACACTTTATTTCTCAAGAGCAGTGGAAACTCTCAACTTTATAAAGACATTCTTCTCTAACTGTTCTATACATCAAATAAATGCATAGGTCGGCAATGTTCAGTACCAGAGACTGGAGGCAAAAACATATGTTATGTAAAGGACCTCCTCTTGGACACTTATTTAAAATATATATGTAATACTTCCTTCACCTATTCCTACTTTACTTTCCAGAACAGACTTAATATAATGCAAATCTCCAGAAGTCTCCACAGAAAGATATACTACAAATAACAAGAAAGAAAGAAAAGAGGAAAAAAATATCTCCAGAGACATAGCTCTGCAAGTGTAACCACTGCTCTCCTGGAATAGCCCAGAAAGCCGTTCACAGCTCAGTGATAAAAATGGTATACAATCAGGATGAAAAAAGAGAAACACTGCACTACATGAAATAATTTTAAATCAATTTAAAATTCTCTATTCCATTCTTCTCTCTCTTTTTCAATGTTGTTTAGCAGAACAACCACAAATCAGCTATACACACATTCTTTTCCAGGAGCGTAGCACATGACTGCACATGACTGAGAGGACTTAGTCTCATACAGATGAAAAAACAGAGGCCCTGAACTTCCATAATGAGCAAAACCACTCTGATTTTGCTCAGATAAAACTTCTCTACTGGTTTGGAGTAACTGAAACGTAAATTATCTGCCCAGAGTAGCAGTCAACTCTTTCATTCTGAAGGAAAACTTGCTTCAGATTATACTTTCATTTTCCTTTGATAGAGTGTCATCATTTTATTTCATTCCACTGCAACTCCTCCACACTTGCCTCTGTCTAGTTTAATCCTTCTTCCTATTTCAAACTTGCTCCAGCTCTTTTGTTTTTCTTTTTTTTTTTTTTTCCATCTCTATGTTGCTCCCAGAGATGAAGTAGTACAAGACATTTCTGACTTTCCTTTATACTCAGCTTTTCTTACTTTTCCCTTTGAAACACGGTTGAGCCTTGATCTGAATTTCTGGTTTCTCTATATCAACAACATGTTAACTTGTGCTGATGTTTTAGTTCTCTATTTTCTCCTTTCAGTGTCATACTTAGGATGAAATCTTTGTCTGGCTTGCTATGCTTTTTCACAAATTGCTGTTTTGTATATGTATTACAGCAGTCATACAAGAATGGTAGTGTCTTAGCACACATTGCTACGCACTACTACAATGATGTTTGTACTTTATTAGAATATGTTTGGGATACAGATACTGACAATAATAATTAAAAGCCAAAAGAAAACGGACAATGTGAAAAACACCTGTAATGCTTTGGAGAAAAAAAAATATTTATTTAATTCACTGGGCTCACTTGAATAATAGAGAAAATGACTGCTTACATAGAATATAGGTGGAATCTACTTATCTGTCCCACTGGATATTCGGATAACACATCTCTATGGGTAGTTCCTTCCAAACCAATTTCCAGATGTTTCCATCAGAATGACTAAAGCTGAACACAGTGCAGCAAACCCAATACAACGTGTCAATAAAAACATGCGTACCTGTGTCTCTGAGGTGGATGGAGGGAAAACAGGTGAAACTTACCGACCACAAATTAAGAAAATCTTTCTTAATGATTGCTTCTGTCTATATAATTGAAGCATATAAACATCCTACAAGAACAGCAAGTTGATAAACCTTCCGTATTAGAGTGCCAACTGATTTTCTTCTTCTATTCTATAAACATATTTAGATTTTGAGTCTGAGCTGTACTGGACTGTTTAGTGCTATTCACAGGCAGTGAAGACAGCTATTTACTTCCAAACCCTAAAATTCAGAGATGTATTTCCATTGCAATGAGGACATTATTGAGGGTAGAGTACTGTGTTCAATTTTAGTCACCCACATCAAAAAATGACCCCATACTGTAACAGCTACACAGAGAAGCTGCGAGAAAAATTCAAGAATTAGACAGCCTTTTGTATGAAAGGAGATAGAAAAAAATCTGAGCTGTGCAGTCTAGTAAAAATAAGGCAACTGGAAATATTTTTACTCTTTAAAAATACAGCTGATGGGGTAGCCAAACACCAGGAAAAAAAAGAAGGGCTGAGTAAGCTGAAAAACAGTGCTGACTTGAGAACCCACAATTGTAACTGTGTAAGAATAAATGTAGCCTGTAAGTATGTGTCACAGCCCCCAGTGCCCGCCGGCTTCTAGTTTAGCTGACTGAGTCCAAGAGCAGCTCCTGTGCTGACAAGAACTGCTCCAAAGCAAGGCATGATCAGGACCTCCCCCTTCTTCCCTGGGGAGCTGCTTGCAAGCTGAAGGTCTCATGCTGGCCCCTGCCAGATCTATGCAGCAGCGGTGCTGTGGCTGCTATTGCACCCCCTCCTGTGTCTGAGCACTCTGCAAATATTGCTGCAGATCCTCCCAACTGGAGTCACCAGGGGAAGGAAGGAAATATTTTCATGATGAAGGTTATGTTGAACAGTGTCAGCAGAGGAAGGAGTCCCACTGGTCTGGCAGGTTCTGTTGTGCCACTTGTCCCTGTGACAGCTAATGATTGAGGAACAAATGAGGAAAGGAGCCATGCTGGACCTTGTCCTTACCAACAAGGAGGGGCTGGTCGGGAATGTCAAGTTCAAGGGTAGCCTTGGCTGCAGTGATCATGAGATGATAG
>JAOXNO010000001.1:125684183-125717520 GCA_028565335.1 Limnodromus scolopaceus
GTTGAAATTTGAAGTGATCTGTAAGAAAGTGGCAGGGATGTTCCTGATTTTGACACAAATTTTAAGACATCAGAGAATAAAAGTCGGAAAAATTGCAGCCCTTTCCGACATTTCTCAGGTGGAAGACAGGAAAACATTCAGTCCAGGAGATGCTTTGAGCTGACAAATCTGTAGCAACAGCTTTTGCTCTAGATCCTGACTGTCTTCCCAAGTCTGAAATTTGTATGTTTCTGGGCAGTCAGAGTCCCTCCTTTCCATTACAACAAGAGATTTTGTTTTAAGGAATCAAGGTGACCATAGAAGATAAACACAAGGACTTCAGAAGTCTTTGCTAGTGAGCATACATTGCACACTACAGCAGAACATAACAAGCTCTAAGCATTTTTATACTACACATCAGTAATTAAAATAGCCATTCCTTGACTTCTCAAATCAAACAAGCCATAAGCCAGGCATACTCCTCTTTAATGTGACAGGATCTTGTTGGGTAGTTTTATTACTCTCTTCTTAAAGGGACTACCATCTTTCTAGTGTTGGCACCATGCATACCTACACGTTAACCCTCCTTATATTCTTCATGTGTATGGTTGCCACATGAGCAGCCTGATCAGAATATGCATGTTCAGCAAGACAGTGAAGTTCTTCTACTTTCAGGTTCCTGGTTTCACATCAAAGCTATTTGTATCAACTGCAGTTTCATTCCAACAAGTTAATAAAATCCTGTATATCAGCAAAGATTCCCCACAGCTGCAGTTATCATCAAAACAAGCAATTGAAGAGCTTATGGTGCACACAGGCAAGTGATAAGAAAGTCTATACCCTAGTCCATGCTAATGCATAGGCCTGTGTTAGTCTAAGTAACTTCTGGCAAGGATTTGGCATTTTTATAGCTTTTTGGCAGTACTTATAGCTGAGGTGTAATTTCAAACTAGACAGAGCTGGATCGACAATTTCATCGCGTCGTATTGATGTTGTACAGAACAATTGGTTCACTATCAGTCAAAAATAGAGAATGGAGCCAGGAAAGCAAAAAGAATCACTATTCAAATGAAACTGAATTCTTTTCCACATTATTTCTGAGCTCACTTTTTTCAAAAAAGAAAAAGGTAAAAAGAACTAACCATCTTCACATTATTTCATTGAACAAATATATTACTTTATAATAAGAAAGCTTTGGCCCATTCATTTCCCATTTTACTTATGGGATTTTTAAACCAGTTTCCATTTTGCTGTGGCTCTTAGATGACATCAATAGACCTCTGAAGTACTGCTGTTGTTTCTGCTCCTTTTTGAACCTCTTGCCAACATTCTTCATCTTTAACTATTGTTTATATCCTTTCAATATTTTCCTGATGGAGTGCACTAATTGCTAGAAGGACAAACCATATCATGTTCCTGTGACTGCAGCTCTGTATCTAATGTGTAAATGGCCAGGAAAAAAAATTAAGTGCATGTGCCTCAACAATAAATTCAATTTTCATGTTACTGAGAGAAAGCACTACCTGAATCACTACCTGGTGATTTTAACCACAACAGAGTGACTGTGAAGTATATGTAAACCCTGATTGAGTTGCTACTCTCTGATTCTGGCAAGGCCTTCAGTTCTTGTGAAATTATACTGCCATTTTAAATAGAATTGTTTCAGTGTAATTCTACAGTATCCACTCAAGTGAAAAAGAGGAATCTTATACAGACCACTTCATGTATTTGCAAGGTCAGAAAAAGCCTGTCTCCAAAGACAAAATCTCGAAAATTACAGTATACGGACCAAAATAAGGTAGAACATTGTTCTCTTTTTCTTGGAACACTGTATCTATCTGAGAGCGGTTTTCTTATTGCAGATAATATACCTATTAATATCTATGATTTAGTAGTTTGATAGATTTGCAATTCCAACATAAAAAGTTGAAGTGGATGAATGTAAAAAGAGGTTTCAGCTTTACAAAGGGTGAATAGCAATCAGATATAGTACAGAATAAAGCCATCCTAAATTATTAACTGCAGCAATTCATACATTCAGTTCAGCCTGCTAAAGGTAGGTAGGTCGTGTACCATGTTTTGCCAAAAGGGATGGATGTTTAAGTGATGGAAGTGAAGCTACTTCCTCCAAGAAAGACCAGCTTGAAACCAGCACTCCAGGCTGAAGAATAATGTAAAATGAATTCATTACATGATGTCTTTTTTAGCTTCTTCTCCCTGGACAACACATCTGTTGTCCACTCCCTGGACAACAGCTGTGTAGATTCCTGGATAAAAGTGCATTACCACAACAGCTGTTGTGGGTTATTTTATCTGTGCAAAATTCCATTCCTTAATAAATAATCTAAGGTAGAGTCAAGGTTCACAAACCAGATTTTTTCAGTGATGATATGCTCACATTTGCAGAAGCATCACCACAAAAGGAATGGAGACGGTTGGGTAACAAGCTTCAGAGTTTCCAATCAATTTATTTGCGAAATAGGCTTAACAGTGATCCTGTGCATTACTGTAGGGAGACAGTAAACAGAAAATACTCTCCAAGAAGCAATAAAACATAAAGAAAACCATCCTTTTCCAGAATCCTTCTGCAGCTTTCTAAAAGTTACTCTCATGTTGTTTTATGGGCAATAAAATCTTTAACACTCGATTCTTTCACAGATTGCTCTTTAGGTTTAAGTATGAGCTCATAACAATGAAATATTTAACAACAAACTGTTTGTTAATGGACCAGCTCTGTGGTAGGCCTGAAGCTTGGAGCATATCTAATGAGAGAATCCACTTGTGTGAAATTGTAAGACTGGCAAAGGGAGAGAAGGGTCTTCTAAGGTTTTATACTGACCTGATACAAGGATTGTATATATATGCAAAAGCATTTCTTAATGTGAATTTTAAGTAAATGCATAGTGGATTTCATTTAATTGGGAAATTCATTGTCTTTCTTCTTTTCAATTTTTTAAGTCATGGGCTTTGTAAGATAGTAGAGACCAAAAAAAACCTAGAGTATATTGGTATCTTACTAACAGAGTTGTTCTAGTGGTGGTTGCATAATGTCAGTACCTTTCTGGACAATCTAATGTTGCCAATCATCACATGATATGGTACTAGTATTTACATGTTTGCTTTGCTTTAGGAAACTCCTGTTCTGTCAAAGATTTAAGTTTACCCCTTCTAGAATCTTTTGAGAAAAACAAATGCTTTCAATCTTTTACTTTCTGTCATTTTGTCTTTACAGGTTTTTTAGCCTCATGTTTGCAAAGAAGGAACTCTCAAATTCCAAACTTCTTTAAGAGAACGGAATACTAAATTCTGCTTGCAATGCTTATGACATGTACAACAGAAAATGAAGAAGAGTAGAAAAAGACATGTCAAAAACTTTTAAACTATGCACTTTGACTCTGCAATTTTCAGTTGCTATCTAATAGCTAAAGATACTCAGATAGAATTAAGATAAGCATTTTAGATTTAATTGCAGAAAAGATATTTCGTAAGAGAGTGTATATAACAATCCTCCAACATTTATTTCCTCTAATGTAGAGTTTTCTATCTACATGATTCAACTTCAGGTATACCCTAATTTTAGCAGTTTACTTTGCACAGGAGTGTTTTAAAAGTTAAAGTACCTTGAAGAAAAAAAAGTTAAGAACTTTTTCTGTGTCATTTGTTCACTAAAAAGGTAGTATACTTATTCATGTAGTAGTGTCCTCAGACATTGGAGGCACTTGAGCTACAATCAAAAATACATACAGCAGAGCATGTTGTAGGTAATGCTAATACTGCCTCCACTATCAAGATGAACCTAGCGGTGGTAAAGATCAGATGCTGAACTACAGTTAGGATTAAGAAGGTGCTTTCTCACTACTGAGTACTCGACAGTGCAGTAGATGCTTCCAAGTCATGGTTGTTACTAGACTGAAGTTATGTCTCATCTTGCTATTGGTTTTAACTTCTTGTTTTCCTGTATAAAGCATGGCCCTTTGTACTATATGGTTTATATAAATTGATAACAGATAATGGACTGCTGTATTACTGGTAGACATTCAGCTATTAAGTAAAAAACATATTGTACGTTGACAAAAACTTCAAAGTTCAATAAGAGTTCTGCTGTGGCAGATGACTGCTGATTGCTAGCAAAACCAGTGCAGATCTCAACGCAAACTAATTTCTGCTCTGTTTCTCAGAGGAGATATGTATGTATTTGGTTTATCTGCGTTAGCATTTTAGTTCAGTTCTAACTCAGCTTTTGAAGCAAATCTTCTGACCAACCCTCCAAATGTGCTTTGATTCATATTTCAGAGCAGTCTCTAGAATGAAAACTGGAGTCTTTTGGATGAAACTAAAATGGAATATGCACTCTAGGGACACCTCTAATGCTTTATAACCACTCCCAGGCCAATCTACAGTCAGTCTAGAGACCACCTGAAGTAATAATCCTTCTAAATGCTTATGGTGTGAATGTCAGCTCCCTAGTACCATCTGTTTCTCTGCAGATACAGTCCTGTTGATGTGCACTACTTGCTAATGTAGACATCATTATAATTCCATCCCATTTCAGCTCATTTGCCTCCGTGGCCTGAGAAGCTTACTTTACACATGTACCAGGTGTCTCTGTTCTGTGATGTTTTAGAACCATTTCTTGACCAAAACTACAAAAAACCCACATGAACTCCTTTATCAGTCACTTTGATCCTTTAGATCATAATAAACAAGAACCGTGTGCCAAAAAGGGAGATTTTCTTGCTAACTTACATGAAGTTTCTGTAAATTTTCTAGATAATAAAAATATGGGTAAAACTTCATGTCTTCACCTGTGTTTTTTATTCTTATCACTGTATTATATAGTTGTCAACTTAGCCACTTCCACTTCTTCCTTCTCCTATCCTTACATGTATCACACTGGTGTCTGTCATTTCAGTTCATACAGTTTACCTCCTTATACTTGTATTACTTTTGTCTTGTGGTTCTTTGAATTCCGGAGACTGCAGAGCTTCCATATACACTTTCTTGTGGGTTGCAGTCATCTCAGGTTTCTTTTGTTGTTTTGGCTTTTTTTAACCCAATGTCATTTTCTACTCATCATTTTGTGTTCTACTTAAATTAGTTGTACGATAGTAAATAATATTCTCTCTGATAATGGAAGTCTTACAAAGTGGCATCTCTTTTTCTGTTCGTAATTAGAAAAACAAATACGCTTTTTTCAAGTTGGGGGTTTAAATAGGTAACATCAATGTTAATGTCATCATAGAAATTACTTAGAATAAGCACACACTTCAGGCTCACTTTCAGTGTTATATATCTTCCAAAAACTTGATAAAGGATCACACTGCTCTGCTTGGTCATGATATTTGCAACACATCTAAGTATCCGATTGAGTGTTCCATAACCAAAGTCAGAAAACAAACTTCCATTTTTTCACAGGATCACAAGTGAGACAGTGCAACTACGAAGTGATTTTATTTCATAATAGGTGAGCAACACCTTATTAAAATAAAAAGACACATTTTGATCAGAGGTAATTGCAGCTCTGATTTAAATTGAAGGTACAAGGGCTTTGTCTAAATTAATGGGAAAAGGGAAATCTAATCTGACTTGATCCAAGCTCCCTCCGCTTCTGCTCAGGAGAAATTAAAGGAGATATTTTTTGTTATGCCACTAGAGAACATAATTCAATCTTAATGTCTAAGCAAAGTTCTTATGAGTACTTCGCTTCCTACAAGACTTCCACTCGTATTTCATGTAGACTGCAGGCCAAAGTCTTCTCAAGGGTTGGGCAGACAACAAATTTGGATCAGCAAGCTCCAAATACTCATAAAAAGTTCAGATGATAGGCATTCAAATATCCTGAATCTGCCTGAAATTAATTTCTGTTCCTTGAGAAATGTGCTTTTCACTCACTCATGCACATTTTCAAGATTATCTTGTTCTGCTCTTCACAGCCTATGAACCAGGTTGATGGAATCAGTGCATTCAGCTCTAGTTGTTAGCACTGGAGCATGAATATCTACTGAAGAGTGGGGAGCACAAACAGATTTTCATTTGTTACATCCATTTACTCTGGGGAGACGGCAAGTCCATTATACTTCTAGCAGATTATACCTACCAGGTACAGCTGGAGAAAACAAGGAACACAAGACATGAACCAAAAAAACCTGACTTGAAATTGGATTTGAAATTGATTAACTTCGGAGAAGAAATCACAACACCCTTGTAAAACTTCATTCAATAAGATTTCAATGTATGCTGATGTAGAAAAAAATGCAACAGGCAGTGAAGACATAATTGTGTGTACACCCTCAATTCTCAGTGGAGAAGATATAGTGTGAAGCTCACCGTAAAAGCTCATTTTCTTTGGGAGTAACTAGTTCAGCTCAGGCTGTGAACTGTAATAGCTCATTCTGGACTCATACATTTTGCACAAACAAGATGAGTGGTGCAAAGATTTCCAAAGTTCACCATAGAAACAGATCAAATTAGCAGTCTCTATTCCTTTTCCCCCTTCAGGGGCTCCATCAGTCTTTGTATATCAGAAAATGAAAGCCTATGAAACTACTGACAGACACTAGAAGAATTCCCAAGATAGTGCAGGAAAAATGAAGTTTCAACCCAGTATGGGAATAATTTCTTTTTTACCCATGCACTTACAGTGAAAAATATTCTTATTATTTCACCAAGACATTAAATAAAAATAAATAAATATATATGTATTTCTGGACCATCCCATCTTGTACCTTGATGACAAGTATGGGCTGGTTATCATTGTTCAGTCCCTGTGAATCTTTTTCTGCTGCTCCTTGTGTTATCTATTTACATAAGCAGGAGAGAAAAATAAGAAAGGTTTTCTATTGAAACCTTCAGATTTTGTGATATCCCCTAAGGATTGTTTTGGAGATAACCAGAACTCTTAGCTGAACTTTGTTTGTTTCCTAAGCAAATGGTGGCCCCAATTCTGTAAACTCCATATGCATGATTTCTTTGTTAGTTTGCAGGAATAGACCCTTTAGACAATTGCAAGCAAATGCTTTTTCTATTTAATTAGGAAGCCACAAAAACATGAGGCAGTCCTCTAGGAAAAACTAATTGCACAAGTCAAGGGACCTGTTTAACTGGAGTGATTATAGGGTTGCTGAATATGAGAAAAGTCACAAATTCAGTACAGTAGATATTCCTTTGGTGCCATAAATACATTTTTTAAAATGTTTACCCTCTAGCAATGCAGTTTTTTATCTTCTGTTTTTTAAAAAAAGCTTCTATTTCTCTATGGAGAACTTTTAAAAGCTTTACATTTCAAAACAGTTCTGCTTACACATCATATTTGATGCAAAACTATTTAATAAGGCATTATAGGTAGGCACATGTTTAACAGATACACAAGTCTTTTGGTTATCTTATTCTATTCTATCTACCTAATATATAGGCATATCTATCTTAATACAGTATTTTGCTTTGAACTTTCAGGAAGTTAAGATTTTAAGATCTTTAGATTTTAAGATTCAGCATATAACCTTCAGAGTCTTGAAAACGGTACAAGGTTTACAGAAGAAAAAAAAGCATTATGATTTCATTACATTATCTTGATACCAAATTATTCTGTTTCTGAAATGATACAAGATAAGTATCTTAACTCTCCAATCAGTCATACTGACTGACATGTCTTATTTCTGTGAACTACGTGCAGGGTGCATCTGGGAAATTTTGATGAGGTTGCACAAAGATCTGAAAGAAAAATTTATATTTATACATTGAGGCACAGCTCTTCTCACCTTTTCTCATCCCATTAGTTGGACTGGTAGAAAGGGAACAAAGTGAAGCACTTCTTATTTCAACAAGTGGTTGCAAGGACTTCCTCCACCAGAGCAGCAGTGTGGAAAAAAAAAGTCACCTCCTCTGCTCCCTCAAAAACAAAGAATGGCACCCTTGTCTTTCTCCTCCTGCTTAGATCCATGTTCCTCCTGCTTAGTTCCATGCTGTGCTGGGCTCTGACAGTACGAGTGGCACCCCCTCTAAACCATCCCATCCTAGGCTCTCTGCTGATGACACAGATGCCTCTGAAGCCACAGAAGCAAGCTCTAGCTTCAGAGGGCTAACTGGGGAGGGGTGACTAGGAGAAAATATGTTGCTCAAAAATGAGAGCTGGTATTCCAGATGAAGCATAACATCTGGAGGAACTGAACTGAACTGAAAATCCAATGCAGGCCTGCAAAACTAAAATATTAGGCCAGTATGTGGAATCAGTCATCTATGGATCCACAGATTTAAAAAGAATCTTTGCATTTAAAGATGATTTTTCAAATACCCTTAACACAGTCAAATCAAAGTTAATTTCCATTATGATTGGGCCATCCACTTACCCCTCAGTGAGGTCCACAGTATTTTCATGCTAAATTTCACATTTCAGACTTAATCTTTTACAGCTCTGGGTCTGGTCAAGGAAAGGTCGGCCACAGCAGTTCTGTTGTAAAAAGGGAAAAGCATTCTTAATGGTTTTGTGTTCCAGCATCTCTGACCAGCATAGTGCTGCAGCTTTCCAGCAAATTCACCAGTATACCACTGTAGGAGTGGAAAGTTTTATCCCCCTAAATAATTCTTTCTTAAGGATGTTACAATCTGAGAAATACAGCATTACAGAAAACTGTCTAGCCACAGAGGCAGTTGGCAACCCTCCTAAATTTTGTCCATCTTATTGCCTGCATATTGTTGTGGACATCTCCACAGAAACATTGTTTTATTTGCCCTAGTTAGCACCTAGCAGTACTCACCTATTTCAATTTTATTGTAAATGCTTGTTATAGTTGTTTTATTACAACATTGCCACAGAAATATACCAGGACATCATAAAACAGAGAAATAAATCTGCTATTACAATGCATGTACAGGTGGAACAAATTCTGATTCTCTAATAGTATCTAATAATATGGGGAAAGATAAGTTCAATATCACAAACAGGAGGAAAAAGGAAAATGTGTGCTATGTGAGGAAGGCGGTCATGAACCATATTATTTTCTGAGAAAAACCTTGCTAGAACATTTACGCCCTTTCAGAAACACATGTATATATAGGATAAGAACTTTTATCTGCATTGGGAGCATCACTGTTGCCATGAAGTTTAATTAGCAGACTGATAAGTGTATATTTATATTAGTGTGATAGTGTCTTCCAGATCCATGAGGCTATCTGTTTTATATTAAGTCTCAGGCCTCAGTAGATAGAAGACACAAGCCAGACCCACCTTCACCTGGAATTAAGATGCAAAGAGGGAAGAAAAATGTATATCAAGTGTACCAGATATGTATAAAACAGAATATTTCACACTGATAGGGCACAAATTGTTTTTCTGCCCCATCATTATACAGCACCTTGTATGATGGGTTCTGCTCCAGTAGGATCCTAGCTTCTATTACTGTCTGAATAAGTAGCAACAACAGCCAAAATGGTTTACAACCACTCTGCATCTTTTTAATGACAGAGGTTATAGAGCACTTTGTAGATCTGAAGTGGCATCAGGTAGGGCTTAGAATTATTTTGAACATCAGAAATATTTACCTGCAAATTAAAAAACACTATGCTAGAGTTCAGCTTTAGAAATTCCAGTCAACAATTACAACCAGTGTCAGCAGTTCTATAATATCCATATATATGTTTGTGCCTGTGTGTGTGCGCTTGTATATATATCTCTCATAGAGACATACTCAGGAACAGCTGGAAGTAAGGACAGTAAACTCAGCAGGAGAGGAACGAGCACTCAACCCCATTCTGTCAAAATCATGTACCTTCCACTACATTCTCTTTTTAAACTACTTTACAAAGCAGTTCTTTAGGACTTTGAAGCATCTGCCAAAACTCTTTTGAGATTTTGATTTCTATGTCGCTTACCTCACCCTAAGCTGGGGATAAACCATAATATAATTTCTTAAATTAGGTTGACATATGGCACTCCATTGTTTCTGGTTATTACTGCCATAAAAAGACATCAACTACTTTGCGGTTTTAGTACATAGATACCAAAATTGAATTCATTTACTGACCTATACTATGCACATCGTTTGTGGTCTCATCTGATCCTACAGCCTGTAAAACCCTGAGACTCTGATGGGGACATCTACCTGTCTTGTGCCAGCTTTCTTTGCTGCACCTCAGTAGGGAGCATTGGCCCAAAGAAAAATCCATGCTTGCTATTATATTGTGTTTGTTTTGTACACGGGAAAGTCCAGAAGGGTTTTGCTTCCACTAGCAGTCTACCTGTTCAATTTTCCGATAAAATCTTGATTTTTGGAGAGCGCATCTTGAGCCATAAATGCATTCAGAGAAGGAGTAATAATGATACATCAGCAAACAGCCTAGTTAATAAACTGGAGATTAGCAAGTGAACATGCCCTGCATTTAGATGAACATTCACCGTTCTGGTTTTCCAGGTTTTCTAGAGTTAGGAGAAACAGTTCTGTAAGCGCAAAAATAAAACTTCATGTCTCCCTCGGTTTTTGTTGCATTCGGTGTCTAAGTCATCTGTTCCTAGCGCTTTTCTCAAGCATTCATTACAGTGGGTTCTTATGCTAATTCTCTGCGTCTAATAAGATTAGCCTTTCCTTCATTCATGACAGGTATGTACTGAATTTCTATTTCATCACCAATTTTCATGAAAATAAGAGTCTTTTAATTTCTTTCAAAACCTTTTTTCTTCTGATTAATTTTCTTGAAATTGTCGACTGGGTTTCAAACTAGGGGTAAACAGAGAGACAGGTGTGGTAATATAGGAATTGTATAGAATATTGAGCTAAAAATTGAATAGAAAAATGCAGTAATATAATGATGAATTATCTTGACCGTGGGTTCTAACTGGAACTAAGAGCAGTGAAGATCAGATAGGAGGCATGTATATAGACAGGAGTAGACAATAAAGTTGAGGCCATTAAAAAGTCAGACATGTGCCTCTGTTATTAATGATCATCAAAATAGAGTCCTGTTCCCCTCCCACAATGTTACCATTGACATCTGCTGCTCAGCAGCTTAACATATTAAAGTGCCATTTTGGGAGGAATTGCTTTCCAGAAGGAGTGGTGAATGTTGGGTGAAACAAAGCAAGATGTTTTTCATTGCCAAACACCAGAATGGAATTTAATGTAATTAACAAGTAATATAATCTGGTGTCTATACCTCAGGAGAAGTTCTTCCTCCTACTCTTTGGTTGGGGTGTCTGTTTGTATTACAGTGGCTTCCAGAGGAGACTAGCTTTCTGTATGCACAGGTTAAGTGCAAAGCATAGAGGTACCTGATTTTAGCTGGGGCTAAATGCTGCCAAAAGACAAATATGTTCTTTGCTGTATTATTAAAGTTCTCCTTTTCTAGCATCTGTTTGACCCATGGAGAGCTGTGCACCAATGATGTACAGGTTTATCAGGGCTTGAGTACCAAGAGGGTCTTGCCATCCCTGGACAGCAGCACTGACTCCAGCACTACTGCACCTTCTCATGTTCTCCCGTGTCATTGCCTGACATTTCATATATCATTGTTTTTGCCATAACCAGCTAATTAAATGCACTTATGCTCATCATGTTTACCTGCACTTGACACCCACCCCAGACTAATATTTATGATACTTATCCCCCTTCACATCCCTGCCATGGCCATCAATGGTGTGCTAAGGGGAGCTGCCAAGAGCTCCTGGAGGGGAAAGGCACAGCCTGTTGATGTTCTTAGGGAGAGCACTGCACAGTAAAACCTCAAGACCTTCACGTCCTTCTAAAAAGTGAGATCCTTCTGATCAGCAGTAACTGGGAATGTATCTGTGCCTTCAGCCTCATAGAAACTCGTACAGTTAGAAGTTTCTGTGTTAGTAGTTCACTGGAAGGAGCTGCTTTCACAGTTGATGTCCACAGTGATGATGGAAAAACAGGGAAGTAAATATAAATATTATAAATTTTTGTCTCTATAGCAAAGTAGGATGAAGTAACAAAAAGACACCTAGGGCAAAAGACAAAAATCTGATACAAACCCCATGGTTTTTATCATTTTTTTCCAACATCATTTTCTGGTTTTATACCATAGAGGAGGAAAGGAGACAATTAGATATGGGTAACGGCATGGTCTTTTAAATGAAATACATATTTATTTGTTATTTCATTTCTTGTTTGTTTCATGAATGTCATTTCTCTGATACTAAAGCATAGAGATCGAAATAAGAAATACTGAATTTATTTCAAAAAGTCAACTTTGGGAGCCACACTAAGTGTTGCTTTCTAGATTTACAGGGCTCTGGTTTTCTAAGTATTCATTTTTATTTTATTTTTGCCCTAGCTCACAGACATAAAACTTTCACGCAACAGGGTTCAGCAGCTCTGTGTAAATGTAGGCTCTCCAATTGCCTTTAGTTCCTCAGTCCTCAGTAGGCAGCATATGAATAAGGTATGAAGAGAGAATGTTCAGATCTTGAAAATTATACAAGCAGTTTGACAATGCAAATATTAGCAGAAAAGAAGGAAACCCAGGTATAAAAATGAGTTAAAATACAAATAACTCAATAAAATAATTTATTAAGTATAATTTTTACCCTCTTCCCTAAACTGAAAAAAAGATAAGGGAAAAGTACAATATGCCTACTTCTTTTTCTGTTGACTTCCCCTACTTAGTCATCACATATATCATAGAATGTCTATAAAGATTTGGAGAGCACAGCAATCACACTATGCATGAGATCTGGCGTATATAAATGATACATTTGCCACTAGGGCTACAGCTCATCTCCATAATCCTCATAAATTTTCAGAAGAAAGAGCACGAGAATCTCCTATCTGATGTAAATTGGCAAAGATCTATTAATGTCAGTGATGTTGGGCTGATTTACACCACCTGAGGAAGCAGCCTTGCTTGGCCATTGACTAAACTCCACCACTACTGAACAGAATGAGCCAAATAAACTGCAGCTAGGACTCACCACAATTCATCAGATTCCTTAAGTCAGGATTCTAGGTACAGAGTCCCATTACATATAAGTTTAGAGATAGATTTATCTAGGAAATACCAGCAAACTTCATATATATAGGTATAGATAGCTATAGATATAAACAGAAATTCTTAATTCGAATCTTAGTTACACTACTGGAAATCCAGCTGGATTCCGCTGAGATTTACAGAGTTGATTTTAGCCATGGTACTGGAAACAGGAGAGAAACTTTAGAAATAGCTGGTAAACAGAAATGGTTTTCCATACATGTTCTCCAGTTTTCTTGTGGGAAGACAACTTATCCCAGTATGTTTCCCATACTCAAGCCTTAAGCACTGCATATTTATCCACACTGCTGAGGCAGCACCACCACTGTGACTGCTTTTCCTGCAAGAATAATGTGTTGCTGTGACATGCCAAATTTCCAGCACAAGGAGGAGTCTGCTGTCATCTTCTCTCTCAATGTGCAGAGAAGCTCAGAGTACACTCCATTGCCTTCAACTCACTTACTCAGATATGTAGCCCCCGGCTTTCAAAAGAAAATCTTCCTGGCTCTTCTTTGCCTCAGTTCCACAGGCATTTTGAAGTACCCATGGGGGTCTCGTCCATTTCCTCCTTAATCTCTCTGCAGGCTATAGTAATCTCCTAAATAAGATACAAGAAATTTCACAAAGGATTCCTCACAACAGTGGCTGTTGCCAAAACGATGCAGGTTTCGGGTTACACCAGATTTCTCCATTTCTTATCATACTATTTCAGCAAATGGTTACAAAATTAACTGCATGTATTCATGCAACCACAGTAATCTCACTTGAAGATTTCAGAGAATTTATTGTCGTTATTTTCTCGGTAGCCTGTTTTTTTCTGATCTTTTCAAAGCATTCAGCCAGCTTCTGGCTCCACATAACATTTTGTTTCTAAATCACTATACACCATGAAATCCTCACCACTTAACTCTTTCACATTCGTTATTTTATCAGCTATATTTTCTTGATTATAACGGCTTTTAGGTTATAAATCTGAGTTCAGGGATATATTAGAACTAAGCCACAACTCAAGCAAACCTCTCACCTAGTTACCTATCAAAAATATTTTATTATGTCTGAGACATAAGTTACTCACACTTCCCGTCCACCTGTCTCTGCCTAAAATCTTATTTCTGCTTAGTTAAGCAAACCTTTGAGCATGCACTGGAGTGTGCTGAAGTGTTAGCAGCACTGAGGGCTACCTAAGCAAAGCACAGTATCTGATGTGACCCCATTCTCCTACAAGGAAAACCTTATTTGCAGTCTATGCATGGAATTCCCTTTCCTTCATGACCCAGTTCTGGTTCATGTCTCATCTGGGTCCAAGAGAGGAATCTCACTCTTTAGGGAACAGCAGAGCCAATGGACCAGCAGATACAGCTCCCTTTAACTTGTTGAACTCTTCTGTTTCCTTTCTATAAAAGCAGCTTTCCACAGGAACCTGCCCACCATAAATCCACCTGTGATAAGCTTCACACCTTGCATGACACCAACAGCCCACCAAGACTTGAAAACTAATAGTTATAGGGGAAAGCTGAAAGACTGACTGACTTTCCAGTAACCAAACAAGTGTTCCTTGGTTTTCACAATGTCCGTTCTTCCTCTGCCAGCTGGGGTGTTTTGGACTTTGAAGCTGAACTGAACATTGTTTATTTGATTTCTGTCATCATCACCATAAAGACTTCCCCTGTTGTCCCACAAACATGCACTGTTTTCAGGATTTGCAGCCAAACATTTAGCCTTCTCTCCAATCTCTTCAACCAGAAATTTGTCTCAGGTGTCAGTAATATTGGAGACAGACATTAGAAACAGCTATGATGTTTTTCAGGGCTTTATCTACAAATTGTGCTGAGGAGAAGTTAGGTTGGACTCGATGATCTTAAAGGTCTAAAGAACCTAAACAGTTCTATGATTCTGTGAGAGACTTCCCATCAGTAACTACCAAGTATATGGAGTATATACACACTATACACTACATAAAACTGTATCTGTATAACCATACATATATAAATATGTAAGAGTGTAATTCTTAAAATACACACACAGTCACAAGATGGCATGATACAACACCTGAATCCTTTTAATTGCTTTTATCTGTTTATCTGTTAAGCAGCTAAATGTGCTATGATGTGTTAGGGAACTCCTGACCTATTGCAGATACTATTACAATCATTTTAATAAATCTCATATCAAATTTAGATGAACATGGTAAGATATAAATGTCAATTATCACAGTGGAGCAGAGTAAGAATAATAATAAAAGAAGGAAAAAGAAAATTACCTGATATGGTGTCATTTATTCAGGCAAGTTTTTGTGCCAAGAACAATTCCAAAGTATTTAATTAGTGAAGTCCATAAAAGATGCCCAAATAAATTTGTTCTACTCAATTTATTACATGCCTAGTTTATCAAGAATAATATAGTGGATTTTTTTTTTGTTCAGTTAATAATATTTCCGATTGCAAAACAAATTTGGTTAGCTGATTGGAAATTTTACGCATTCTATAAAGGTGAACAATTTCTCTTTTTAGGAGAAAAATGGTTTCAACATTCCCCAGTTTATTCAGTGCCAGTAAAGTTTAAAGATATTCAATGATGTGCATCTAATAAATAAAAGTCATAAGAGAAAGTTGGACAGCTTACAAAGAAACAGAATTTCTCATCTGTAAATGCAAGCTTTAAAGGGAAAATTAGGTGTATACTTTTTATCTTGAGTAAACGGCATGGAGACAGAATGCAATATAGTAGAAAATGTATTGTTATCCAAGGCTGCAAAAATCTGTCCTGCACAGTCAGTCATTAAACAGAGATTCTGTATGTATAAACTCCACGTTCTTGCCAGCAGATCAAAGGTAACTTGGTGAACACAGAATTGCCTGCCTACTTTATCTTCATACAAATGAGCTAAAGTGCCCTTGGCAAAGAATGCAAAGTCATGCCAACAGAATACAGATTTAATACTGCTGTAACCAGATATTATATCAAAGCTGCAGTGAAGTATCTGCATGGACAGAAAATTCTGATGATCAACATTTCAAACAAGTAGT
Source organism: Limnodromus scolopaceus (assembly GCA_028565335.1). Taxonomy (NCBI): domain Eukaryota; kingdom Metazoa; phylum Chordata; class Aves; order Charadriiformes; family Scolopacidae; genus Limnodromus; species Limnodromus scolopaceus. The sequence goes on from JAOXNO010000001.1 coordinate 125,700,167, forward strand.
ACCTACTGTTTGTCCAGTAAATTCCTGTGTCATTGTGATGAGGAAAGACCCAGCAAACCACTAGAAAAAATAGTTTATTTCAAGAAAACCACTAAAAATTTATATTTGTGGGGAACTAGGAGACATATTTAATTAAAATTTTATTTCTGAGAAATTCTCAGTTGGAAGAAATACCAAGCAACCAGGAGAGTCTTTTTTGCCTCTTTCTCATCATTATATTAAGTTACAGACCTGAAGAACTGCCAGATCTAATATGTGTATATAAGTGTGTGTACATATGGATATATATATACAGACACATCCCTTTGTCTCTAACTCAAGACAAACTTCATTCTTATTTCTCTAGTTGAGAAACACAATGAGTTAAAATTATGTTGTAGGAAAATGGGAATAACTATTTTTTGGTTTTCTCTTTATGTTAAATACACTGTTACTACTGTTAGACATGCAACCAGATAAATGTTCTTAAAATGTTAAAAAGAGAAATTATATGTATGATGGATTGTAAGGAGTAGATTGAGCAAATGTTAAGCAAGAACAATCACCATAACATTGCCCCTGATGGAGATTTTTTTGATTTGGATTTAATTTGTCCAGAAACAAAACATTTTATTTAGGTTTTTTAATGATAATTTTCAAACAGCTTTATAAAAGTAGGTATCTAATGTTTTACTTTAAAAAAAAATCTGAATTTATCTTTAAAGAAATAGTAAAATTCATGGAAAAATCCTATTCATCCCTATTAATAAGTAGTGAATTTCAAAGTCACAGTATAAACTTCGATCAATTTAGAGAAAAGGAAACAGCAATCAAAATGCCAAATTTCCTGGTATGGTCTTAACAGCTTCTTTCAGAAGCTATGACTATTTTGCTCACTTGATCAGGTGTGTTGGTTAACTTTAATCTACTGTTTCAAAAGTATTTCATGCTCCTCCCTCTGAATGTCTTAAGAGGGTTATCTTTTACTAGGAATTCCTGTGCATAATTATGGGGTTATTTATCATAACAAAACAAACAAACAAACAAAACTGGAATGTTATCAAGAAAACCTATCTTTGGACTCAGTAACAGGACAGACTATACACGTGCATAAATCAGGAGAAGAAAATTACCTTAGAGCTTTCTTGTTTCAAATAGCTTCCCCTTTCTACCCCTCACAGATTTTTTCCTACAAACCCCCTTTGTCTCACTGCTGATATGACCTCAAGTCCTCAGAGTTTTCTGAGGACCTATCATGAGGACAAGACTTTTACAGGGACTAAAGTTATCTGAGGTGCAAGATGTAAGTGAAAAAATACAGCAACTTAAATAATATTTAAAATGTTGATCTCCGCAGGCATTCAGAACTGCCTGTCACATGATTGTTGTTCTTAGAATTCTCACATGAACTTTTTAACATACAGTAATTGCTTCCTGTGGTACTGTATAAATAACACCAGACAGATAGTTTAAGACAAACACCTCTCCTTTTGCTTTGGTGACAACTGTGCAAATCATTAACAGTGCCTAGACCACTCTATTCCTCTGAAGCATTTGAACAAGAAAAATAATGGTATGGGATAAAAATAGTCTTTAATTATCTCTAAAATGAATTTGCTGCCCCATAAACCGTGATGGCCTTTCACACTGACCAATTACCCTGGAGAACTACTGTGAGTGCCTGTACATATTTTCAAAAGTCAGGGTACAAAAGCTATTATAGAAAGATGCAAGGAGGAGGTACAAGGTAACCTTGTGATAGTTAGAGTAGAAATGGGTGGAAAATGGGGAAAAAAAAAAAAAGCCTGACAAAGCTCTCAGCTGATTTAATTTAGCAGTATTTGTGGCTATCTCCAGCCATAAGAAAAACTGGACTGTCGCTGTTCTGTGTGCATGTGGGAAGCTTGGTATCACACATATTTCTGCACAAGCACTACACACACTTTCTCCCTGCTTTTTCAGAAAGATCAGAAAGCAAGAGAAAGGTTTTAACATGTTGAGTTTCAATTAAAGATGCTTCAAACTTTTGAAATTATTTTTAGGATTTTTTCTGAAGTTTTTTAAAGTTTTCATTTGTCAGCCATGACTTCATATGTGGTATACATACATAACATATATTTATAGTAAAGCAAGTATGTATACTGTACAGACAGTGCATTTAGTGGGACAATCCCACAGAAGTTAATGAAAGCTTTGTCACTGGCCAGCACAAAATTGGAATTGGATCCTGAATATTTCATTCTGGCATTGAACTCCTTACCTTCTATGCTTTCAAATTTCAAATGCAAGATATGATTGAACTTAATCCCACAAATTAAAAACCCAAAATCTTTTAGTCTATTATACTTCGCAGAAGTTTCTTTTAATATTATCAAAAAGTATGTTGACTGTAGGATGTTATATCAAGAACATCCAATTTTACATTTCTGACAAAACATTTCTGATCCTTCAGTTAGCATACTAGAAGAGTAATGACTGGAATGATTCTGAATTACTACAGTCTGAAAAAGAGTTCTTTTCCTGATACACTTTAAAAATACTAAAAATCTTGGGCTCACCCATTTAACCCAAAGAAGCAACTTTAGGACTTAGAAATAAATAAGCATCTGCACAAAGTTGTTCCGGTGTGTCTACATTTATCAAGACAAACGCTTCATGTCACTCACTTAAAAATTTAAAATAAACCAAGGAAAACCTTAATTTTTCTAACAAAAATTTCTGATGTATTTTGTTATTTTTAAAAATTCATCTAACAGGATGTTGAATATTCTTAAAGAAAAATTTGAGAGCAATCTTGAATATTCTTACATTCGTTATAAGGCTACACAAATTCTAAATGTTAAAATCAACACATCCAATAGTTCACTGAAATAATTAATGGAATGAAAATCCAACTTCTCCCTGCTTGTTAATCTCTAAAAACATAATAAATGACCTTTTATGTCTGACCAAGCAACCATCTAAGCTCAGTTTCTGCCTAGGACAGTGGCAGAGGAGATTCTGGTTAAAGAAAGCCCTCAAGCCTGGCCAGCTCCTAGGGTCCCTTCTCCTCAGCAACTCCTGTATTAGTGATGTTAAAGGCACATTCTTGTTTACTCCTTTTTGTATCCAATTATGGATAAATAGTCCAAGAAATTGTTCCTTTATCAAATGACTTATCTGCTGCCACAACCTTCTGTGGGTAAGAATTTCCTGATGTCATAACCCCAGCAACTATTTTTTTTTATGCTGATTTTATTTGCTAGGTTTCTTCTGGAGAGATGACAGATTGAGAAAGTCTAGAAATTGGAACTGAATGTGGAAACTGAATGTTGAACTTGAATGTGGAAACTGAATGTGGAACTTTGTATTTTCCTCAATGAATTTATGTGTGTTGCTGTGTTTGTTTTTATGTTTGATTGTTGCTGGTTTGACAGTTCTTATTCTATAAGTACTTTACAAAAGTGAAAATCATGATAAATCAGAAATGTCATCAGGTAATGCTGATATAAAATTGGTACAAATAGTTAGTCACAAGGCATCCCTGAGATACCTTCAGGCAATAAACCATGTGACTATAGAGAACTTAGACCAGCATCAATTAACTTTTGGAACATTAAGGCACACTTGCCAAGGAGAATTTTAAAAGGATTCCTAAAAATTAAATACTTCTTACAGGAATTAATAAAAATGGGAATGACTGTGATGACTGTATGAAAAAGATTTCTTTCAGAATGTAAAAATCCTGTTTTTTTTTTCTTCCCATGATTGAATTAAAAAAGAAAAAAAAAAAAAGAAGCTTTGCCATAAGAGAAAAATAAGTGAGGTAGTAATGACACAGTATTGACATATAGAAAACATGGTTATTTTCAGAGCTCTGTAATTTGAACTCATATGAAAAGCACCCAGAATTCACTTGATCTGAGTTTTCATTGCAATCAAATTGAGCTGAGATTTACTGAAAAGTACATGTGGATTTGTAAAGTTTCCAAGTAAGCATGGAATGTCATTGAGGTTAGTAGCCATAATGCAAAATTATAAGAGCAGTTTGGATGGGTTTGGGTTTTGAGCACCAAGGCAATTGTAATAAAATGATCATGCCAACTTCTCAGAAATAAAGTCACGGTCCCAACTAAATTCTACTTTTTTTTGCATTTTATTTTTCACAATTGCACTTTTTAACAGATAATTACTTGCAAATTATACTTGCAGTCTTGCATGTTGCTCCAAGTTTATCTCAATATACTTGGCAGCATAAGCAATCCTGGAAAACAAATCTTGTTGAACTGCAAGATGGCTCATATGTAGCTTGTAGATTCTAAGTGCTGTGTAGCTCATACCACTCATACAGAAAGGACTGGTCTCCCAAAGTTCCCTAGATCAGCAGGTAAGTGCAGCAGTCATATTAGAGGTGAGAATTCATTTCTTTAACCAAACAGGGCCACTGTGTTTTGTTTTCAGAAGCTCTAATTAGGACAACAGAGAAACAAATCAAGTGGACACTGGGATTCAGCAAAATCTGGAGGCTTGCACAGCTGATGGCATCCTGCATAACAAAAACTGAATTATTTAATTGCACAACATTTTAAAACACTTACATTAACATCCCTAAGATGTGATTCTTCCCCCTCTCTGTATTACATAGTTTTTTAAGATAAATGTCTTTTCTGTGAAACTTGGAGGAATACGCTAGTGACATCCTATATAGAAACAGAATGAAGACATTTTTTCTCAATGGTCCATTTTTTCTAAAGTTTACCTGTTAGCAAATCTTTCCACTGTTTCTATCTGAATTACTGCCTTTGAGGGAGAATCCATCTGAACATCTTGTGGAAAACATAACACCTACATCAGAAAAATGATGCTATTGCAAATACTCAGTACCTCCACAGCTAAGGACTCAGTGCTAGAAAGGCCCTTCACAGTTATGTTACTAATTTATTTCCCAAAATCTATGAATTAATGTTTTTGGTTTTCTTCTCCTACCTTTTTTTCCATTACTGTGATTTACAGCCACATCCCATTAAAAAGGAACTATTTTTCCTATCCAACTGCTAGACTTCAAGCAAAATTTTGATTATCAAAAACTCAGTGTGAACATTTTTCCTGCTTGTACTTCTTTTAAGATATCTGACATAACTTCTATAACGTTGTGCAATGTTATAATTCAAGATTTACAGGATGGATTGCCTCATAATTGCAGTCCAACAGTGCCATCCTCTGCTTCTTCCAAATAATATTTCCTTATAACTCCAAAGATAATCTTGAGGAATTCTTATACTCAGTAAGATCTAGTTTCACATTGTAAGTTTATTGGTAGTAAAAGAAAAACCATGATCTTTTGCATTAATCTAATGCAAACCCATGGCTTTATTATTATGGTTGCAAAATATTTAAAAATAAAATAATCTTTAGACATTGACATTTTTATGGATTGGATTTATGAAACCTCTCATTTGGGTTTAAAAAGTTAATTTGTATACTAATATATTCAATTAACTCTCCCAAATGCTTCTGTACTATTTCTTGGACCAGAGGCTTATTTTATATAATGCCTAGACATTTAAAGAGAAGAACCCCCTCAGCATCCCATAAAGCTTCTAATTAAAAGTTAAGGCAAAAGAGAATGGATGGAAACAAAGATGAGAAGAACAACACCCAGAAAGAGATTCATGTGATAATCAGAAATCATGGCACAAAGACCTATTAGCCCAGCATCTGTCCAGTTGTCTAAAAATATCCTGGCACAGCTGGATTTAAATGTGAGTGGGAAGAAACATTGAGGGCACATGCAATAAAATATAAAGAATCAATAAAAGCTTTGCTGATAAAAAACATGACGTGAAAATTAGTGTTAGACGAGGAATGAAGTGCAAAGGTTCCAGATGCAATAGAAAATGGGGAATCAATGCAGAACGAAACTGGCACACAAATTTATGGCCATAGTTTTTTTTCTTTTTTATTTAGCCTACTTAAGTTCTCTTCCTACTGTTGCAAATACTTGTGGGACACCCACTTAATAACTTGGTTGCATTAATTTCATCATCTTATTTGCATAACTTCTCATTGTTTTCCTACTAAAGATTATGTGACAGATATATACGGAAAGGACTTAAAGGGAAGACTTTTCCTAGGAGAGTAATTAAACACTAGAAATTATGCCTACAAATGTGGTGGGATCTGTGTCCTTGGAAGTTTCCAACACTCAACTGTAGAAAAGCCTGAGCTGACTTCAATGCTGGGAAGACAGTTGGACTAGGGACCTCCTGAGATCCCTTTCCAACCCAACACTCTTGTGATTCAAGGATCCTAAAATATCAAATTAGCCTTATAAAACTCATGTTATCGGAAGTGAGTCATGCTATATGAGGCCACTGTGTTATTACAATCACTTTTAGTGAAACAATGTTAAAATGTAAGCATTTATATAGAAATAAAGACAAAAGGCTGTAAAAAAGAAAATAATCAGTGCTAAAACATCAACTACAGAGTTAAAAGCAAGTGATATAAGAAAATTATATTAAAGCTTCTAAAACTAAAGTGCAATTGAAATCAAGGGTAGAAAAGGAATCTTTAAGAACTGTATAAAATCTTCTACAGCACTACCCAGTCTTTGGTAGAAGCGGGATTTAAGCACTTCTGTAGACACCATGCCTCTCCCAGGAACCTTGAAATTATTGAGTTCCTTCCCAATGATTTCAATGGGCTTTGAATACATATACACAGTTAGAGGCTGTCTCATACTAGTTGCTTAGTCTACACTGTGCTTACAACAAGATATCATGCTATTGTTCGGGAATTAGTCTTTGCCTGCCTTTCTCCATCATTCTGCTGATACCAGCTTGACAAATACAATAACAGTTTAAATGATACTGACAGATTGTAGCTGCACTTGGCTCATGTGTCAGAAAAGCCATACAAATTGCGGATGAAGATTCACATTTGTGCTTCACCTGTCAGAGCATATTTTGTCGTTACTTAGGAATTTTGTTGTTGACATTAAATAGCAATAAATGATGCCCATTATGCTTCTCACTTGGCTAAATGTTTCTTAGGGGTGCAGGTGAGGTAACCTTCGTGTTTTAAATATAACTTATGTTTCTAAGCTCTCTCACATAATGCATTTAACAGCTCTGGATACACCGTGTATTTATTCCATGCTGGCAGCATAAAAGCACTCCACAGTGAAAGAATTCTGTACAAAAGCCAGAAGGTCACATGCAGGATCTAAATTCTCAAAAGTGACTCAAGCACCCTGAATTCAAGGAAAAGGCAACCACAAAATAGAGCAAGCAAACCAGAACCTTAAGGACATAGGAAAATGTTCTTCACTATAAGGGTGGTGAAGCACTGGTTGCCCAGGAAAGTTGTGGATGCCCCATCCCTGGAAGGGTTCACAGCCAGATTGGAATGCCAGGCTGGATGGGGCTTTGAGCAACCCAGTTTAGCGGGAGGTGTCCCTGTCCATGGTGGGGGTTTGGAACTCGAAGATCTTTAAGGTCCCTTCCAACCCAAACCGTTCTATGATTCTATGAAAATTTACCCGGCACAAAAATACTGGAGGTTCCTGTAACAGGAATTTCTGACAGTAGTCTCTGAAAAGAGAAAGAGACCAGAAGAAAGTAGAGAGAGGGAAACAGAAGTACATGAAAACTAGTTGACCTTCCTGCTATTTAGACTAGTTGACACCACTGCTACAAAGTTGCTGCACTGTCTATATTCCACTCCTTGAATAATCTTTTTTCTTTCTCAGTCTGCACCTCAGGTGCAAGTGGTGAAGGACGCGTCACTCCAGGGTGGAGTTCCCTTATACCTGGAGGAGGTCTGCCCCACCTCTCAAAGGCCATAATGCACAGCTGGACTGTAGACAGATGTTCATTTCTGGTCTCAGTGATGATGTTGGCAAAGAAAACTCCTGCTCAGGGACTCCCCGACTTACTTCTAGTTCATTCCTGTTACAAGGTTCTTCAGAGCTGCTTATCTGACACTACATCTTGTCCTCTTCAGAGAGGGCTAGGCAGCAAAGATCTGCTGTTTAGACTGTTTTGAGCTGATCTATCTATCTGGTGCATTTTGACTGACAAAGATGCAGAAGCTATTGTTGAAATAACTAAGCTGACAGGATGTCAAGACAAGGAGGCCCTAGCTCTACCTGTGCCTCTTCCACTGTCACAGTAATATGCAAAAGAAAGGATCTGTCCAAATCCTTATTTTGAGGAAATTTTGCTCACAAAGCAGAGGTACTCAGGAATATTTTCTCTAGTGATATGAAATCTTTACAATGCTTTGGGAAAAAAAAATATTTTAAAAAATCTTATTTAACTTTAGTCATTATCTTAATAAAAATGACTCCACACACATGATGAATAATTATGTGTATTGGCTTTTGGTTCATTCTTATTCACTGAACAGTTTCAGAGGTTGAAGGGGTTTTCAACAAAATAACTGACTACATAAATCCTTTTACTTTGACGTTCCTCTCAGAAAATTCTGACATTATATTTATATAATATATATATATTTATATATTATATATATATATTTTATATATATAATTTATATAATTTAAAATTAATAATTCTAAGAAAATTTTTAAATCCCCCGCTGAAAGCTACCAAGTTACTAAGCTGAACACCAACACCCAAATCATCTATACAAAAAAATATCTCCCCCATATGGTAACTTCCCATTAATATAGATTTTGATTATGTAAGTATTTTATGTGTGCCTTTTTCTTGTCATCATGGACAATTTCAAATATGAATTGATAGCATGGTATTGATTACAGTTGGTAACATTTAGAGAGATAACTTCAGGGATCTAGCAGTGAAACACGAGTAGCATCATTAAATGTGAATATCTGATTATTAACTGCTTTTAAGTGTGTCTGTATTAAATATCACTAGAATTGCATAACATATTTCTAAGGCATTATTTATTCTTGTTACTAGCGATTGTATTTCAAAATTACTTTACCGTTTATATTACCCACTATGTAAACTAAATGTCATCTATCAATTCAGTTTCAGAAAATGGCTCTCAGAGCCTTTCAATGCAGCTGCTCAAATGGCTTGTTATAGCTCATTTATGATTAAAAGGTTTAGTGTTTCTGACTTAAATTGTGTTTCTACATTCAACAACCAAATCTGTATTCATTAAAATTGTGCATGATCAGATCCGCAGTAAGCTATGCAGAGAAATGTCAGGGTCCAGAATTTGGGCTTTATGCCAGATTAGTGCCCTAACCTGAGTTGAGGTAGTTTAGGTATTTTACTACTTTATGAAAGTAGTGAGATGCTTGTAAATGAAGGTGATTTTTTACCTGGATTTTTATCCATTTATCTGCTCTCAGAATATATTCTGAGCATGTATTATTTGTATTATTTATTTATTTTCTGACATTTTGACAAAAAAGTAGATAACATATCCTCACCAGCTGCACCATAACATGTGGATGAGGATTCCCAAAAGTATTGTATACTGGTCTAACTTCAAGTTTTTCAGTTGATTCTGATAGTTCATGAGTTCTGGGATTGCTAAATCCTTTTGAAAATCCCATTTCTAATGTTTTGTGAACAGCAGCCACTGGGATAAGCTTCCCTTTTAGTGTATTTAGTTGTACACTTACACAAGCCTTGGTGTTAAGTACGCAGGGGACTATAGTTCTTCAATACACTTCCTAATGTCACTTCCCAAAGAATTAGTTTATTTCTGTGTGATACACTAGAAGATTAAAAGCCCAAGAGAAGAGTGCCTGACAACCTTAGTCTGACCAATACAAATGTGTATATTCCATAGTTTTCTCACCCATACTTTTCAAAAAGTCTCAATGGCATGGTGGAGGAGAATGACTTATGACTACAGTGATCTTCTGGTGAGTTGCAGTGATAAGTGCAATCCCCATTGTCATACAGAGCAGAGGTGATTCTGCTTAAGGTACAGAAAGAATAGAGAGGAAGGTATCCTGCCATCTTATAGATAACTTTCATTACAGCTCTGTGGCAGCTTTTGGCTTGAGTCATTATTTCTACATGTCAGTGAAGTCAAGGAAAATATTCTTAACTCACATCGCCTGGTCTAAGGGTAATAGTCAAAAATATTCAAATATTCATTTGGAAGTTGATCTGAGCAGTTTAGAAAGAACACCTTTGAGGCTTGTCATGTCCTTGTAGTTCTTGAAACATATTATAATTTGTTAGAGCAACCCTAATCTGCGTAACCTTCATTGATTTTCTTAAAATAGATGAGCAAGCAAATATTCATTTAAGAAGGCTAATTGCCAAGGTAAAGTATTACAATTTTATTTAGATAATTAGGGATGGAACAATGCACTAGTAAAATTAAGGTCACAATTACAGTAGACTCAATAAGTCTCAAGCTTCAGCGACCGAAGTAGAACAATGTGTATGTATTCTGAATTGTGAAATTGACACTGAAAATTGTCACTTTCCAAGAATAGTCCATCCCATTGAGCAGGAAGTCAAGCAAGAGTGACAGGAGCCCTGCATGGATGAACAAGGAGCTCCTTGCAAAGCTCAAACTTCAAGGGGAAGTGTGCAAGAGGCAAAAGGTGGGACAGATGACCCAGGATGATTATAGAGGCACTGTTTGAGGGCTCAGGAGCATAGTTAGAAAGCCCAAGTGCCTACATGGTGTTGAACGTGGTGAGGGATATGAAAAGCAACAAAAAGGACTTCAGCAGGTACATCGGCAGTAAAAGGCATACCAGGAAAAATGTGAGTCTGCTGCTGGGTGGTTCAGGAGACCTGGTAACAAAACACACAGAGAAGACCAAGGTACTGAATATGTTCTTTGCTTTTGGCAGTCTCAGGCTTGTGAGACTGAAGGTAAATATTTGCCCTTAGTAGAGCAGGGTCAGGTTAGAGAACATTTAAAGAGAACAGGCAGACACAAGTCCATGGAACCCAATAGGATGCATCCACAAGTGCAGAGAGAGCTGACCAATGTCACTACAAGATCACTTTATCTTTGAAATGTCATGGTCGTTGTGAAAGGTTTGTCAGGACTAAAAGAAAGAAAATGATGCTCCTGTTTTCAAGAAGACAGAAAGAATACCTGGAGGACTACAGGCTGGTCAACGACATTTCATTCCCTAAGAATGTGACGGAGAAAATCCTCCTGTAAAATCTTTCCAAATATATGAAGGATAATAAGGACAATAAGGTGATTTGGAGCAGTCAGTGTGGATTTATGAAGGGGAAATCATGCTTGACCAACTTGATAGCCCTCTACAATTAGATGACTGGTGGGTGAAGAGACAGCAATGGATGCTGGTTGTCTTTACTTTGGTAAGGCATTTTTTCCCATATCATCCCCTCAAACAAGCTGATGAAGTGCAACCAAGATAAGTGGAAAGGGAGTTGGATTGACAATACAAAACAAGGAGGAGTGGCTGATACACCAGACGGGTGAGTAGGCTATTAGAGGGACCTCAACAGGCTGGAGGAATGGGATGGCAGGAATCTTATGAAACTCAATAAAAGGAAATGTCAAGTCCTGCCCCTGGGAAAAAATAAACCCAGGACCAGTATAACCTTGATAGAAAAGGACTGGAGATCCTGGTGGACACCAAGTTTGACAACAGCTACCAATGTGCCCTTGTAACAAAGAAGGTCAATGGTACTCTGGGCTGCATTAGACAAAGTGTTGCCAGCAGGTCAGGTTAGGTGATCCTTCCCCTCTGCTCAGTACTGGTGAGACACATTTGGAACACCGGGTCCATCTCTGTACTGAGCTGAGTATGAGGAGGGACATGGACATACTAGAGGACATCCAGTGTAGAGCCATGAAAATGATTAAGGAACTGGATCTGTCACATGAGGAGAGGCTGAGAGCTGGGACTATTTAGCATGGAGAAGAAAAGTCACAGGGGGATCTTGTCCATGTGTATAAATCCCTGATGGGTAGAAGTAAAGAAGGCAGAGCCAGACACTTCTCAGTGGTGCCCAGTGACAGGATAAGAGGCTGAAGGCACAAATTGAAACACAGGAAATTCCACGTAAAGGTAAGAAGGAACTTTCTTAGTGTGAGGATGATCAAACACCAGAACAGGTTGCCCAGGAAGGTTGTAGAGTCTCCATTGTTGGAAATATTAAAAACCCAACTGGACAAAACCCTAGGCAATCTGCTGTCACTGAACCTGTTGAACTAGATGATCTCCATAGGTGCCTTCCTGCCTCAGCCATTCCAGGCATCTGCAATTCTGTAAATTAAATTCCTTCTTTTTTTTGAGTCCTGTCTTACAAAACTTTAAGAAAGGGTTCTTCATTTCCCTCTAAGATCCCAGTTATGGCTCTAGCTAACAAATTATATTGACTTCCATGGATGAAGAAGATAGCAGTGGGCAATGCAAAGGGAAAGCTTTGAGTGTCTTGTAGAAAAGATCTCATTTAACAAATTAAGAAATACATATTTATAGGTTTGGATTCATCTGACCTTTTTTGGTATCTACATCAACTCAGCATGAATCATACCTTAGAATGCCTAGTAGTCTCCTACTGGCTGTGCAGCACAAGCTGTTAATTTTTTTTATCAGAATAAGTGAAAGGTAGTTTTCTTAGTAATATATTTGCAATTTTTCCAATCTTATCAATTTTGTATTTACGGTTCACATATGACATTTCCTCTGCCCTCAGCCATAAAAGAGCTCCTAAGAGCAATTATTTCCTTACTGGCCTATCCCAGGCCTCTAGAAAATGCCATCCATTACTTTTCTTTTTCTCACTCTGTCACTCATTCACACTCCTCTGCTTGACTGTAGAGCTTTATTTTATTTCTTCCATTTGGTTCCATGATGCTATTAAGGTTTTAGTCATAGCAACCGTAAGTAATTGTCCCAGAGAAAATAGAAGTACTTAACCTAGTGTATGTGAGGTGATGGTTGTATAGTTCCCCAAAAAGTGCTCAGAACCTGGGTAGCTCCCTGTAGTAAATCAAGATTTTATATATTCTGTAAAAAAATATTTCACTCGTTTTGATGAATGCTAACATTAAAATGCATTGTCTATTTTGATTCCTCTTTTATTTTATCCAGAAACACAGACATGTTCCTGACTGCCAATTTAAAACATTGACTTTCTTTGGGCTGTCAAACATAATTATGAATTATGCATTGGTGCACTGTTAATATATAATCTACCTACACAGGGCTGAATTTTCATGCACTGAACTATTATTTAAAAAAATCCTTTTGTGTATTATTTGTTAACCCTATATTACTCTTACCTGGAAGGGAGGGATTATATGTTGACACAACAGAAGATGTAGACTATTAGCTAAAAGCATTAACAGCTACATAAGATCATAGGTATATTTGAAACTGATACCCATCCTTCTCAAAAAAGCTACTAAAATTCACATTAATCTGATCTAGGATATGAAGCAAAACTGCTTCAATTTCTTTGTATTAGAAACAGACTGTAAACCAAAACTAATTATGAGAGTAAAATTACTTGTGTTAATCTTCCGATCTTTAGAACCTGAAACCCTGTTCCATCAAGTAATTATATTAAACCAGCTCTGAAATGTTTTTCTCTTGCTAATGTCCAGCCAGAGAAGCCAATAAAAACAGAACAATTAACCATAAATAATTTTATTTGCCTGATTATATTTAAGCTTCAAATGGACTGTTTTAAATGACTAGCAACAGATGGATGTATGTTACTTCTTAACCCAACCCTGAAGAACAGAACTGGTTAAGTGTTTTGACCCCAGCAGACACAATTATGATAGCAGCAGCTGAAGGTACAACTGCCAAAAAAAGAAACTAAAAGAACTAAAACAGGGAAGGAAGAAAATGTAAGAAACGAAAGAATGTTCATCAAACCAGGTGCTGTTCAAATACTCTACTCCATCAATTAATTAATTAAAAAAAAAAAAAAGAAAGCCAACAATTTTGTTTCTTGTCTTCTTCTGATTGTTTTTCAAATGTTTTGTTTTCCCATTCATTGCATTTATTAGAATGTTTCTATTACAGTAAGAGGAAAGAGACACAGTCAGTTTTAGCACGATAGTATTCCAGGATTCTCCAGGGGGGAAACACAGGGCTATTACTCTCTGAAAGAGGTTAGATTTTCTAAACAGAATCTCAAAAAAAGGTGTGCCCATGATGCAGTGGGAGGGAAAACAGGCTGACGATGACGAAATAGACAAGATATAAAGAAATATTAGATATATTCATTATCTGTTCAACTAAAGGTCCTCATTGTGTTTTAAAGTAAATTATCCATGTAAAAGAAATTGAATGGAGAATGATTACTGTATCACTTTAAGAGATCGTTTTTGTCATAATCTCAGAATTAGAATTTGTTTTCTGCCCCAAATTAAGTATGTTTAGCTATGAAATGAGTGTCAGGCAGTCTACAGGGTAGAGATAAAATAATCCGTACTACCTAAGAATGTATTCCTGTCTCAGTATTATCCTTCCTCTGTTCATCATCCAGTTTATGTTGATTATCTGCTTCTTTTCCTTATGTATATTCTTTCAACTTTTTCTTCTCTTTTTTTGCACTCTTTCACCTTGTACATCTCCCACACTAACACTAGACATATAAAGATGCCAAAGGTCTTATTAAATTAAATGTATTTTTGTGGCTAGGACTTTCCAGAAAGAAAAGGATGAGGTACATTACTGATTCTAAGCTCAACTCTGCTTCCCTACCTCCAACTAAATCAACTACCTTCTACCTCCTTTCCAAGTACATCTTAGTATATGATACTTGACTTCAGCTCTCCCATTTTTCCTTACAAGGAACCTGAGCTGGGTCAGAACATGCATTGACTGAGCCCTTTATACCTTTAACAGGGCCTGTAAAAGGGTTTTATCAGCTTCCTTGGCTAATTTTCCCTTAAAACCCGTTGCTTCAGACAATTTTTGCATTTAATTTTCCATCAATTCAATCAAATGAGTCAGAATGAAACTCAAGGAGTTGGAACCAAAGCTAAAAATAATCCATCATATTTCATCTGTTCTAGTCAAAGTTACCATGTAGCCCCCACTGGAGTATCAGCCTGCTTTGTTATGACAAAAGGAGGTGGTATTAAATGTCATTTAAAGTTATGGGAGGCACATTTTAAAGTTGTGAAGTATTATTTTACACTTTTGGGAGAGGAGGGCAGGGAAGAATGCAAATCACTGTGATTCAGCTCAGGAGCCAAAGGTAAAATGCAAATTTTATTCAAGCTTAGTTCTGTGATATTAATTGTTCTACTTTCTCTTTTTTCTCCAAAGACTAGGTAGTTTTAGACATTTTTAAAATCAAAACCACTGTAGATCACCCATAAGACAATATGAAAGGGTCTTGTTTTCTTTAAACACTATTGTTACTAAGACCACTTATGCCCAGATACTTGTTGCCCTTTGTAGTTTCTGACAATTCAGCAATAATTGTATTCAAAGTATTCAAATTGTATTCAAAAGTATTCAAAGACATGTTTTGAGAGAAGAATCAAGGGGTAATTTTTGCTAACTTTTGTATTTGTTTCCTTTTTTCATGCACCTAAAGCTCTGATACTACATGTAAATTGAAGGATAACTCGTATTTCCAAGCTTGTTGCTAGGAAGAAATTAACACCACTGTTGGTCTCTTTGTTTTTATTGTCTTCTTCAAATAAGAAACATGACAATTATTGTGAAAAGGACAAGAATTGGGATCTATATTTGCTTTAAAACAGAGTGAAAATAACCATTTTTCTTTTTTACAGTAGTGATGAGAAAAAGACCTGTCAGACGCAATAGGAATAGCCCCAAGCTATCTATTTAAACAAAGTGTCCCTTTTGCTGTCCCATTCCCTTGTCCTCTGAGATCCACACAGACTTCACTGGAAAGGATTCACTCCATCTATCTGTGAAGGTGAAGGAGATCTTCTGGCATCCTGAAAAGAAAGGAAGTAATGATTAAGATATGTGTTTTCTCCACTCCCTTGAACAATGAAACCCACACTGAAGGTAGTGATATGAAGTAAATCCACCAACAATTTTGACAATCTGTTTCTACTAACAAGACAGGTAGATTTTCCTGCCTCTTGGTGAGTTTTACAAATAAAAATTAGTCAAAGAATGATCTGGAATGACCATAATCCCATGAAGTAGAGCTAATAATTCCCATTAACTTAGCAATATACACCACAAAGTATCCCAGTACACTTCTGGGACGACCATCAGGTGACACCAGATAAGAATTTGGCCTTTTAATTTTGCAGCCTGTTTCAAACCTAAGACAGTAAATTCTCTTTTCTTTATTTCTTTTTTTAAAATTTTAATTGATTTTTTAAAATACATGCATCAGTAAGATCTTGCCTCTGTGAACTAGCATATATATCTGCTTAAGGCTAGGCATCTTCAGCTTCTCCTAGCATCAGGAACAAAGATGGAAGCCAATGTTTGACAAATACGGGAAGAGGTCTGAGATTTTTACAGGCAAAGTAACTGTAGCAGTTTCCTGACACCTGAAAAAAACTTCTCTTCAGTATTCACAGCCATGCCTGACTTTCCTTAACCAAGCATTCGGATGAGAAAAGAAAGGCTTATCTTCAAATTAAGGCCAGTGTCTGGCCCAACTAGCTTCCCTGGTGTATGTGTAATCTTAAGCAGAACACTGGTATATTTATTGCTTATTCTAAGGAGTTCATTTGAGAGTTTAAAGTGGTTTATTGAAATGGAAAAGAATTTAAGTTTTGTTCCGTCAGAGTATCTGTTGTGTAATGACAATTCCTACATTTCTAAGAAGTCAAACTCATGAACAGAATTATATTTCATGTTCCCTTTTTTCTCTCCCTCTTAGTGATGACTTGGTCAATTAACACTTTCAAGTATTACATGTCTTAGAGAGTCAGGAAAGTGTGAAATTGCCTTAAGGTAGTGACAAGGAAGAAGTCTTCCAGAGTCATTACCATGGCTCTGAATCTGGAGTCAAAATTAAATATAGCATATACTATGAGCTAAAAGCAAAAAAAGCCAAAGAAATTAGAAAATATTTTAGTTATTTTTTCTAAGTTATTTAATAGCTACTGATATATCGATTTAGGTCAGAATCATGATCTGAAATTTCAGTTGTTCACCACATCTCATAGTTCTTTTCTGCATCATTGTGGTTGGGAGGGGCTGAGAGAGAAGATAGGTAGGCAGATCTGAAATAATTGAAATAATTTAAGTACTGCTTATAACCTCCTTGTTAAAACTGTTACTGCATAAAAAGACTGGATTATTAAAATGTCTGCTATAGGTATATGTTGATGTAATCCAATAGCAAACCTGCTTTAGGAAATAGCAGAAAAGCCATGTGATGTCTTTTGATAAGTAACTTTTCAACAGGGACAAAAATAATGTTGTTATTTAGCTGCAAAGCAGGGACTTCCAAGCCACATGCATTTTCTAT
>JAOXNO010000001.1:125717620-125735166 GCA_028565335.1 Limnodromus scolopaceus
AACTTTTCAACAGGGACAAAAATAATGTTGTTATTTAGCTGCAAAGCAGGGACTTCCAAGCCACATGCATTTTCTATCCTGGAAAACAAACATATTAAAATAGCCTCAATTTTAAGTGAGTTCATAGTATCATAGAATCATAGAATGGTTTGGGTTGGAAGAGACCTTTAAAGGTCATCTAGTCCAGCTCCCCTGCAGTGTGCTATATCAGGTTGCTCTTCACCCGATCCAACCTTGAAAGTTTCCAGGGATGGGAAACCCTCATCATAAAAAGTTTCTTCCTTGTATCTAATCTAAATGTCCACTTTTTTAACTTAAAACCATTACCTCTTGTCCTATCGCAACAGGTATTGCTAAAAAGTCTGTCCTCATCTTTCTTATTAGCCCCCTTTAAGTACTGAAAGGTCACAATAAGGTCACCTCAGAGCCTTCTCTTCTTCAGGCTTAACAATCCCAACTCTCCCAGCCTGTCCTCCTAAGAGAGGTGTTCCATACCTTTCCTGTTCTGAGGGTCCCAGAGCTGGATGCAATGCTCTGAGTGAGGTCTCACTAGAGTGGAGGAGAGGGGTGGAATCATCTCCCACAACCTACCGGCCACACTTCTTTTGGTGCAGCCCAGGATATGGTTGGATTTCTGCGCTACAAATGCACATGGCCTGCTCATGTTCAGCTTTTCATTCACCAGTACCCACAAGGATTTCTCTCCAGGGCTTCCCTCAGTCCCTTCATCACCCAGCCCGTATTGATACTGGGGGCTTCCCTGACCCAGGCGCAGATCCTTGCTTTGGCCTTGAGGTTCACATGGGCCCACTTCTCAAGCTTGTCCAGGTCCCTCTGGATGGCATCCCATCCCTCAGGCATGTCAATCACACCATTCGGTGTGGTGTTGTCTACAAACTTGCTGAGGGTGCATTTGATCCCACCTTCTATGTCATTGATGAAGATATTGAACAGTTTGGGTCCTGGTACAGACCCCTGAGGGACACAATTCATTACTGATCTCCATCTGGACATTGAGCCGTTGATAACTATTCTCTGGATGTGACCATCCAGCCACTTTCTTATCCGCCAAGTAGTCCATCAAATCCATATCTCTCCAATTTAGAGAGAAGGATGTTGTGGGGGACTGTGTCAAAGGCCTTACAGAAGTCCAGATAGATGACATCAGTAGCTCACTTTCCAGCAAGAAGACCAGCTTTAAGAAATCATCTGAAATTTCCAGATGTGGCACACTTTATTAAGACAAAGATATGTATAGTTTGCTTGTACATGTATATAGGATGAGGGGAGTAACTAGTGCCTTACCATACTCCTAATGCTGGGATCTGAAGAAGATTTTGAGTCTCTGCTTTTAAAACTGATGGTAAGCCCAAAGAAAATTTTTACTGGACTGATCTGAAAAAAGTGTTGGAGTTTCTGAGTGGTTACATAGATTATCATTCAGGACATAAGGAAGGAAAAATCACAGGATTCCTCATGCACAAGGGTGAAAACGACTAGAAAGCAATCAGATGTGTGTCGAAGCCTTTAACAGTATCAGTAAAAGAGAACTAGGTACATTAGGCTGTACGCAGGCAGTAGAAGTATCTGCATTTGAGCACGAGCCCCAGAGCCACAATGAATTAGCGTAGGGCTAGAAGATACATGGATGATAGCAAACCCCACTTCTTTGTTTTCTTCAATTATCTTACAAATGGTAGGAACCTGTCTAGAAGAAGCAATCAGAGGAAAAGTTCTCACCAGTTTCTGTGCTTGAGGGAATTGGTATACCTTTTGTCAATGCAAAAGCTGACTAGTTGCCTATAGCAGCTCTATCTCCCATCTGTGAGATACTTACAGCTTAAAAATCCTTTTGCGGTAATTCAAGTTCCCTCCTCTCTGAGTTATGACACATCACTATATACAGGACTATGCTAACACATTAGAAGAAAATTTTCTGTGTTGCATAAAGTTACTACCTGTGAACTTCAGTGGAAGTTTTCATAGGATCAATATTATAGTGACTTTCCAAAATATTTGCTGTCTTTCAGCTTGGTTAGCAAATATGGAACCTCATTCTCCATGCTGAATGCTATGTCAGCTGCAGAATTTCAATTAACCTTTAGACAGAACATCTAAAGGGAAAGATATATTTTACTCCAAGGGACCTTGGTACTGTCAGATCAGGAGTGTCAGGATTTCAAATTTTTCATGTCTTGCTTGGTTGCATGAGGTAAATGATGGATGTGAAGAAGACACAGATTCTATGTGAAACTTTTCATGGTTTGTAAGTAGGCTGGATGCAACATCAATGTAATTTATTTTTTTATCTGTTGTGCATGCAGTTGGAGAGACCTGAAATGCTGTAACTTAGGTAGCCCAGAGGACTGGAAATACTCGCTCTTCATGGTCATTGGGCCTTTACAGAACTACTCTCTAGATGAAAAAAGTAGGGGTTTTTTACCAGTCCTTCAGAAAATACATGGTTTTGCTGGTGTGAACCATACTTTGGGATTTAATTTCAGCTTTGGTGAATAGACAAAAAGATATTCTTATTCACTAAACTTCATAGTTCAATATACATCATAAAGTGTTAATTTTCCTATGTCTACAGACTTTTTTTATTGCACACCTTTAAATATATTCTTATTAGGAGCTAGCCATGCTCGAACAGAAATACAAACAGGGAAACAGTTCCCCCAAGGCAATAATAGAGGATGACACAGCTGTGAGCAATTAGCAGTCACCATCTAGATTCTTAGTTTAAGAGACAACGTGTCTGATGTAAAGTAACATAGGGTTGCCACTAAACACTTCTAAAAAAGAAAAAAAAAGAAATTAGCATGAGCAGTTTGTGAAATCTATGGGTCTGTAAGATTGACATATATCTTAAAGGATTTCCTGTAGATTCTCAAAGTATTCTAGAAAGACTCTATTGCTTCATCTCTTTAGATTATAAACCCCAGCAGAGTATATAAATTATTGGTTTCCCCTGTTATCCCTCTAAAACACGCCCATTGCAAGTGAGTTATTCTAACTTTAATTAACTACTTCCTGGTGAATTTATGAGTAGTTAAGCAGACAGTTATTGGTTCAGTGAAACAGCTTTCCATTTATGAAATGTGAGATATCATCATACAATGCCTATTTAAACATGGTAAAACATTTATTTAAAACAACATTTTTTTAAGACCTTGGGTATATGTTCAATCAAGTCCTGTGCATTTACACTGCAGGTATTAAATGTGGGATTTATCTCACCTGGCTTGAGATAGCCGAAGTGAGGAAGACTACATCAGCAACAGTCATCGTTGGCTTTTTGAAGAGAGCAGTAAGTACGTTTTTTAGAGATCAGTTTGTAGGATCTTTGCTAAAGGTCTTTATTTGCTCACGTGAATCCCACCACAAGAGACAGAGTATGTTTTCAGCAAGATTCTGACTTGCTTTCAGGCTTCCCAACATTAACTGAAACCAAACCAACTCCCTATAAACCTTTTGCTCTGCATCATACTCTTCCCCAGAAACTCTGAAGCTTTGCCTGTTTCTTTCATTTCTGTTGTTATTTGTTTTATTTTTATATTGGACAATTTCGAGTAAATTTTCTAGCAAAATTAATCAGGGGAAAAATGGATGCCTCCATTTGCATTAAATGAAAGACAAAGTTTTCTTTAGTCATTTAATTAAAACAAAAAACACCTGCAAGATGTACCTACCCTTCAAACTGAAGTGACATGTATGCTGTACTGGGATTCATTCCAGGACTACTATCAAACCTTAAGGAATTTCAGTCAAAATGAGAGAAGTTAAAGTGCTGCTTTAAAATAGGGTTATGTGCAGATCTGTAATTTCTTCCCTCATAGATATGAGAAAAAAAACCTTTTCTGTCAAAATGGACCTTTTAAAGCGATTTTTAAAGCTGAAACAAGACAAAACAAAACAAAAAAAGGGTGTCTACTTAAACTGTTTTGCTTACAGGAAGAGAGATAAAGAAAAACTCTATAGAAGAAAACTTTTAAAATTTCAGAAAGATCCTTTTCCTTTTCCCTTTCTTAA
The DNA here is from genome assembly GCA_028565335.1 of Limnodromus scolopaceus. Classification (NCBI taxonomy): domain Eukaryota; kingdom Metazoa; phylum Chordata; class Aves; order Charadriiformes; family Scolopacidae; genus Limnodromus; species Limnodromus scolopaceus. Next base: position 125,721,653 of record JAOXNO010000001.1, read on the forward strand.
GCTCTCCACGGGGTGAGGGGGCTTCATTTTCTTCCTCTGTATGTGCTATGTTTAGACTATGCAAAATATAAACAAATAAATGAATATATATCCCTCAAAAAGACTTGGTATTCAAAATTCCTGCTTCCAGTCTTAAGCAGTTTCTCTAAGCATACTTCCCCACCGTCAAAAATATGTTTTTAATGGCAATTTTATGATCTTATTGTGCAGGCATAATGAGATAAAAAAACTAACTTATTAGCTAGAGTTTGGGGAGGAATTTTATGGTTAGTCTGTATTACAATTCTGAATTCTGAAAAGCTGTTTGAAACATGTTTTAAACATTAGCAGTATATGATACACTCAGTTATAAACACACCACAAAACAACATTCTATTCGTTTACACACCATGATAATAAGCAACATTTTTCAGTGCTGTTCCCTATAGCAGCTGATTTTCAACTGTTCACCAATCATTAGAATATATATATGTTTTAGGATATTATATGTATATTATTTCTTTACTCATTCTAAAGTAGTAGTGTTCCAGGTAATACTTAGTGGCACCTAGACACAACATGTAGCCACTCTGCCTACTATACATTACTTTTAATGTGAAGTAAATTTCTTGTTTGATTTACTGGTTGGAAAACCCCTGTGTTTCTAATGACCATTAGGAAATAGTTGGGTTCTGTTTCCAAAGAACTGATATTTGCATCAAGGCTTTTGACCTCATAAAAAAGACAAAGCATTTTTCTTTGCATAACTTCATTCAATGTAATTGGGTGGATTTTGCAAAGCAACAGGATTGTAAAAGAATTGTAGAGTACCTATAAATACCGGTGTGGGTTATTATAGAGAAATGTAAATTTTACAAAAAAAAACAAAAAAAAACCAAAAAAACCCAAACTTGCAATCCTTTTTCGGTATTTTGCAAGATGGCCAAAATACAGTATAGTGTGTGCAGTTAAGGATACTATCCTAAATGTTTCCGTGAGAAAACAAGCCTGCTCAATGAATGATCTTTCATTTAGGAAGGAAAGGCACTGTCTTAAGAACAGTTTATTGACTTTTCCTAAAATACTAAGTCCATAAATGAACTAATGGACTTATGCTTGTTTTTTAAAAAGTAACAGTGGATGTCATGAATCTCCCTTCCAGAAAACCAAAATCGCAACTGTCTCCATCTAATGTCAGTGACTTTTCTCCCACAATGCTTGCTGCTGGAAAATAATCTCAAATGTAATTTTGAAATTAGTTGCAAATGAACTGAAGGAGAAAGGTAGTATCATGCTAAAACCAGTGAAAGAAGCCCTTCTTTAAACTATCTTGATAAGAGACTCAGTAATTAGCTGGAATCATTCTAATTTTCACTGTGAGCTTAATCATGAAAGGAAACTTCTGTAAAATACAGGTACTTGTAAAGTAAGTTGCATAAAATGAGTAGTCATACAATACTGCTAGTATTCTGAAAGGATCTTTGCAAGACCTTGAAAAGCCACTTCTGTTAATTTACTTTGCTAGCAAGAATCAGCATTTCTGCAAAGCAATCTTATGGTCTTAAATGTAAAGATCTGTGAAATACTTTGCCAGATACCTTGAAGTGGCCAGAAAAATGTAGTATGATTTTAGGAAGCCTTTTACAGAGGAAGTTCTTGTAAAGACACTGTATATGTTACATCTTCTAGCCCAGGACTGATAAAATTAAGGAATGCCTCCAGAACGTGTGTGTTAGCGTTGGAGTCACACATTGCCCAGAGAAGTTTGACTTACTTTCATGTTTTCCCTTCTTGTATACAATGTAGCACACAGAAATCACATCAGTGGTGTGATACGATATCGTTATTCATCTAGGATAATAGCAATTGCTTCATTACTCAGGAGTGTTTTAAAGTTAATTAGCTGAAATATTTCATTTTCCTTTTTAAATTCAGCTGTTGTTGGTAGCTTACAAAAGACAAATACTGCCAAAGAACTGATGACAGAGAGCTATAAGAATTTTGTGAGTAGCCATGGCTGAATGTGTATCTAACTTTCTTAAGTTAATTAGTAGGACTTGTGTATCTAACTATCTTAACTTTCTTGGACCTGTCAGTTTGCTACAAATCCAAATTTTGAAACATTACTGATAAAGGAGGCATTTTACCACTGAAAGCCTAAGAAAATCTGCTTAGAGTTCATATGGAATGCCCCTTCTATGGGAATGTGTGTACATATTTTCACATTACCATATCTCTAAAGATAAAATATTGATGGAGGTATCCAGAGTAATACGACTGTGGTTTAGGTTATAGAATCATAGAATGGTTTAGGTTGGAAGGGACCTTAAAGATTATCGAGTTCCAAACCTCCTGCCATGGGCAGGGACTCCTCACACTAGACCAGGTTGCTCAAAGCTGCATCCAACCTGGTCTTGAACACTTCCAGGGATGGGGCCTCAACAGCTTCTCTGGGCAACCTTTTCTCACCATTATTTTTCACCTCATAGTGAAAAAATTTCTTCCTGATATCTAATTTAAATCTACCCTCTTCCAGTTGGAAGTCCCTCTCCAGCTTCCTTGTAGGCCCCCTTCAGATACTGAAAGGCTGTTATAAGGTGTCCCTGGAGCCTTCTCTTCTCCAGGCTGTACAACCCCAACTCTCTCAGACTTTCTTCATAGGAGACGTGCTCCAGCCTTCTCATCATCTTTCATGACCCTCCTCTGGACCTGCTCCAACAGATGCAGTACTCCATGTGGGGTTTCACCAGAGCAGAGTAGAGGAGAAGAATCGCCTCTCTCAACCTGCTGGCCATGCTTCTTCTGATGCATCCCAGAATATGGTTGACTGCGTGGGCTGCAAGTGCACATTGCCAACTCATGTTGACCTTCTCATCAACCACCACCCCCAAGTCATTCTGGGCAGGGCTGCTCTCAGTCCATTCTCTGCCCAATTTGTGCTTGGGATTGTCGTGTCCCAGGTGCAGGACCTTGAACTTGGCCTGGTTGATTCTTATGAGTTTGGCATGAGCCTACCTCTCAAGCCTGTCAAGGTCCCTCTGGATGGCATCCCTACCCTGCAGCAGGTCGACCGCACCACACAGCTAGGTGTCGTTGGCAAACTAGTTGAGGGTGCACTCAGTTCCACTGTCCATGTCGCCGACAAAGATGTTAAACAGCACTGATCCAAGTACCAAACCCTGGGAAACACCATTGGTCACTGCTTTCCACTTGGACATCAAGATGCTGTGTGTCACAGAGCCTGAAGTTCTTTCAAACTGATGAGATTCCCACCAGACAGACTGAAGATTTTTCTTAACTGTTTGATAGACTAAAAGAAATGACCAAGGAATACTAAAAATTTGAAGACGGTTCCCTAAAAGAAGCAGCTTTCTGAGTCTGAGAGCTGAAAAGAACTGAGAAACAAAGTGAATAAATATCTTTTAACTAATATTCTGAATGTAAAAAGCTTCTGAGAGTACCCTTTTTGATGGAAAATTTTACTTTCTTTAGCAGTATTGCTGCAGAACATCCTACATGCTACATTTTGTAATATGTTAGATTTCACTGATGTGAATGATTTTATGAAATACCCAAAACATTTAGGCATTTCATGCAATGACTGAGTGGAGCAGTCCAATCAGGTAACAAAGTGCTTGTTATTCCAGTCATTTCACTAAATGCCTACAAATTTGAGTCATTCCACAAAGTGACTGTCTGAAAAAGTAGTTTTGCTGTGACAGAAAATATTAGTCATTTAGTAAAGTGACTGTTTTCACAATGTAACAGCACCATAAACTAAATGTGACACTATGACCAGACTTAAGTAAAAGTACATTAGTAGCAATTTCAAACAGGTAACTGTAACCCATTGTATATGAATATTTATTTGCTTTTATGCATATATACTTACATGTATATATAAATAAAAGCCATCCTAAAGTTGCAAAAAGATGAAGGAGACACATGCACAGAATATGTTAATATCATACAGTAGGAAAGATTTCTGGATATGCAAAACTCTTTGCCCACAACTGGGTAGTTGTACTTTAAGGGAGCTAAGGCAGTAATTTCTGTCATCTTCATTCCATATTTACATGTGTTTTCTCTATGACTGGAATAAGATGAGGATATCAAGACACATGCTGCCTCTAACGTGATGGGATAGCACCCTCACCTTCTGTTTTATTACACTACTTGTGTTCCACCATTCTGAATGCCAAACTATAAGGATGAAAATCCTAACTCCGTAAAATAATTCTTAGATACCTTAGATATGTTTTGATGCTCTTTTCAAAATAACCATAGGAGATTCCAAACTCAGCCACCAACAAAACAAACATTCATATAAAACCAAACACCCAGTACATATGAAATCACAGTGTTGAAATTACACATCAATTATTAAGTTTTCCAACTAGGAGAAAGGGAGGACATGCGTTATAAGAAGGTCTTAATTATTTGAACAAGTGCTATTAATCCTTCTGGAGCTATGACACATTATGATCCTGTGCCAGCAAAGCACTTAGGTGTGGTCTTTTATTTAAGCCCCAAAGTACACTGAACTATGTATCTGCCTGCCTACAAATGTTTAAATTAAGAGAAAGGTATCAATGCAAATTTGAAAATGTTTAGTTTAATGCTGCCCATATAATAAAGAACTGGATCATTTCAGCATATAAAAGTAAAAAAGTGTAAAATGTAATGGCACATGGCAACAGTATCAGTACTACCATAGAGCCAATTACTTGAATGGAATAGCTCCTATAGTCAAAATTAAATACATTCTCAAGCTGTTTTATGAACCCATTGCCTCACTATGCTGTCTGAACAACATACAGTGAAAATAAGACAGTAGACCTCAAACCCCTGATTCAGCCTTGATCAAACCATGAGCAGTGCTACCAGGGCTAATGTAGAAGCAGTTCGCAGCCTGCATTTGGAACTGTAACATGTATTGAATTTTACCATTATGAAGTCTAGTAAATGAATCTAGGCACACAAAGTTTTTAAATGTTCATAAAATCATAGATGATATGCTGTGGACAGGTTTGGTTTTTTTTCTTAATTACATTTAAACTAAGTTATTTCCTTATTGTTCATATATTGTCTACTCTGCAAAGAAAAGAGGGAAGATTTCTGAACCAGTGTTATTGCAAGGTCATGTAATTACTATTGCATTTTAATACATGTGCTTGAAAGTGAGAAGGTAGAGTTATGAAAGAAGTGATTTCTTGAAGCAAAGGAAGTGTGATAGATATTCACTGTGTGGATTTTCAGTGAAGTATTTGATGGTGTGTTTTGTATAAAGCTCTTGAAAAATTTGCAAATGATGGAAGTTCCTAAAGGAAATGTATGCTGAGTAAGGGACTGACCAGAAAAAAAGGAATCTAACAGAAGTGAGAGGCAACATTTCATACTCAAGAAGTATACATAAGTTTTTTTCAGGAGCATGAATGTAAACATTTTTCCTTAGTGTTTTACTCACAGACTTGAAGTAAAACATAGGAGTATGCCTAGGACAGTTCCTGGTGACATGAAACTGAAAGTTAATGTCAATACAAAGAAAGATCAGGGTACCATACTGACAGACTTTGTTGATTTTTGGACTTAAACAAGAGGAAGAAGGGTGAAACTCAATGGGAAAATGGAAGATTGTACATTTAAGCATTTCAAAACTTTTGCAATAATCTGAGGAGGCTGGAAGAGTATGGAGAGCTCAGTGCATCATCGAGCTTCCACAGGAAAGCAAATTAGTGAATGGTCACTGTGATCCTAGGTCATAAGCAGAAAGGTTTTCCTGTTAGGAAACATAAAGAGGGAAGAAATAATGAAAATAGAAGGAAGAAAAAATGAAAATATGTAACTCATGGAGGTATTGAACAAGCTAACCATAAAGCCATAGTTAAAATTCAGTATACTACTTTGGCCACCTATGCTTAGGAAAAATGTACTGAAACTAACAAATGAAGACAAAAGAAATGTTAGGATGGCCAAGTGAATGGCAGCCCTAGAGTTGGAAATTCGGATTTTTCAGTCTAAGTTAGTGTTTTCAAGAGGACATGAATTTTTCATAAATGTATCAAGGGAAACATCATTACAGAAAAACATATTTAAATAAATGTTATTTTGGCTATAACAAAATTAAGATGGGCTATATATTTAGCCTGTAAATTACAAGTTTTTCTACCTCTGGAGCAGTGAGGCTCCACAGCACAGAACGGCTAACTGAAGTGAAAGTGTGCACCCTTGTATGAGAGATTTTTAGTCTTCCACATGTGCTCACGTAACCATCTCTCTTTTCCTATGTGTGATAACTTTGTATGAGAAAAACCTCAGGAGGCAGCAAATCTAAATAGTTTTAAGTCCAAGCTTGCTAAGTTCCTGGAAGTGACAATGTGGCAAGGTATTTCTAAGTGAATATGATTGGGTTTTTTAACTTAGAAGATCAAACTCAGCACTGCATTTTTTTGTTATACATCCATACAAGTTTGATACTTTTTCAGATCAGAAATTTAGCATTCTTGTGATTTATATTATACATAGATAAAAAGAAAAAAATATATAATATACTTAGATATAGTTTATGTTGTTAGTCAGCTTTAAACTACCACAGATATTTCATTATCCCGATTACACCATCAAGTAATATTAAATAAAACTTTCTCTTCATTTCCAATTTAGAGAATGGATTATAGGATCAAATATAATTAAATCAGTGACAGAAAGTGGTAAAATTAATAGCTCAGGTTGGGCTTATTTCACAAAGCTCAGTTCGGCAGTTTATTTTGCTTTATGTTGAGTAGGTTTAATCACTACAGTGCAACTAATAAGAAATTAATTGATTTTTAAGTCCTGTAAGCAGTCTGGATCTCATGCATAGGCATTATTCTTAATTATAAAAAGTTACAGTTGAATTCTTTCAATATATGTGACTATAACACAGAATAGGCTTAAAAAGTAGGTCAACTTTTCATCACAAGTACAAAGCAATATTGTTCAGTGCAAACACCAGGATAATTTGTGATGCAAAAATTCTGCAATCACACACCTGCTAACTGAGTGAAACTGTGCATCTTGTTACTATGAGCCCATCTTAGGATTGTAAATACATTCATGTAAACACAGCTTTTTTAATACATGTGATTACCATATCTCGAAACCAAATGTTTTCCGTAAAACCATAGTATGTCTTCTTAATAGTTATATATAAATGAAACAGTTCTTTTAATCAAAACTCTTTCATCAGCAAATAAAGCAAAGGTATCTATGCCTGTATTGTTTTTCTCATAGATTTATCCTGAAGAAACTGTATTTTAAAATGTCTAAATGGTTAAATACATTCTTATGTAAGACCTGCTTGCATTTAGCTGAGCCAATTTTCTCATAAACATTATAGGTAGAATTACTCAGTTACAGACTTAGTAACTGGTTGGATAGGTTTTGTGCTTACTTTGCTAATTTTTTTGATTACTGTGTGGTTGATCTTGGTGGCTAGAACATGAATTCAAAATTGCGTTTAAAAGAGGAAATTTTCTTAAAAGATGTCATCAACACATAAATAAAATTAGAGGAAAGGCTTTTTTTAAGATTAGCTAAAAAAAATCTTTTCACCTTTTTCTGTATCTTAAAACTACTTCTTTATTGTGAGTTTACAAACATCTCCTGGAAAACCCATATGCACTGAATTCCCCCTTTCATCAGCTGGGATCTCATTCTCTCCACTTTCTGGAGGAGATGGAGCTCAGAGTTAGTGCTACTTTTAGAGTCTTTATCCACAGTTGTTTAGACAATTTTCAACTGTTTTAATTCTAAATTAGTGGAAATCTCTACTCCATTCTCTAGGCAGATATAAGATTTAACAGATTTTCAAATTCTGGTGGTTTTTTGGGTTTTTTTTAATTCATTTTTTTGTACTGCAGCACAAATTCTGTCTCACTTCGAAATACTAACTAAAATTTAACAGCGTCTAAGAATGATGTGTGACTATACAAAGAATAATTGTTGAATCTGATTATGCATCCTATTAGAGTGACCTTAGAATGACAAAACTTCAGCAAATCCAGTTAGACTACAAATAAAATCTAAGAATTTTGAATAAATTCAAGGGGTGGGTGTGTGTGTGTGTGCATTATACAGAGCACTCTGCTGTTTATTTTATGGTATCCCTGGAAGAAAAGCTGACACCTGTCAGTCATTCCAAACTTGTATTTACCTGAATACATTTGAAAACCTCATGTCCAGTATCAAGAAGCTGACAGGCTTTCAGTCTTTTTAAGTGTTTGCATCAATTATTCAGGCAATCTGCAAAGTGAAAAAGAAAGCACAGCTCAGTGGATGAAGAACTTTCATGCTGAAAGGTGCATATTGAGCCTCCAAAATGAGTTGAGGAAGGTGGGCATTGGAAGCTGGGGAGACAGTCTTACCCCTCAGTAAATGAAGGAACTGTTCATTAGTATATCAAGTAGAGGAAATAGTACCTAAACTGGTAAAGGAAGTGACATAGTTCAGTCTGAGAAACCTCAGAAATTCATTAGCCATATATTATTGCTAAGGAACTCTATGGCTTATCAATTCTATAACAGCAAATTCCTGCAATCCTCACTGTATTTCCCCTTTTAAGGAGATATGCCAAAGATCATACAGACAGAACAACATGAATGAATTGGACTAAAGAGTTTTGACTCTGTTGACCAAAATCTCATCCTGCTCCATTCCTTACAGATGGTTTTCACCAAAACTCACATTGAAATCAGTAAATGTCAGCAAGCAATATCATTTTGCAAATTTTAATTGCAAATGCAATAGAAAAGTAATCAAAAGATAGTTCAGAAAGTAAATGAGGCTGTAAAAAATGAAAGGAAACCTAGGGACCCCATCAGCAAAGCAGTTAAGTCAATGTTGTAATGTCATTTAAGCCACAATAACCATGTTATATACTGCATGTCTTTGTGATCCAGGGGAAGATTTTAACTTCTGATGTACCTTTGAAACATAAATATTCAGCTGTACCTTAAAAAAAAAAAGAGAGAGAGAGAAAAGAATCTGGTTTTTCTCATTTTGGTAGCCAAGACATCTAGTAGTGTAATGGAGTTTCTGAATTGGGGCAGTACAGAAGGAAACAGGAGGGGTGAAAAACAGAAATGTGAAAGAATCAGAATAAGAAAAAAATAGTAAATGAAAAGGTGAGGGCATTTGTGATGTGCAATGTGGTTAATTTACCAATACAGTTTCAGCCTCACTAATCCAGACTAGTAGAGCTATGCAATATATAAAAGCCGAAACTGGGCACCCTAGGGCAGGTTGTTTATTCTGAGATGAAGCCTCTGTCATGGAGCCAGTGTGAACCAGGAACAGGATAAAGCCAGTTCCTGGGCTTCATGGAGCTTGTCTGCTATGGCATTGACCTATCAGCAGCCCAAGCAGCTGGGGAAAACAGGCTGGAGGCAAGTCAGAGAAGAAAGATGGCTGAGAGGCACTTAATATTCACCTGTATCCAGCTTATAAGAGGAGTATCTGAGAAGTGTTTGCCTTTCATTTGAATCAGATGTTCTTATTTTTCATCTTTAAGCAATGTCTTATCCTTTTTCGAATCTTCCTAGATGAGCATTCTGTTTTGTCATCTCTGATGAGTAATTCATATTAATGAGTAATAATTTCAGGAAAGAGTCACATGGGTTATAAAGGTTTTCAGCATTGCCTCTGTGAACATCATGAATGTGTAAGTCATTTCCCAACACACAGAATGTGAGACGGGGAAATCAATAATTCAATGAGGAAAAAAGCTGAAGCGCATAAAATAAAATAAAAAATAAAAAAAACCACCACTTTCATTTAGATATTGTTTTCCCACATTTATTAACCTTGATTGTAATGCACAAGAGAAACTAGGTCTGCTCTCTCAAATTCTCAACAAAGAATCTTATTAAAACAGAGCCACAAGAAGTGTGCATAGGGCACATGGAGAGAGCAGGAGATCAGATCTGATCAGAATCATTGCTTTCCTGCATGCTCCAGTGCATCTCAGGGCCACTCATAGAAATAAATTAAAAAAATATATATTTTTTAAACCAAGTAATACAAATATATCTGAAATGTGGCAGATTTTTTTTCTTCACTGCAAACCTTTTCTGTGCTTTTTTCACTAATGAGAAACGCATGAGGCACATATAAATTCAAGAGACAAATGAAGCTTGAACTGCAGAAAAAAAGCAGATTTTAGAACTTTTACACATCGTTTTCTCCCACAGGTACTCCTTCATCAAGTTTTCCTCAAGACCTGTAAATCAGACGTTTGTCATCACAGCAGTCTCTATAGATAGCTGGTCTAATTTTATCACCAGAGAAGGAAATGTTAAAATTAAAGACAATAAGACAAAAGTCTTTTTAGCTGTATTGTTTGGGTTTTTTCCTCTACATGTACTTGGAAAGAAAACAAACCAAGCTATCAGCCTTGGGGAAAATAACAACCTTATAAGAAAACACACTATGTTAGGGTAGTAGAAATTTGATCCACATTCCAAAACAGGACTAATATAAAATGCAGAATTACATATATCTGGTTCACACTGTCATGTGCATAAAATCAGGTCATCAGAACACTACATTTAGACATTCATGCAATGGCACCAAGCTTTTCATTTGTTTGAAGACCTACCTGTGGGTCAGAAGTGCTCAACCTTCACTGTGCTAGAGCTACTCTAAGGAAAAACTGAGCTAACTTGTACCAGGAAAAGGGAAGGGAAGGGGAGGGAAGGGAAGGGGACGGGAAGGAATATACCCAATGCATTGTTCTGTTAATTATGTTTGGTGGGTTCCTCAAAGGAAAAGAATCTTCATTTCACTAAGACATTACCAGATATGATATGCAGATGTATTTTGGTTTATGTGAAAAGAGAACCTAGGCAGCATTTCGCTTCCAAATGGCTTTCTCAACCCATGGGTGTCTGTCCTCTAACAGACCCATGAGAGTTCTTTCCAGTCCATTATACACTACATCAGCAGCAGTGGCAGCATATTTGTTCTGTCTACCAACATCAAAAATGTAAATTTTTTTAGCTATCTTTGTTATCATTGTATAAGGAGAATAATATTTCCCTCCCCTGCCCAGTGTTTGCAACTTTAAGAAAAAAAAAGCTCAAGGAACATAGATGAGGAATTTCAGTACACAGGGAGAATGATCAGAGGGTATCTGTGAGATGTTCATTCTACATTTCGTCTCTTTAATTCCTGTTTGTAATTGGGAATTAACCTTGGGGAGCTGTTATGGAAAGGAGTGCAAAGAAAAAAAACACAAAAGGAAAAGAAATTTTGTGGTTTCTCACATTTAAAATAAGGTTGTATAAAAGAGACACAGAAAGAGATGCAGTCATTTTTGTGCACCTTGCAATGTTTATATGCACTCCCTCCTTGACAAAAATGTGCATTCTCTCAGGCTGCTCGCCTTCATGCTACAGACAGAGGATGCCGCACGAGAGCAAGGAGACATCTGAGCTAGCATAAAACTGCCTTGCTCAGTTATCAGTGGCATTTCAGCCTCGGAGGCTGAGTCATGCTGCTGAGGTTGGGTGACCTTGGTGGGCTGCAGAGCCTGAGGTTCCTCTGCCGGCTGTGAGATAAAACCATCTTTTCTGCACACTGCTGATGTGAGGTGTGCAATCCATTAAGGTAGCAAAGCATTAAATATATGATAATGGCAGTGAATTAGAAAATGTTTTGTTTAAGTATTTACTTACTTTGTAAATGTAGTCTTTGGGTATTCAACTTTAGGCAGTCTACAGTGGGCTTTCCTGTTGGAGAGGTGAGGTTTTATAGCATTCTTTACAAACTAATGACTTGAGCTTTCAGACACTTTTAAAATCCATTTTCTACACACCTGTGTGTATACCATACTATAATGTCAATGGAGGTAATTATTTTCACTCTTCAAAGTCAACATAATGACAAGGTGTGATTTGTTATCCATTACTGTACTTTCTATATAATTCATTGTGGAATTTAACAATATATTTACCCATCTGACTAAATTAATTACAATTCATTAGAAAAATATATAAACAAATTAAATCAGGCACAAAATTACACCTATCTCACTAGCGTCTCTCATTTTAATGCTGTGTTGTGCTTGCTGTGATTATCATTTCATGGTTTGGGAATAAACTGGTACTAAACTATTACTAAGAGTTAGAATAATGCCATCCCACACTATCTTAATTTACAACTTGCTTATCTTCTGGACACAAAAATTGTTTTAAACAGTTCCCAAGGAGATCTTAAAATTCCCTAGAAAAAGTTAATAACCTTCTGAGCAAACTTACTTGGTTTGCAAACACATAGATTTTAAGGAGACTTATTAATAGATTCTTATCTATAAGTATTTCAGACTACATTATATAATGTCTTCTAATGTATTCTTCCAGACTTCTTCTGAATTAATAAAATAAAATATTATAAATAATAAAAAGTAGCTTTTCCTATTGGAGACAAAGATCAGTCTAAAGCTGTATAAGTTATATTAGATAAACAACTAAAATGAGATCATATGTACTATAAGTGCCTTTTTCAACAGCGTAGATCAGAAGGACATATATGAAGCCATCAGAAAGGTGGATTAACAATGCATAATAAAACTAGGTACGAAAAAATATAACATCTCTGCTGCTTGCTCTGTAGATATTGAAAGCTGACCAAAAAAGGTCATACAACCTGATTTCTCATTCTTAATAAGGACTCAGCAGAAATTTGGATGTCTTAAACTTTATATTCTTAATCTGAGCAAGTAGCATTTTACGCTACTCAAGTAAGAACACATAAAAGTAAAAAAAAAAGGTCTAGGGGAGTTGTAAAATTAGTGTGACAAAAACAAAAAAGGTAAATACATTTACCTAGTGGTAGTTCAAAGCCCTTGACAAGGGAAAGAACGCAAATTATTATTAACTAATGAAAATGTTTCTTATCCTGCACAGAAAGATTGCAAAAGATGAAGGAAAAAGGCATGAGAGATCTGAGCTGAAGTGTGGGTCAGTGTGAAGTTGCATGTCTGTCAGACTCACTTTGTAAGGTTGTTCACTGAGGACAGTTCATTTACCTAACATGTTTTTCCACACAACCCATGCAAATTAAACTATAAATAATAGTAAAGATATCATAAATCTCACATTGTTCACAAAGTAAACATGAACTTGATCTCCATCTCTTCTCATTGTGTTCACAGACGTCTATTAGATTCCAAGTTAGAAATGCTGAGGTTCCTTCAGGTGGCAATACAGATAGCCAAGTAGCTCTTTACTACTTTGTTGACCCTCCAGTTTAATCTTTTCCATGGTTTTGCAAACCAGTGCACTTCGTTAATGAAGCACAAGTAAAGCAGTCTCCTGCCTTTCCGGAGAATAAAGACACAAAGGTTTCTTAAATCTTCTTGTCTGGCAGCACTCAGTGGTTTTGGATTAAGAATAGAAACAGTATATATCATAGAATCACAGAATCATTTTGGTTGGAAAAGACCCTTGGGATCATCGAGTCCAACCATCTACCCTACTCTACAAAGTTCTCCCCTA
>JAOXNO010000001.1:125735266-125778516 GCA_028565335.1 Limnodromus scolopaceus
GCTTAACTTGGTGTCATCTGCAAACTTGCTGATGATACACCCTATGTCCTTATCGAGATCATCAATAAAGATGTTAAGCAGAAATGGTCCCAACACTGAGCCCTGAGGCACACCACTTGTGACCAGCCGCCAGCTGGATTTAAATCCATTGAGTACCACTCTTTGGGACCTTCCAGCCGGCCAGTGCTTGATCCAGTGGATTGTATGCTCATTCAGGCCATGTGTAGCCAGTTTTTCCACAAGAATTCTATGGGGGACAGTATCGAATGCTTTTCAAAAGTCCAGTTATAGAATATAGCCTTTCCTTCATCCAATATAAGCCTGTTTTTCTTCTTTCCTAGGGAAGTTGAATTTGCGAAGAGGAATAAAACCCACATTAACCTTTTTCATCTCAGATCTTCAAAGTTATGTAGTCATCCAAATTTACCAATGACATAAACTAATTTGTTTAGCTATCCATTAATAGCTACCAGGAATGACTTTGTGTAGTCAAAAGAAACTGACAGGCAATTTGAGACATTCCTATCACTCATCTTGTAGATACCACTTGCCAAGTATAAGTGGAGGTAGATTGTGCCAGTATCTTCTGTTTCCACTTCTCCAGGTGATGGTATGTGTTCACTCTTAGGTCTGTGAATTTGATTCATTTCCCTGGATGTGCAGTTTTTGCTGACATTCAGCTTTGAGCCAAGTATACATTAGCATAATACACTGTCTAAATGCAAGACATTTTAGGGCTATATCCAGCTATGTATGTAGGAATATTCTAACTTTCATTTAAAGCTATGTAAGTACCTTAATATCTTCAAAGCCACATATTTTATTGTTAGATGGGGTGGTAATACATCTTCAGCTCAGACCACTGAGGTGAAGACAGGTACAACTGGGCTGAGTCAAACTCTAGAAACACACTGCAAGAGTGAACTAAACTTCTCTTAAAAAGCTCTGTCAATCATCACTGAACCACAATCCTCACTTCAGGACAGTATATGTTAGCTAGAGGTACCTGTCTGGCAGGATCCCATGGGAGGCAGTTCTGAGGGGCAGAGTGGCACAGAAAAGCTGATGATCAAGGGCAACCTCCTCAAAGCACAAGGATGATTTATTACATTGTGCAGAAAGTTAAGGAAGAGTTATCAAAGGCCAGCATGAGTAAACAGGGGACTCATGACTGAGTTCAAATGCAAAAAAGTATTCAGGAACAGGGACCAAGGACAGGATTCCTAGCAGGAATCATAGAGCAATCCTATAGGCTGCTGTAGCTTACAGGTTTGGATTTACGAAAGTCGTAGCTCAGCTGGAGTTGAAACTAGCAAGGGCTATGAAGGGCAACAACAGGGGCTTCTATATATACGTCATCAACAAAATTAAGACTACACAAAATATGGGGCTACTGTTTAATTGGACCAGATACCAAATAACAAAAGACATAGATAAGTCTGTGGCTGAAAACAGCCAGCATGTATTTTCCATCTGTGCATGATGACTTTGTTTTCTACAAAGAAATGACTGGCTTTGTGAATAAGAGGACCACTGCAGAGGTCATTTACCTTAAATTTAGCGATGCTTTCAGTACAGATTCCCAAGGGTCTTATTGCCAAACTGGTGAAATGCATCTTTGATAGGAGGACAGTAAGGTGGGTAGAAAATTATCCAAACAGCCAAGCAGTGGCCAATTTGCAGAAATACTTGGGAGGGGAAATCATACTGAGGCCAACACTGACGTTTTTTTATTAATGATCTGAATGATGAGGTGCAATGGATCCTAGGAAATTTTATGGATGATATCAAACTGGGGCAGTGTGGCTGATGTCAAATCAAGAGAAGGGTTTCTGTTCAGAAGGACCTTGGCAGTCTGAATAAATGTGTTCACGGGAAATTTATCAAGCTCAACCATGGGAAATGCCAAGTCTTGCACCTCGGAGGACAAATCTGAGAACTGGTAGAGACTGATGCGTGACTGGCTGGAAAATAAATTTGCAGAAAAAGACTTGGGCTACCAGTGGATATCAAGCTGTCGTGAGTCAGCAGTGTGCCCTGGTAGCAAAGAAAGAATACTGCATCCTGGGTTGTAATGTCAAAAGTGTAGCTAGTGGGTGAAGGGATATTTCCCTCTTCTCAGCACTGGTGAAACACCTCTAGAGTGCTGGGTCCAGTGCTGGGTTTCCCAGCCCAGTATAAGAGAGATATGAGCATACTGGAGTGAGTCCAGTAGCGTTCCACTGGTCAGAGTTTTGGAGTAGATGGCATACAAGGAGAGATGAGAGAACTGGGTTTATTCACTCTGAAAAAAGAGTAGAGTAATGGAGAAACTAAAGGGAGGGTGTAAAGAATATAAAGCCAGGCAATTTGGAAGTGCACAGCAAAAGCACAAGAGGCAATGGACACAAATTGCAATGAGTGGAAGCTTAGTGAGAGAAAAAAGGCCTTCATGAGAAGGGTGGTATAGCAACCCAGATAGTTGATGTAAACTACACCCTTGGGTATATGCAAAACTCAGGCCCTGGTTTTGGTGGGGAGTTGGACTAGGCTTCCCCCTCAAACTAAATTACTCATCATTCTATCATCTATTTTGTGTTACCATTGCACCGGCAATGTATCATTCTTTAAAATTTACAATAAATAATACATATTTTTCTGATATGAGGCAAAATATACTCTGACATAGTATATGGCAGAAAAAGATAGAGTGAATTATTTATAACTACAGTTTTATGGAGGAAAACAAGGATGAATTCCTTGGGATTTGATACCAAAACTGAAAGCACAAATTATTTTCTCTATTTATTTAAAAAGGGTAACTATGCACTTCATGTTATAATTCCTAAAAGTTAAAAATGAACATTGAGTCATTTTTCATAAAGCAGCTAGTGGGCTGATCAATCCATGCAGATTTTAATTTTCAATTTTAACAGATAACATTCTGGATCTCTTCTTATAGTCATAAAACCCCAGAGAATAATTCCCAGTGTAGCACATCTACACTTCCTTCTTCCTCAACAGCAACAACTTGACACTTAGAATATCATCACATGCAACTGAAACTGTCAAACTATTCCTGCTTCTCTTGCTATTTATGAGTAGTTTTGAACTGTTCACTGCAAAATTTATCCATAAAATTACCTTTAGAATTTTAAGCAAACTCACCATGACTAAATTTCCTTCAGAACTATTACCATGATTATTTACTAGTGCTCTAAATGAAAGCAATGGATATCCATCTTCATCCTCTTCCTGGTGTGGACATCATAATATGTCCCTTAGCAGTAAACACAAAAATTTTTTATTATATTCCTATACAGCAACAGAAATATATAAAACGTGTTGCAAGCCAAAGAATACATCTGTACTCAGAGTAATTTAAAATGTAATTTGAATATGACAGTAACTAACTGTAATGCTCCTGTTTCTCATGTATACATCTCAACAGGCATGGTAAACCTTGTTTTAAAATATTTGTCCTCCTCCATTAAGAAAGTTCACCTGTGCCTTTTTTCTTCTGAGGCAGAGAATGCATTCGAGTGGCATGCATTTGGGAGCTTAATCACAGTCCTTGCTAAATCCTCTATATAGAAAGTCAACAGACTGTGTTAATTGGACCAAACCTTTGTACCACACACATCTCTCTGAACTGATTAGCTGTGAACAAAGTATATTTATAGTTCCCAGTTGTGGTGTACATAACCACTCACCCAGGATCAGATCTCTCCTCTGTGGGCTAAAGGACTCCACAATGAACTGGTTTGGTTTCCAAAAACTAAGTCTAATAAAGCCTTTCTGGCAATCTCTATATTATTTAAGTTCCCAACATTGTTGATCTTGTTTCCAACTTTAACCCCTTGGAAATCATAACAGATAGAACAAACATTCACAGATAATTTCTTAAGCATAGCTTTTTATGCTGAGTCTACTCAAAAATTACTACAGGGCTACAAAATAATTAATTTCTGGCAATACCTGTCAGTGTTTTCACCTCTTAGAAGGGTTTTTGTGTTTGTATCAAGGTGTTCAGTGGAAATTGCCTATTGTACCTGCTTCTTCAGGTTTTAGTCCTGGCAGCTGGGCTGATTCCCTTGCTGTGAAAGTACACTATATTTGAAAGCAGACTCCAATACCTATGCCTGAGGTAGACACCTAAGGTTTCAGTCACTATCAATGGATAGGAATAAGACTTAGAAGGTATTGTTTTCCTCATCCTAAATATAAAATTCTAAGATAGGCTAGGTAGATTGTGCCCTCTAAATGTATATCCTCTCCATCTACAAAAAGATCCTGGGGTGACTCACTCGGGTGCCTATATTGCACACCTGATAGAACATCCAGAGTCAGTAGCAGCCCCATTCTTTACAACTCCTTGCCACTCCACTCCATCTGCAAAACAGACGCTGTGTTTTCCCGGTGAAAGTTAAAACTGTAAAGCTATGTCGCAAAGCATGAGAGGAATTCATAAGGTGACACTGCAGAGTTCTTAAAATAGTACATGCCTCCTGGAAAGACTGAGTTACTGGGAGGAATTTACATGAGGAGAAGCTACAGTTTGTTAGAGAAGGATACACAGTCTGTTGCTAGAAATAGAGTTAGAAGGACTAGGGTGTGAGAGGAGGAAGAGGAATTAAACACTGCAACCAGCAGTCAGCTGTTCAAAGAGAAGACAGGGTGAAAAATCAGATTTCTTATAAATATCTGAAGTAGAGATTAAAGGAAGAAAAAAAGTTAAAGCTTTCTCGTGCAAGACTTGCAAGAGAGATACAAATAGTTTTATGACAGACAGAAAAGTCAGCCTTTGGACAACTCTGATGTGAGCAGTTAGGAGTAGAGTAATGTTGGTAACAGTAAAGCCAAACACAGAAAGTCGTACTCCATGGGGTAGAAGACCAGAGGAGGAGTTTTCAGGACTGCAATAAGAGGTCAGGCTGTCCTAGTGTTGTAACTGAGAAAGCAGAGTTAAGCGACAGCTCCCATTCTCTACACTCACTCAGGCATAAGGGTTGCATTCAGGGGGTGATCTCGGTTACAGAACCCAACAGGACATTCAAAAGGCTTTCTGTCTCAGGCAGAGGAAGCAGGTCATACCTTGGTCTTGCTAAAAGTCTTTGCAACAGTTTTCAGGGCCCAAGATATTGCAGCTTGTCTCTCTAAGAGCTCTCAAAGTGCATTTGAAGTTGGTTTCCCACAAAGCTCAATATCACCTCAGCTAGGCAGAGACACACAGAGTCATAGCTTCTCCTCGCTCTCTTCTGACAGTTTAGCAACCAGCACTCACAAGGACACCAATTACAAGACCCAATGACACTCCTCGAGGCATCTTAAATTTTCAGCAATGCAGTGCAATTAATTGTGAGGACACATAACACCGTAAAGACTGCTGACCTAGGAGAGATAAATGAAAGGCAGGAGTGTTTAAGAAGTTATTTGTTGATGCCTTAGCTAAAACAAGATAGAAGTCAGAGGATTTGGTTGACTTGACACACTTCAATGATAAAATGCCTGACTTGTACAATATATTATTAAGGCCTTTTATTATTCTGTGACAATTTAGAAACTCTTAGTCAAGAAGTGAGATGGGATATCAATAAATAACAAGAAGAAAAAAGAGTATGTGAGTACAGCATGTTTTGATGACACCAACAGTTCAGATGAGGAAAACCCTGGGTGAGGTGGAAGTAGGAAGAGATTGCTAATCTGGTTTGAATATTCACACATTCACGCATTCAATGTCCCCACAAGTGGGACAGCAAAGGCTATGTACATAGTAGTTTTTAATCCTGCTTCAGCATGAAAGGGAATCATATTATGTGGGGAAGTTGAATAACTGCATATGTCAGTTTTGGAAATAAACTACTTGAAATAAGAGACAGAAATGAAAACAAAATCTGTTTTCCCAGGAAAGTGGACATGATGTTTCTGGAAAAACTGTATACAAATTAATTTTGCTTCAAGAAGGCACAGCTATATCAGGGTATAGGAATATGTTATCTAAACAGTTGTGCTAGCTGAAGGAAGTATGTACTTCACCACAGCCCAGATGCATAGTGTTGCCCCTTTGACGAAGACAATTGCTGCCCTCATGTGTGGCAGCATGGATACATAAATGGCGGCAAGGAACAGGTATATTGTAATGGGCTGTTGCCTGTACCAGATTCTTGGAAAACCTGGATTTTTAGTCTATTGCTGGAGGGAGAGATAAGGGCATGTGGGGCAGCTGCAGCAGAAGCTGAAGCATGGTCTATCCAAGACTCCCTTCCCTGAAATCTCCAGCTGATATTGCAGCTCTCCATAAAGTATCTTATTTCAAATAAGCAGGTTGCGTAAGGGTTAGCTGTTTAACCTAGTCCAATTCATTTTGACTTAGGAGTTCAGTTGAATTCATCATAGAATGTGTCAGAGTCAGGGACATAACGTAGACCTAAGACAACACATCTGTCCGTAGCCTAAATGTCAGATTGCCATGGTCACTAGTACAGCTAGTGAATTCCTAATTCATATATGAGCTCTTACTATAGCCACACAGGCTTTTCTTTTTCCCTACAGTGTTCTTCTCCTTTTTGGTACTTTTCAGGAAAGCTTACTTTCTATCTATATTCCTTATATTTTGGACAGTCCTGAGGGAATTTCCTATAATTCACTTTAGAAAAATTTAAAAAAAAAGGGAGGGTGAGGGAGAATTATTTTCTGAAGCACAAAAGAAGAAGATAAATATTGATCTTAAGTCCTCAGTGAAAAACATACAATCAGCCACTACCCAAGAAACATCACTGAGATGTTTCTGATTAACAACTAGTGTGTGTTGATTAATTAGGGCACATTTGGAATCCCAGTAGCTGTTCTCATTGGCTACCAGAGATGAGGAGCACAGTGATACCATGGGGCTCTTAACTGTGTACAACATATCTATAGCACGCTTAGCCCTGAACCCTTCTAAAATGGAACAGCTGGAGAAGTCTTGCCCGTAATTACCAGGGCGACTCAAAAAAACATTAAACCATTAATGGAGATGACATTCAGATGAATGTGAATGTCTGTACCTGTGAAGGCGGCACTTGTACACAAGCTACCTGTTCTTGAATTCCATTGCTGGTTTCCATAGTCCTGCTAGTTCTCTTTTCATGCACAAGCCTTCCCAAAACTACCATTGTCACCTCCCTGTGTACACAGGCTATTCATATACTTTTGATTCAAACAGACAGGTTTTGACTGACAGTTACTCTAAGATGTTTGACTTTTCAAGTGCTTGGTTTCAATTTCTTATTTGTAGAGCAGAGGTAAGAACATCTTCCAGCCTCGTAGTTGTGTATAATAAGGAGTAATAAATCAGAAACTGCAAGATGCTTGAGAATAAGGAGTTAAGCCATTCTGATAAAATTTCATTTTTAATCGCCATTGACTTTTGGCTCTTTGGGTTTACTCCTAAGCACCTACTGTCAGAACAAAGTTTTATTCTGTCCAGAGACAGCTTTAGAATGAACCAACATACAGTAGCTTATTTTTATTCTCACTGACTTTTTTTTTTCTGAGAAGTGCTTCCAAAAGTGTTAATAATATTTTGGTTTCATGCTGGATTTGACTTGTTCATTGTTTCTCTCTACCTTACTTATTTACACAATCTTATTTACACAATCTTATTTACACAATCAATTTACACATGACTTACATGGATTTCATATGGAAATAGTTCTTGATTCCACAGCAGAAAACTGGAAATATACAGGGAAAAAAAAAAAAGAAAAAGTGAAAAAATATGAAGACATTTTCCTACACAGGGGAATTCATATGAAGCTTCCTCTTCTTCTATCAACTTCGCCCACCTAAACAAAAGCAACAATAAATGTTTTATAATGAACCATTCAATTCATTTCATTGAGGAAATTATGCTCAGAGGAAATTACGAGTGTTCAAAATGACAGAACAAAAATTCAGTTTCAATAAAAATCTCTTCACCATCATTAAATTAACAGGATTTTGGTGTGACTTCATCCACCTCAGTTACTTTTTAGTTCTCAGTAGGTTTTTTTAACAAATAAAAAAATCAGTCCAAGAGCTCTCACAGCTGAGACTTAGCTTGCAAAAACTTGTTCAGCTTCCCACATGTGGGATGTGTGGTACAAAACACTTAATTGGAATGCTGACATGGGTTACATGCCCATGATTAGAATTCTGCTGCCATCAAGAGCATTTTTCTTTTATAGCAGATCACAGACATCAGTAATTAGATTATTGTCATGGTGAATTTTCACTGAAGCAACAACTTCAGCTCCCTCTATATGGAGAAGCCTCTAACTAACGAATTACACTTTGCTTACTCTTGTCACAAATTAAATCAGTGTATTTGATTCTAACGCTGATGTTGCTGTCCACTTCTTGCAGGAAAAGTTCAGTGAGTTGACTGCAGAGACCCTCATTGCCACAACAAGGCATGAAACTGCCTGTGCTCTATTTTTAAAACAGTAAACTTTGCAGTGTTATTTTACTTTTACAAAAAGAAATTTCACATGTAAAGGCACTATTGCTTGAGAAATAAACCAAATCAAATCAGAGCAAATTTGATTTCTTTTCTTCTGTCCTGAATGTCTGTGACTCAAGGGAACGATTTCCAGCTTTGTTATACTTTGTTGTAGAGAACACTGATTGGATGCAGAACAATCTCTTTCAAACCATCAAAACAAGCACCAGAGCTTGAGAGAACAAGCAGCTCACCCCTGCTGCCTCAACTTCATCTGGGCTGACCACCTGTGGTACTTTTTGTACACTGCAAAGCCAGTTAATTGCCTTAAACGTGTGACATGGCTCTGACTCTCTGTTCTTGGCAATCTAAAATCAGAGCAATTCATTTGAGGATTTTATTAACAAATGCTGTGGATGTCTTCCCTTAGGTAGGACAAAATCCTGGCAACTCTTAAACAGCACCTTCAATCCGGAGACTACTTCTAGCGTGGTCATGTATCAGGGAGAAAAAAATGCAAGACAGCAGCAAGAGAAAAGATAGTACACATTCTCTTTCCACAGACTGAAAGCTGAGGCATAGACAAGGGAACGGCTTCACTGAATCACTTGGTTGTTGGTGAGGCTGGAATGAAGCCTGGTACTCTGGCTTTCCACATAATGTCTTACCTACCAAGTTGATCAGAGTTTCATTCACCCTTTAATGAGTTCCTTGTTCTCCAAAACTTCAGTAAACATAAAGATATAGAAGAAAGCTACCCATTTAAATCTCAGGTCAGATAAATTTGAAATGCTGCTGATTCTAGCTAACCAGTTCTCCTTACTCATCTCTTCACTAAATGTTTGCCCACATATCATCAGTCTTTTGCTCAACACCAGCAAAAGTAAGAAAACAGTCACTCTTCCTAGTACATTTCAAAAGTTAATCACATCTAACCTGAGTTATGATTGCTTTTCTAATGGTGGCTGATCTTCCAGAATGACACCACCGCTAGTCCTGCTACTTGAATTCTACACCAAAGCCCAATCTTTATGTAGCCTTTGAAGATGAGAACATGAAAAGAAGGGGTAGAAGCAAAGCATTACCACAGGCAGGCCCTCATTTCAGAAATTCAGCCCTTTGAGATTTGTCATACACAGCACCTGAACTCCATGCTGGCAACATGAATTTCAAAAGATGTGAATCATCCATCACCTAACCTTGTATTAATATTAATGGGAAGTTTCCCATAACTTTCAGCTTTTTGTAGTCTGATGGCCTTCAAGGATGTCTTCATGGAATCTGGCTGCTTCAGAAATTCAAAAGTTCAGAAATTCAGAAGTTCAGACATTTCTATCATAGTACCAGAGCCAAACTTGCATTTGGAGCCTCTGAAATGATGGATTTTGTGTCAGGTTAATGAGAGCAATGTGAGTGGTGTGGAAACCACGTAGGTGTAAACACATAGTTTTCTAGTAATATTGTGATATTCATTGTTCCATTTCAACAGTGGCATTTCTGAATATAGGTCACAGTACTGGTCTCTGTAATATAATAACAGCCAACTGGAATTAAAAGTGTATAATCAAGTAAAATGTACTGTTCCAACAAAGGCCTCTGAGTTACAGCTACAGAAAATAGATCAGGCTGAAAGATCATGTCACAGAAGCTTGCAAAACCTTAGGACAGACTGAGCAATAATATGAATTAAGGTAGCTTGCACCAGTAATATGCTGAAAGCTTCACAGAATGTTAACTGAAAAACAGGAACAAAAAGTAAAACACCGGTGGAACACAGCAGAGGAGAAAATGGCACTGAGATGACACGTACAATTTCAAAACCACCTAGGAAAATGATGAAACCAAACAGTTGTACAGTCTGATAAATATCAAATAGTATCTGTAGAAGGAAAGGAAAATAAGGAATTTGGAGAATAAATGAAGAGCTGGGATTCAGAACAGCACAAACATGCAGGCAAATTGGACCAGATGGTCCTTTTCCCTTTCTGTCATAACTTATGTTCTTGGAACCTGCAGTCTAAAACTGATTTGGGAGACAAAAATTCCCCCTGTCTCAATTGACAGTCATTGATGCTTCTGGCTTTATTTGCTCTATTTCCTATCCCCAGTAATCACAGACCATAAAGACACATCTCACCTTATGCCCTGTGTGGGAGGAATTGACTTACAGAGGTAATCATTTCAAATATAAAATGACAATAAAGGACTAGCCTGGATCTTTAGGCTCAGGCTGGAACAAGGAGTCTTGCATAAATAAACCTGCAGTGGCATTACCCCTGGAGGACATGCTTCCCCCTAACTTGGATGGCATTTTCCAGCTGGTTACAGCAGCCACCAGTATAATTATTGTTTATGACAGGGGGCACCAACAACCAGTGATCACACTGACTGAGTTTTCATAGCTCACTGAACAGGTCTGAAATACATTTGAGTCATTGACCTGAAATACTCCATATCTCCTCACCTGGAGAGAAGCTGTGGATATGTCAGTACCATGGGATACATATATCCTAGATGTCACATATACACAGGTTGTGGTGAAAGCTCTGAAATTCCCTCTTACAGGTTAAGAAATCCCCTTTTAGACGTACACCTGTTGAAATTTATCTATATTTCCCTCAGTGTAGGAAACATTTTATGTGATTATAAATTAAAAGCTTATTATGGACATTAACAAAATTCTTTGGAAATTTCGCCCAGATGCCATATATTAAGTTCAGCAAAAAAAGTTTCCCTTCTGAGGAAACTTTTAATATAGCAATCCTTACGTGTGCTCCTCTATGCTCACATGAGCTCCTTCACCTGTTTCCTTCCTTACCAGCGTGGCAAAGGGTGGGCAGGAAGGAGCTCTCCTATGCAATAGCACAATCTTTTTGCTCTGAGAAAAAAATGTTATGGAAGTAAAGTATCCACCTGTGTTCTCTCCAAACTTGTCAAGTGTGACTCCCGAATACACAGCCAACTGGCTCCTGTGCATACTAAGAACGTCATGCCAGAACCCAGAGTATTTGGCAACTAGATGTAATGACATCTCTGTGGATGTAGGTTACTGGCATGTTAGTAGCATACTACAGTTTAGGACAGTTCTTTGTCTCCTCGTTGTTACATTGAGCTGCCTAACAGTGGATTACAGCACGTAATAACTAAATCCTACTGTACTTCAAACTTCCATGGGATCTGTTGAATGAAAAAGTGCTGAGTTTATCCTCTGTTAAGCAGGTGCACTTATAATTCTAAGAAAGCTCACAAACAGCAATTAGAAGAAGAAAAATGAAGATGAGGGAAAACTGTTGGAATACGTACTTTTCTACTTTAAATGAATACATTCCTGTTAATGCTTGTTCAACTTTAACCATTTCCATGAGTGCAGAATTTGGTCAATGGGTATAAAGCATGAACAGTCTGCAGACTTTGCACCATGAACAAACTTAAGTTGCTTATGACTATTTAAAACTAGAATTTGCATAATGAAATAGGAGGGGCGGTGAAAAAAGAAATAAATCAAGTGTGTATATAAAAATACATTTACACATGTGTGTGCTTGATAGTTTGTATTATTATATTAAATTAAAATTCCCCTGAAAAATTATTTCTGTATTCAGATTTCAAAAATGAAACTATAAAGTATCATAAATTGATGAGCCTTTTGCAAATTTCCTGTGGTGCAAATTTTGCCATTCATGTCACCAAATAACATTAGTCGCTGTGATCACAAGGATTAAATCACATGGCCTTCATTTTAACTTTATTTTCCACTAGAACATTCCCTTTGTAAAGGAAAATGAGACTTTTCTCATTCTACACTCTAGCTGCAAGGCAATCTTTAATTGGCACATATGCCCTATTGAAACTGATATGACACCTTATGAGCAGGCATTATGCCATCTAGACAGATGGGTATGAGCATAGGTGCAAGGCATGCCAGAAAACAGAGTGTTTATCAGGGTTGTGTGGAAGGGCCAGACTCCTCCCCAGAAATACTGAGAGGGTAGTCTGCGCAGATTAACGGCACTTTTATGAGGTTGGGGTATGCCATCACCATTCCAGTTTGGCCCTGCATTAACAATGGAAAAGCAAAACAGAGATTTCAAAGCCATTTTAAGTGACCTTTTGTATTTCTGAACTCATCATGAAGGGAGTAAAGAGATATTTTCCCCTTTTGGCACTTTACTGGAACCTCTCAATTAGTCTTAGCCAAAATATTTCAGCAGTGCTGTCGAGGTTCCTGCCAAAAGCCAATGCATGACCTTTTATTAGATTGTATGCCCTGAAAACCCTTTTGCTACCATGGGTCTTATTTACACTTTGCACATTGGTAGACTCTATTAAATCTGTTGCTCAAAGTAAATGGGGATGAAAAAATACCTTCTTTGTTTATTACTAAATAGTTCACAATTAACATTGAACAGCAAATAAGGAAATATTTTGTCTCTTTGAGGAAACCATATGTTTTGTGTTTTAAAGTACTTGTGGTAATATTGGTGGAATAGCTAATGTAAAATGAATGCCATCTGCTGACTAATACAGAGTATTTACAAGGGCAAATAGTCCAGATAACTGCTCTTCTTAAATGACTATACAACCTGACATGATATTGTCTGGACAATTATCTGAATCTATTCCAACTTTTTCCTTTCTTTTTCCCCTCCTGTGACTGCCGTTATGTGGAGTGCTTATGCAGAACCCCACTGACGATGGCAGATCTACCAGTTGTCACTCATTCAGAATTGTTGTGAGAAACCATTCAGTCCCTCTGAGAACAGAAAGATGAAATAATGGAAAACATCACCCAGAAATTCTGGCACATGCAAAATGGGCCTGCAGTCTTAAATGTGATGGGCAGTAAAGCTGTATTGGGAGGTGGATAAATAATAAGTTACTGAGCTCTGCTTATGCCCTGCAGTGTGCATGGAAAACAGGCACCAGCAGCACAGCAAGGACATACAGATAAGCCAGTAATGTTGTCCAGGGAGTGGGGTATGCTCTCTGGAAAAAATAAATAGGAATTTATAATTTTTTTGAATTTATTAATTTTTTTTAATTTAATTTATTTATTATGATGATGATTCATTATAGTGATAATAGGCTTGCACAATGTCTGGAATTTCAATGAGAAAATAGACTTCTGCCTGATGTTTGCTTTCTACTGTGTTCAAAAGAGCAGGGCCTTTTATACATTCAGGACTGCATAAAAAATGCTGGAATCCATCACTGCTTTCTCACTCTGGCAGACACAACTTGCTTTGCTTTGATATTTGATCTAATCAGAAGAAACCAGACTAATGCCTATGGTATTATAAATAATCTTAAATTATTTCTACTGGTGGGCAACAGTCTTGCAACAAGTATATGAGAAATAATTGAAGGTGAACCAGACCTGCTTGTCATCTGCTTTGTTATGGCATGTAAAGCATTTGGTTGAAATGCACATAGTACCCTGGGCACCATGAAGCAAGACACCTTTCTGCCAGTTTGTCTGTCTCCAAATTGCACTGAACTCAGTTATCTTCTATTATGTCAGCAATAAGGGAATGGCAGGCGAATACAAACACTTTGGGTAGATGGCTTGTTCTGTCAATCCCTCAGTATGTGTTTTGCCTGCAAACAAAGCATATTCTTGAAGATATTTACAGACACAATATTCTTACACACAGAAAAATCTCTTGCTTTGCAGCTGCAGAAAGATCTCTAGGATGTTATATAGGTTGAAACTCTCTGTTCAAAAGCTTGAGTTGATATCCTAGATACAGGCTCCTGGTACAAAGTACCAGCATGGATCCCAGTAGCTTTTCATCAAAGTCAAGAGTTCAGAACTTATTTATCTATTCCAAAGACTTTTGTTCTACCACAAATCAGCAGATTTTGAGAGATTCCAAACTGGAAACTTTTCCCAACAGCACCTTCCAGTGACATCTTTGAAAAGCCACCAAATGGTAGTACACGAAACTAGACTGCATGTTCTCAGACAAGTACATTGTCCATTCAATATTTTCTAGTATAATTGTATAAAAAATATCATAACAATAATAAAAAGTGAGATATGTGACTTTCATTCATAAGGATTTATAGCTATCTTCCAAGTTCTTTATAGTACTCAGTTACCTGAATCTGATAATCACAAGGGAACTCAGGGGTGACATAGCTGCAGAGATACAACCACTTCACTTAGTGACATAACATTCAAAATTTTTTCATTAAGTGGCATGGATAGTATGTGGATAGCAATTTCCATTCCAAAGTTTCTGTTTTAAGGCACACTCATGAAGAAGTGAGCCTCACACCAGTCTTTACCTCTGCACCTCCAGTCCAGGTTAGACCTGTGTGATGGGTTGATCCCAGCCAGCAACTAAGCACTCATGGAGGATCAGGAACAAATGAATGAGCTGGCTTTTGATTTCACAAGTAAATCAATTTGGTCTTTGAAGTCGAAATCATTCTCTGCTTCAAATTCATTTGCGTTTAAGTTGCTAATTTGTGACAAAAGCACCAAAATAAATATTTTTTCAGCTTCAGCCCTACAGGTATAAAATGGAAATTAGTGGTATTTTTGAAAGGGTATAAAAAACAATATGTATTAGGTTCCTCAGTTAGTAGTCTCTATTCCCCAGAGCTATATCTACAGAGAGAAACAGACCTTTCAGGAGAGATTCTCAGACACACAGGTAAAACCTAGCTACTGCCACACAGGAGTCCTGAATCATTCTACAGACCCCTCTTTCTCTCCAGTGACCACAGCTCAAGGGTCCTAAGTTAGGTAGCTAAGTACAGATTCTAATGAAAGCCATGTGGGTACTCCCCTTCCTCCCACTTTTTATTAACCTGATCAGACCCCTTGGAAACTCTGTATTCCCATCGGTGATATTTTATGTCAGAACTCATTTGAAAAAACTGTCCCTAGAGCACAAGACAGGTCGTCAGTCTCTCATGAAATTGATTTGGCAAAGCTAAAGGAAATCCACACAACCACACTCTGATATTGTTCAGTGTGTGTTATACAAACATGTTTGCATTGACACCGAATATTTTGACAATTCCGTGTTAGTCCAACAGATTTACAGGCCTGAATCACACAGCAACATCCAGTTTTCAGAAAGAAACTAACATTAACAAACAAAGTGATATTTTCAAATGCATTAAGGTTTTTTATTCAGTTTAATTAGATAAAAATGAACAGCACACATTAAAGAGCTTTAAGGTACCAATAACCCTGATCATTTGGTGTGCATTGACATTGTCACTAAAATTTTACCCCAACCATAAGATCGTTTTTGTCTATATTGTTGACTGGAAGGAGAGTTAGTCTCAGTAGAGGAAAAACTGGCTGGTTTTTAAATTGACTTTGAAGTTATCCATAGCCTACTTGAAAGCAAGTTTACATATAATGTGATGTCAGTTACAGTAGAGTAATTATTGCAATGCTTTATTGCTGCTGTGAATATCTACATACCTATACACACTAATAAAACTAAGATCAGAATCTGGTTCCTAAAATCTATTTTTGCAACATCAGATTTCTCTCTTTTGAAAACAGTTCTCAGTCCTTCAAAGACTTCAGAGTGAGGAGACTCCATAAGTCTCTCTGCAGCATGTCTTTGAAGTGTTATAGATGTGATGTTGTTTCCAGGAAAGAGTTTGAACGCTGTAAAAAAGACACACAACATGCAGGAATCTTTCCATTTGTCCTTTCAAGATCCTTTGATGTCTATTTTTTGCATAACGACACCGATGGTTTAAAGACCCTATAGGTTTGCAAGGGCAGAAACAAACATGTTTGGTTTGGACTTTGTTCATATCAATTAGTTATGATAACTTACTTGGTCAACATTTATCTAAAAGCCAAGACTCAGTCCCTAGAAGCCCAGATCTCTACCCAACTCTTACAAGTATGCATCCTGGGGGATGTGTAACAGTGAGGAGTTAGGAAGCAAAATGTCTGGAATATTCACAAGCCACTACCTTAAACTTTTTGAGCTTTTTTGTTATAATTTGGTGCAGAAAATCACCTGAAGGTATACCTATATTTGTCAGGCCCTGAAAACATCATAACATGCATATTAATAAACTGTTCCTCAGATTAGTTGTTCAATAGCATTAAGGACTACTTTGGAAACATTTCAAAGCTATGACATCATAAAAGTTCAGAAATTCTAAATGCAGAAGAGTTACATTGCTGTAAGATTTTTCTTCCTCCAAGTTCTTTGTGTATGATACATAATAATTAATATGACAGTCCATACTGGGCCTATGAGCAAGCACAGATGCACAAGACAATGAACACCACAGAGGAATATCTTCTACCAAGACTCAATGACAGTTTGTCAACATGGCAGCCTGCCAATAAAGCATCTGTTGCTTGGCTTGCAGAGACATGATTTTGTGAGACTCCTATAAAAGGAAACACTTGCAAGTTCCTTTTTCTTCTTTGGAATACCTTTATGCTGCATTTGTTGACATCTGGTACTATAATTGGAGATCACAGACACACTGTCATTTTGAAGGAGAACAGTTCCCTATGGCATCTATCTATCTGCTCTCATTGTATAGACAGACAGCTTGATGACTCAATCTGAGATGAAAATATAAGGTACCATCAAGTAATGACAACTAGTCTAAGACAAAGAAACTAATGTAATTATGGCAAGAACACAAGAGGTCACAAGTCCTGTAAGGGTGAATTTAGGGAAAGAGTTTCACTCGATTGCCACCATACAACATGTCATCTCAGAGTAGGAGTTGATAAGGCCTATGAAATACAGTCATCTCCTACTCTGACACATATGTAACAATTCACACTTCCAGAAATGTTTGTCACAAGCCATATTCTACAGTGTATTCCCAATAGAGGACATCATCACTAAATTGGTCACTTCAGATTCCAGATATAAAGACAGACTCCTTTACTGTAAACCAGATAGAGGCTTCAGGAATTCCTTCTCGTCTTCTGTGCTACATGCAGGTAATAATCTGCAAAGAGATTGTCACCAGATCCTTTCTCTTTAGATAAAAAGATAAAAAATGGTGCCAAACTCAGAAATTGCTGTTAAAATTTTAATATACAGGTACCTGGTGGGTTGACCTTGGCTGGCTGCTAGGTGCCAACCAAGCTGCTCTATCACTCCCCTACTCAACAAGACTGGGGGAGAAAAATACAACAAAAAGTTTGTGAATTGAGATAAGGACAGGGAGGTCACTTACCAGTTACCATCACAGGCAAAACACACTTGACTTAGGGAAGTTAGTTTGATTTATTACCAATCAAATCAGAGCAGTATAATGAGAAATAAGAACAAATTTAAAAACACATTCACCTCACCCTTCCCTTCTTTCCAGGCTCAACTTCACTCCTGGCTTCTCTACCTCCTCCTCCTCAGCAGAGCAGGGGGATGGGGAATGCGGGCTGTGGTCAGTAAATAACACTCTGTCTGTAGTCCTACTTTCTCCTCATGCTAGTCCCCTGCTCCATTGTCGGGTCCCACCCATGAGAGACAGTCCATGAACTGCTCCAGTGTGGGTCCTTCCCACAGGTTGCAGTTCTTCACAAGCTACTCCAGCATGAGTCCTTTCCACAGTCTTTCAGGTATACCACAGGCTACAGTCCTTCAGGAAAAGACTGTTCCAGCTTGATTTCCCCACAGGTCCACAGCTCCTGCAAGGAGCCTGCTCCTGTGTGGAGTGTCTACAGGGTTACAACTTCCTTTGAGGCACATTCACCTGCTCCAGCGTGGGGTCTTCCAGGGGCTGCAGGGTGAATATCTGCTCCAATATGAACCTCCATGGGCTGCAAGGGGACACCCTGCCTCACCATGGTCTTCGCCATGGGCTACAGGAGAATCTCTGCTCTGGTGCCTGGAGCTTCTCCTCCTCCTCCTTCTTCACTGGCCTTGGTGTCTGCTGGGCTGTTTCTGTCACGTGATCTCACTCCACTC
The DNA here is from genome assembly GCA_028565335.1 of Limnodromus scolopaceus. Taxonomy (NCBI): domain Eukaryota; kingdom Metazoa; phylum Chordata; class Aves; order Charadriiformes; family Scolopacidae; genus Limnodromus; species Limnodromus scolopaceus. Next base: position 125,753,633 of record JAOXNO010000001.1, read on the forward strand.
TCCTGGCTGCTGTTGCACATCATTTTTACCCCTTCTTAAATAAGTTATCATAGAGGTGCTACCACCACAGCTGATGGGCTCAGCTTTGACCAGCGGTGGGTCTGTCTGGATTATCATGATCATACACCTTCTCTGAAAAGGAAATTCTGAAAATTCTCCAGCCATTTGTCTCACTAGCAGCTTCTACGTATCCTGTATTAGGAGGGGTTCAAGGTTTGCTGCCTTCTCCAGGACCATGTGGCCTGACAGTGTGTCTTTCCAAATGTCCCGCAGAAATTTGTTGTTCAAAACAATGTAGTTATGGGAGAGCTACAGTTACTTGGTTCTGAATTGTGCCCCTCCTGATTGAGGGGGTGGTAATGGGGGGAAGTTCAAGCTAAGTAATAGTAGACCAGTAAATTCCAGTCATGCAATGTGTCCCCTGCCGTCACTCTCACACAACCCAGACTCTGTTTCTACAGTGCTCAGTGAGAACTTAGAAAGTGTTTGTTCAGGAGTTTTTTTTGTTTTGCAAATGAGCTTTTTTTCACTGGTGGTGAGAATAAATGTTTGTCAGTGACTGTAGTAACCTGGGGCTGAGCTCCACTCCAATGGCCATGTCATGACTTCTTTCACCTGAACAGCATCAGGTACTCATAGAGTAGTAGAAGGCTTTGAACATTTGACCAGATATTAGTACCAGTTAATATTTAGAGTGCTTCATAAAGTTTGAGATGCAAAGTTTGAGATAACAAGCAGAGCTAGGCAGAACAGCAGAACACTAGGGAAGAACATAGTAATCTGTATGTACTTGATGGAAAGCCTGTCCTGTTTAAGTCATTGACAAAACTCTAATTGGTTTCCACGGGGCCAAGTATTCACCCTAAGGTTTCTCCTTTAAAGAGAATTTAATGAAGAAAATAGCAGTTCAGGGACAGTCGGAACAGTATTGTGGCTTTGACATCAAAATTCATTCAGCTTCACCCTCCGTGTCCCCCAAGTTGGGTTCATTCTCTCACACTTTCTTTCCCTCCTTCAGGGAACATGGAGAGCTTTCTTGCCTGCTCTCCACTAGGAACACAAAGAATAAATTATTTCTTCTTTCTTGATTTATTCCTCCTTATGCCTCCCTCTATTGTTCTCTGAGGAGTTTTAAGCTGTTTAATTTCTGTATGCCCAGGTGCACCAAGCAAATGGTATAGCTTCCAACTGTGTTTCATCGATCTACATCTCTCTCATTAAACATCATCCTTCTGATTAGGTAGATTCATTAAGTTTAACTCTCACCCATGTGTAAAAGTTTGTCATCTGGGTTCTGTATTTTATATAGGCTAGTAACACCTTCCCAGGGTATATTCCTGGAGTCCACTGCTTTTGTTTTCCTTTGTACTCTACAAAGTTAATTGAATTTCATCAGCAGTTTTTCTTCTATCATAAAACTGTTTAACACTTCCCAACCCATCTCAGGCATGTGATTATCTTAGCAGCATAAGCTCACACAAGGTTGCTTTACATTTCATTTCAGCTATGTGAGAGGGAGGTCAAAAAGGATCACATACACTGTTCTGTCATGAGAGACACAGTTCCTCTCAGGCGAAGGTGACACACTGCATCGAAAAATGTATTCTCTCGCAAAGCTGCATCAGAAGCCCTGCCAAAAATTTGTCAGAACAGAAAAATGGACAGCCCTAAATATACAATTTCTGTAGAAGGACAGCATCTGTTAGAAAAATTATTACTATTTTTAATTAATTCTTCTTGGAAATCTTTAGAATATTTAATGACGCATTCATGTGTTACTTTTTCAGATATTTCCACACTATTAATTCAATTTTTCTTTCCATTCCTTCTCTGTATACAATACAGTGTATTGCCTGTGAAAATCTAGCATCTATAGTGCTATGTTTCAATCTTGTTTTAAACTGTTACGAGTTGTGGCTATTCCTGTCAGCTTCTGAATTTACCTCAGTTAGCATCCTAGCTAATTTCAGCAGCAAAGGTGTTAAAAGGGAAACATTCTAGCTGCAATCTTCAAAGAAAATAAATGAGGACGGCAGGAAGGTGAGGAAAGTTTTAGTGATCTTTGTGCATGGGTCAAAAAATACCAAAAGCATCTTCCAACACGTCTGAAAAAACACCCTGCAGTATAACTCTGGGAAAAAGATTAGTGACTTGACACCATGCACACATCTGAAATGCAATCTGAAATGCATGTGGTTTAGGGGATTTTTTGGAGAAATTGATTTAAGCATGTTAAGTGAATAGAATTTGAGTTAAACTTTCCTCAGCTGGAGATAAACTCGAAGTATGCCTCTTCCTGTTCCAAAGAAAGATGGGCTACAACCTTGCATCTAATCTCACAAGGTGTTTAATTGACCTTGCTGATGAAAACATGTAACTGATTAACAACTTTGTGTTCAAAACACATCACTAAACAGGGTCCTATAAGAGCTTTCAGTATGAAAGCTCTGTCATTCACCTGCTTTGAACTCAGAGCAAATGAGGCAAAGTCTGTATCGGTAAAGTGACTCTGCCTTCATTAATCACACTGTCCAGTACCTGCTTTTCAGTGGCAACATCTGTGTACCAGTCAACACAGAATCTAGATGTACTATATTAATTAAGAGAAAACTACTAAATCATGCAGTAGTTGTGTACTGAACTCATTTCATTATTGTTGAAAAGTGCACTGCTATATGAAAAAATATCCAAAAAGCCTTGGGCTCCAGCTCCTTCTACTAAAGAATTACTGTAATCCTTAACTTTGTCATAGGAATTCCTTTTTCTCACATGATATAACATCTCAGCAATATTGGCAACGGACACAAGTAGACAGTGCTGTCTCAAAAGTGATCTAGGAAGCTGACTCTTTTAAAAATATCCCTTATTTCTAGGCATAGATACATGGAACTCCTTGAGACCAACATTTAGTTTTTCTTGTTAATGCCTGGATTCAGCTACAAACTGGGTGCATATAGTTTAGGTGTCTAAATCTAGATGCATACTTGTGCACTAGGTTAGCTGCTTCAATGGCCAGCAGAGATCTAGGACTGGAGTCAATTGCCTGCACAGAAGCACCTGGTGCAACTGAGCCACCTTGCCTCCCTAGCACACCCACCAGAAGTGTGGTGGGTTCACAGAAGGCCCTGTGTTGTATGTGCCAGTCTCATAAGGATGTCTTTGATGTTATCAGTTACTCAAATGTGCATAACTAAATCCCCGTTCAGTACAGGCAAAGGGTTTGGAAAAGCTTTCCAGCTTACTAGATATAGTTGTTAAATGCATAGTTCTCCAGATTCCATGTCCTACATAGACTAGGGGCTTAACTCAGGGGCTTAGGTGCCCAAGCACATGCTTCTAGGGCCATTTCAGATGTCCTGGGGTATCTGACACATCTGTATGAGACTAATATATATGACACAAGACTTATAGAAAATCTTTCCTTTCTGGACCACTATTTAGAAGCCAGGCTAAACTCCTCTGGAAACTTTATGTGTGCAACTGAATGGAGTCCCCGGTGTTTTTATTTTATTCTGCTGGTTTTGTTGGGGCAAATTCTCATAACATGGAAAGCATGAGAAGAAGCAAATGATGCACCGACCGGACTACTGAGACCCACTTCATGACTGTATTGTCTCATTCCCATTGAAACCAAGGTTTCCCTTGACCAGTGCGGTACTGCTATAATCCAATTTTTAATCAACTGATAAAACTGTTGATAAAACTCTTTAAAAACTGTCTGTGATAAAACTGATACCAGTGAAAAATATCAGGTTCACAATGTTGTAAACAAGAGAAAAATCAGCAGCCCTTGTAACATCTATAATGAAAGAAACCTAGTTAAATTATTTTGATAGCTCAAGCAAGAATGTTGGTTTTACCAAAATGAATTTAATCCGGTATTTACCTGTGTGAATTGAGAAGTTATGAATCATTGCTTTGGCAACCATCCCAGATAGGAATAGGTCATGAGTATTAAAAGAGGATTAGACTATAAAAATTTTTTAAAAAATAAATATTTTCCTTATGTGTAGAAAATCCCAGTTAGCACAGTGAAAAATATTTTGAATTTCATATGATTATACAAAGTAAGTTGACAACCTTTGTACTATTCATAAGCTTCCTTACAAGTGACTGATTTTGTAGGCATGAATATCCAAGTGGACATTCATCCTGGAGTATAAACTGAACCAGATGTCAGTGAACAAATACAATTTTATTTTCTAGCAGGTTCACTGCATCAAGCTTGAGAAAAGACAACAATGCCAAGATCAGAAGCATGGTATTTGCTAGTACATTCACCAGATGTTCTGAGAGTCTATTCATACTGTCCTGACTGAGCTGAAATCACTTAATCTTCCACTAGAAGACACAAAGATGAATAATGTCTCTCAGACTGACAAGGGAAAGAGTTAATATAAAGGTCAGATAACAAAGAGCAAGACCCCACCTTGAATACAGAATGAAAATCAAGTTGCATCTTTCTTGACTTCAGAATGAATCCATCAAGGAAAATAATGATATAGCTCCCAAGAGCAACATGCAAATCAGGGAATTAATCTCTAGCAAAATGTTTTATGTTATGGAAACCCACAAATAGATTTGATTCAGTGACAGTAAATCAAACATGGTGGGTAGTTCTCTTTGACTGATGAGTACACATGCCACTGGCAGCAGGGCAGTGACATATACAGGATAGCAATAAATACTTTCACTGGCAGTTCAGCAGCCATTGCTCAGTGACACTAAAGGAATATAGAAAGCTTCAGCCAAAAATGCAATGCAGCTAACAAAAAGATATTTTGCTCTTCTGTGGCTTTTTCCATGCTGCTCTTTTCTGCTGATCAGGAAATGAACATCTTACAAAGATGTGCGAAGAAAAAAACATATACTAAAATCTGTCTAGAATATTTTTTTGCTGTTATTGCTTTGTGCTACTAGTGACTGGCTGCAGCTAATGCATACCTCCATAATAACACTAGCATGTTATCTGCAACTCTTCTTTGCTCACCCTTACTCTGCTCTCCAGGTCTACAGTACTCGCATTTGACTCCCACCTTCCCACTCCCTATTAAAGCAATGGTTAAGTTAGAAAAGGGCTGCCATTAGTGATATTTATTGTCAATGCAGAAGGAGAGGTTATTGCCAGGGACATTCAGAGGAAGATGAGGTTGCTCTCAATCATACTCTGGTGTAATCTGTGTCTTTCCATATGGGGTGCCTAGGAATAATCTGAGGCCAGATTAATCCACCCTGCATCACACTAATTGCATGGCTCACCAACACTGACCTCTCCAAGCTACCCAATTCCTTGAGCACATACCAAAGTTCACAGCTAACCTAACAGATACATCTGTGCCCCTAAAGCTGCAAAAGCAACTACAGCAGAGCCTACTAACGTCTGCATGTATTGAGGAGTGCCCTGGATATACTGTGGGAAGAATGAACTTTAGACTTAACAGTCTGGTTACTTCTCACCAGACTACTCTATTTTTAATTGGCAATAATTTAAATTAATCTTTCCCAATTCTAGACTGTTTTGCCCATGACAGTAATTGGTAAACAATCTCCCCACAAGTTTAATCTAATTTTTTCACCCTGTCCTGCTGTGGGGGAGCAGTGAGAGAACGTTGGTGGGCATCTGGCAGCCAGACAATTTTAACTCACCACAGGGTGGTCAGTGCCGCAATCAACACCAGATAGTGAGAAGTAGTGCATCTCCAACCCTACTACCTTTGACAGAAGCACTGGCTATAACTCAGAAAATTTCTGGGGAAAGAAAACAGTGAGTTCTTTCCCCAGACAGGGTCAGTGCACAAGGTGGTTGCAGTCCCAGAGCCCTACAAGGAAGGGGCATCTGTAATTGGGGATGTTCTGGACCAGCTGTCATGAATGTTCAATTAATTTCCTGGTCATGCTTATTTTAAAGTTTGGTAAGCAATAAGCAGTTCAGTGTTCAGTGCCCAAGAGATACTACTGGTTCAGAAGTATGTTTGGATGACAGAAGTTAATGCACTGTAGACATACAAGGCAGCATACGGTTTTGCTAACAGGATGATAACTTGTGCTGCATTATGTTTAATTAGTACACGGCTGGATGAGATTAGAGTGATATTTTGCCATTCCATGTTCTTATGAAACACTGGTGAAGTCAGGCTGTGTTGACACCAAATATTTTAAGATCTTTACAAGGTCTAACTTTGGTAATGATACAGTAAACAAGCATAATGGGATACAAATGTAGAAACAATGTAAATACAAATGCAAGTAAAAGGAGGGGTACTCTGAGATATATGATCATATTAATGCTCACAAAGTATGTGAAAGCAGATAAAAACCCTTAGCAAGTCCCACAACCCTTCTAGAAAGACCTTTTCTAGTAGAGGATGAAGAAAGCATATAATAGCACCTTAACCCAGGTTATGTTCAAGCTCAGACCAATTGATCAAAGAACCCATCTTTAACTGGATAATCTTGTCTGTCTAAGTAGTTAACATACACCACCAAGGATTCATTTGTTGGGTTTTTTTTTTCATTTCTCAAGTTTACCCTACCTTTCATTTTAGTATCTCTGCCAGGCACCTGAGATACGCAGGAGTTTGCTATAAAAAGCTGTAAGAACTTACTGGTTTTTTGAGAGCCTTTTTTAATTTATGAGCTTTTGTAAGCACTGCTCTAAAAGTGCCAGACACCCTGTTTCAGGCAATCCTCTCTTCACTTCAGCAACAGCAGTGGGTCCAAATGTGAGCTGGAGTAAAGCAGGACAAATGCCTCCCTGCTGCAGTTGTTTAAAGACCAGCTCAGTGACCACATTCTTGAACTACAGCTGGAGTGTGAGCCAACTGAATGACAGTGTCCTCTCCCTCCCACACTGCTGGAGCATAGGAGAATGAGGGAATAGACTCTGCATGTTGGGTAAGGGCTGGTTAGAGTCATATGTCCTCACTGCCTTGGGGAGGAAATAGTACATTGTAGGACAGTAGTGTTTTGGGACCCAAATTCACAGTGAGAACACAAAATTAAAACCTCCATATTTTTTTCAACCACTATTTGCAAAGTTTCTTCTTTTGTAGAAGTGCCAAAGCAAGAGATTATTGGTGGGTGAACCATGTACTTTTTTTAGTTGCATGCAAATATCTGTTGTCTGCTCTCCACCCCAGCTTCTCAGGAGACTGTTAGTACAATCATGCAGCTGCCATAATTGTGATCCTTTATCTTTCCTCCCTAATAAAGGCAGTCCCAGGAGCAGCCAGCAGCACTGCTCACTCCATTCCCCATCTGCCTCTACCCACGCCAGGGTTTCAGTGCCTGGGGTAGCTGGTGGACAGCCTCATGCATCTGTCCCTGGCAGCTTGCTAACCTACCAGGCAATTGTAGCAACATGCTCCCTGGGGTGCATTTCAGCCTGCACCCTTGCCCAAGGCCATAGAAGAGCATGAATGGTAGCTGAGCTTGGTCTTGAGAGTGTCTTTCTGAACAGCCACAACAGGAACTATGGACAAACACAATGAGTCTTGCAGTTGTGAATGCATTTTGCTTGTGGGGATAAACATGTGAGGATGTTATAGCTACTGTTCTCTGCCCTGCTGTGTTTTTATGGGGACACAAGGGCAGCTGTAATGGGCCCAGTTAGCTCTATAAACCAAATAACTTGTGTCTGACAGTGACCAGTCACACCATTCTTTCATATATCTGCCCACCTAGAATTTCTTGTTTTGCTACATTTCTGTATACTTTTTCCCCCTTCTGTTGCCTGTCTTAAATATTCTTAAATACTAGTAATTTTTAAAGTTGTATTTTAATATGATGAAGGAACAGCAGAAAATCCCCCAAAGCGATGTTTTTCACAAAATCTGGCAAAGCCAGTGAAAAATAGCATGGAAATGTCAGTAGTTAGTGTCACAAAGTGTTCCTTTGTTGCTAGATAAATATATTTCATGTGAGCTTAAAGGCTGAGATTATATCACTTTCTACTGGTTCTCTCTGTGTGGAGACTAATGAATCTTATGGATCATTGTAAAAATCCAATAGTCAACTTATAAAAGTTCTGTATAATGTTTAGTGAGTAACCAGGGGTCAGGTTTAACAGCTGAGCTAGTACAATGATACTTTTTATTAAATAAATGCACAAACATTCTGTTCAGTTTGAGTCTTCTCAGGCTTCTGGAAAGATTTAATTCACGTTTGACCTGTTTAAATGATTACGAAAGGATTTGCCTGCCTTAATCTTATTTGAGAAGTGATGTTAACATTACTTCTTTAACCTGCATCATTGTGTAAAGATTGAAATTTCATTAAATGCAAGCGTTCAGTAGATCTTGCTACATTTCAAAAAGTTATATTCAGTGGTAATGATAGTTCATTTCTACCTCCATATTTCGCTGCCTTTTTGGGGTATTTGTTAACATGATTCATTGCCAGACATCCATCAACTTGTGGAGAAAAATCTGTGGGCTAGAAGCTTGTGATGTTGACTTTTATAATTGTTCTCCTCTTCATAGCTATTAGTCTTGGCAATTGTTAGGCATGCTGATGCTTCTCAGAATTTCTCTAATTCTCATAATATTTCTGTTTGTTTTCTCCTTAAAACCAATATTTCATAATTTTCTCTGGAATTTTTGAGAACTTTCTACCATACTCATTTCCAAAAGAATATGTATTTTCCACAAAATGGAAACTATCATTTATGTTATATGTTCAATGAACTTGCTAACTCATCAATCTAGACAGTGAGTCTCTTCACCTGCAGAAGAAATATTTTTGGTATGCATATCTTTCAGGTTTTTCTCAAATGTGTGTATTTCTTACCTCTGTATAGCTGGAGAATACAGGAAACTAAAGACTTGAGGCTACATTGGCCCCATTGAAGATACAGTCAATGAGGTAATGAATTTAACCAAAAAGCAAGAGGCAGGCATTTCTTACTTGCATTCCTCCAGGATCCATAGAAGTAATCTGTAGACCACAGGTTGAAAATCACTGATTTAACTTCATGAAACAGCTTAATGTCAAGTCTCTTGTCCCTAATGTAAGATCATAGTTTGAGATACATAGGTTCCTCACACAGGGGAGAGACTTAGGCTTTTAAAAGAGGATCCACAAAAGTTAGAACCCCACAGTTCTTAGGTACGTAGGTTACTATTTTCAGACTCCTGGAAGACCTGTCTTCTGTCTTTCTCTCAATAAACTTTCTTAAGTCATATAAAACAAAGCACACTTTCATATATTCACTAACACAGAAAGAGCATAAAGCTCTAAGCACATAGAAGGTAAATCACCTGTTTACAGTCAGAAGTGTAATTAACACTGCATATATATATGACCATTCAAAAATCAAGATAATCTCTCCCTCCCTGTAATATTATATGAATAAAGCTTTTTCTAATTACAGCAAAGGCCCATTGTGATTAGCGGAATAGTGACAGATGGAAGTACCCAAGCTGAAAACACTGAGTTGCTAAGATCATCACAGGACACTCAAGCATTTTCCTTCATGTAAAACACACAAACTGTGGGGGATTCTTTCTTAACATTTTATAGAACCTACTGTGTGGTGCAGGGGTGGAAGAGAACTTTGAGACAAGGCAGAAAGACTTCTGGAACTGTATAATGTTTCCTTTGGGATGTTTAGGGGAAAGGACAAAGGCAAGGAAAGAGAAGGATTGGGGAGGAACATACATGGGAAAACAGAAGGGAAAAAAAGAGGGATAAATGGGGCTGGTAACATTTAAGTAAGTGGTTAGTCAGTATGTTTTTCCCACCAAGCCCTGCTCTTGATTACTGCAGTTCATCCTATCTTAAATCTCATTTGTAACTATCTTCTGTGGCAGTTCACACCCTGTTCTAAGCCTACATGTGTGAACTTCCAGCAAGCTTCAAGTCAGCCTCACCAAAGAGGCTGACCACATCTGGGACTCAGGAGAGCCTGAATATCCAAAGCTAGCTACTTGCTAGCATACACATGCATGTACGTGCATGCGTATATAGGGGGTGGGGACAGTACAGATGTACCAGGAATACATGCTCAGCCTCACTGCTGGCTGGACTTAGGCACAGGAAGCCACTGTATCCATGGGGCTGGGACAGGAGAAACCTTGAGGTATGAGAGGGATGAGAGTTGGCTCTACAGGGCTGGAAAGCAGAGCTTCGTTTCTTCCTGAAGTCCACCAGACCTAGTTTCCTCCAACAAGAACAGTTTTTCTTCATTTTTGAGGGGTTTGTTTTCCTGCTTCTTACACACTGACTCTTTCATGATATGAAAGGCAGGATATTTCAGTCATGGATCAGTGTCATATTGCTCTGACAACATAGCTCTTGGATGACTTGGAATGAGTTCAAAAATATCTTTAAAATGGTATGCAATCAATCCCCAGCAAAATGAATTTTGAAGCAATGTTGAAGTAAAATCTGAATTCCACATTCATCAGTGACATTGTTAATTGGAACTCATTTTTTTATTGCTTAAATATTATCCAAGCCTAAAAGCAGTTACCTGGCTTTGAAGCCACCTGAAGAGCATTTTTCAATGTTTAAAGGAAGATGCATATTGGGCTTAATTATAAATAACCTAAATGTGTCTCTCCTAATGGTATGTGACAGACTGACTTCCTAAATAACTATTTATTCTGAATACACTGAGACCAGGGAAGACGTAAACATTTCAGGAAAAACAAGAGGGAAGAGAGAAAGTAAGTATGAGAGTACAAAGGCAAAGCCTCAGTTCCTAGTCAGTTCCCACTGAGATTTAAAAAAACAGAATAATTTTGGCAGAAAGGGGCCTCTGAAGGTCATCTGGTATAATCCTCTGCTCACAAAAGGGCCATCTCTGAGCAGGTTGCTCAGGCAGTGTCCAGTCACATTTTTAATATCTCTAAAGACGGAGATCCCACAACCTCTCTGGGCACCTGTCCCATGCTTGATCACCCTCACTGTGGATAAGGGAGATGTTTTTTTCCTAGTACATAATCAGAATTTCTAATCCTGCAAGTTGTGTCTATTGTTTCTTGTTCTTTTCCTATGCATCTCTGAGAAGAGTCAGGTTCCACCTTCATTATAACCATCCTTGGATGCATACCATCTGGTCTAACAGTTCTAGGTATGTTCAGTTACTTTAGTGATCCATGACTCAGTTTTGCTCTACCATAGATAATACTTCATTTTCCCAAACTCAACCACTAGGTATAAGCTGAATTGATAGCTGAAGTCAATAGGGTAGAAGGTGAAAAAATGTGAAATTTGGCCTAGGTCTAGAAGTTTTGATTTCTACTCAGCAACAGCTTGATTTCAAACTGGTGCTTGGGATCACTCAGAACAAGCTTGAGGCAGAGTTTTGGTAGGGAAAATTCTAGAGAAAAGAGCCTAAACTAGTTCCAGAGAAGCTCACCTACCATTAGCAAAGACAAGACATCACTAACATATCTGATAGCAAGAATAATAAATTTAACACTTTTTAGAGGTTTAAAGCTTAGACCAATATATTTGCGTATCTGTCTGTCCCCCAGTTTTCCTCATAGATATGTAATTGTGCAAATAGTGCTGCAAGGCCTTGCCCTGTATGCATAAATGACTGTTTCTTCAAGTTAATGGATACTGAAGTGTTCTTGCTCCTCTGGTTCTCCTCATTTCTATGAAAATGTTCTGTGTCAGGAGCAGAACCAGCGAAGGAGGTCAAGGAAAAGGCAGACTTTTGCAGGCTTCACAGCAAATGCTGAGCAGTGGTCCATTCCTCTTTCTTTTGGCTTTTAGCAAGCCTGTAACCTTGCCTTGAAATACATCTCAAATTTGGGAAGGTATATAGCCAGGTCGGAGAGATGCTTAGAGGCCATGTGAGTTAAGCCCTTATACGCAAGATAAGAAGTATGAAATGTAATGTGTGATGCAAAAGGCACAAAGAAGTGACTCAGAATGGTTGATGACTTGATTACAATAACACAATAATGGGACAATTTCAAATTTAAAATTTATTCCTTCAGAAGAAGGAAGCTTGCTTTAAATTAGCAAGAGAATACTCTTAAATTAAGAGACAACTACTGATTGTTCAGCAAGGGACAAAATATACAGAGAGGGGAGAGGATCCAGAACTACATATTGTGCTAATAAGGAGGAGAATTTAGGCAGCTAGGAAGATTACATATATACTGTACAGAAGCTAAAAACTGTAGTATTAAAAACAGAGACCGTGCATTTTGTCATAAAGCAAATTTTGCTATGGCAATTTCTTTTTCTATTATTGAATCTATCACTTAAGTGGCACACTGTTTTAAGTGGTACATGTCTTATGTTGCTGGTGTATATTGACACCTATGTCACTGTAATAGCATAACCATAGTAACAATTTTTCAGTATTATCAATCTGACTTCAATAGAAGCAGCATAAATATTGTAGATAATAACAAGTATACAGTGATGAAGTCAGCATAAAGAATTAAGACTTCCAGGAGATATCATAGACTGTCAGGATGTATCTTTTTGTCATTGTTATTGCAAACATACATTAAAAAAGGAAAATTAAATTATAAGGAAGAAGAAAATTAGTGAAAATCTAGTTAACATTTTTGAGTTCCTATGTATGTGTATAAATTCACAAAACAATGTAAGAAACATGAAGATTCTACCTACTAGACTGAACCTGGATTAGATTTGGAATTGAAATCACAATCTAAATTACACTATCCCACTGCTAATGTGTATTTCAGCTACGGTCAAACAATCATTTGATTGCCATAGCAGTTGAACCAAACACATCCTTGTCTTTCAGATGGATGTTCTTTAATGCACTTACATTGAAATAAGTAACTAAATAGAAATTATGTGATATTTGTATTGTAGGCATACAGCCAGTTTCTAGTGCTTTCGAGATCATTCCAATGCTTTCGTTCTTCCTCAGGAAAAAGGAAGAATTCACGGCTGGAGGGTGGCAGTGACACTCAGTGCTTCTTAAGGCTCTGTGGCTGTTGGCATTCTTTCCCAACAGTCAGCTTGGTGTTTTGTCACTACTGTCTCCTGAGCAGCTGGATGATATTTTTTTTTGTCATATCAATTGCAAAGAGGAAATAAAGCAACATAGTTTCTGAATAAATCCACTAGAATCCTCTAGTCCACTACCAGGAAGAAGCTAATTCCTGCTACGGTTCTGTGTCCTTGCTCAAATTACATACATCCCAGTGTCAAAATGGGATTAGAAATCAACCTCTCTTCCTCATGGAAGGTGAAGTGCATTGCTTTCACAGCACCATTTCACTCCTGCTTCCTTTTGAGACTGAGGAGCTGTGCCTGTATGTCGCTGTGTTAGTTCTGAGCACTAATGCCATGGCAAAGGATCTCCCTGAGTTATCACCACTTACTGAGCAGTGATTTGGTTGACAGAATGGTTCTGGTGGATGTAAAACTGTTTCTTTTTGGACACAGGGTGATCTGTTTCAGGGAGGACCGAGTCTAATCAAACTCCTAAAAGGGCACACAAACAGCTTATCCAATGACTGAATTTTTTCAGTAGCTTTAAGTGTATGCATGGTACGGCAGTTTGGCTAAAGGAATCAATATCTTGTTCAAATTAGATTAAATCTAGCTTGAAGTAAAACACCTGAACTACAAATAGTGGAAATATAGGGACCTCAGTAACAATTGTTTGTATTTACTGACCTTTTTTTTTCTGCACCAAATATTTGCTAGGGTAAACATAGCCTAACAAGCTTCCTTTTCAGGGGAAGAGTGGCCCCAGCTCTCTCAGCCTCTCTCCATGTGTCAGATAAATGCTCCCATCCCTTAATCATCCTCATGGTCCTTTGCTAGACTCACTCACTTCTACTCAAAAGCCCAGCACTGGACCCACCATTCTTGTTGTGTCTCACCCATAGTAAGTAGAGAGGAAGACGCACCTCCTTCAATCTGCTGGCAACTCTCTGCTTAATGCACTTCCAAAGTGCTGTTGGGGGTCTTGGCTGGAAGGGTACATTGCTGGCTCATTTTCAACCTGGTATCCACCAGTACCTCCAACCTTTTTTACTCCAAAGCTACTTTACAGCTGGACAGCCACCTGGCTGTACTGCTGCCAGGGGTTATTCCTGCCCAGGTGAAGAACTTGGCATTTCCCTTTGTTGAACTTCATGAGGTTTCTGTTGTCCCATATCTCCAGCCTGTCAAGGTCCCTTTGAAGGCCTCATCTACTATTTCATCCTTTCAGAGTTGGGTCTTCTATAAAAAGAAGTTGCCTTATAATTCTTTTTTTCATAAGCTTCTCTGTTGCCTGAGTCCACAATTCCCTTTTCTCTAAATCTACCATTCCTTATTAAAGTCTTTGTAATATATTTTATTTTCATTTTAGGGCACCTAATGCACCTATGACATTATATGTTATGTGTATATTTGAAATTTATTTAGACGTAGGTCTGTTCAAATAACATCAAGTTGACCCACTGGTTTTGTCTCTGAGTATAGATTAGTCAGAAGAGTAAATAAGATTAACAGTAAAATAAAATCAACTCTAGAAGAATTTCATAACCTTGTCTCAAAAGGAACTATTTAAAAACACAGATCCAGAGACTGCTTTCCTGTATCTCTGGGAATCAGCAATTACATGTCATTAACTGTACCTGACCACAGCTAAATTTTGTCATCCTTGTAATGTACATTTTAGAGAAAGTGCAAGTGGTGGGAGGCAGAAAGGGAAGGCAGAGATGAAGGGGTGGAAGATAAGGAGATAAAGACAAAAACTATTCACTTCCAAGATTTGTGTATTTCCTATTAGATCTATAATGGAAGAAGTAGCTCTGCTGAGGAAAGACAGTAGGCAAAGCAAAAAGGCAAAATAAGAATTTTGCTGCCTGCAGAATTCAGTCAGCACCTACAGAGCTGCCCAACACCCTCCTTTCCTTCAAGGCATCTAAGGACAGATGTGTCTCAGAGTATCTGTGGCTTGTCAAGCACAAATCTCCGGACTAGTCAGTGCAGCTGTATTGTCTCAGAAGGCCTGATGATTCCTGCGTAGATAGACTCAGTCATTTATCCTTTTGTTTTTCCAAATTTTATTTTAATTTAATCCAAAGATGTAACAGAGCAGTGCCATTAAGCATATAAATATTGTCAAGGAGTCAATCAGGGTGAAAGACACACTCCTGCCTAAGATCTTTAGATGTTCTTAATTTATTCACTCTAAATCTCAGTATTTCTCTAGCAGTGATATATGCTTTGGGGATTACAATTCAATCAGATCAGTGGAACGTAGGTGTGGAAAATAAAAACAAAATCTTAAAAGAGGCAGCACATTCCTATACTTAATACTATCTTGTAATTTGAGACAATAAAGACCATTTTACTGTTAGAGCAAAATACCAACTAACATCTCTAATGCAGTGCATGTACATTTCCTTTGAGTTTTGATGCCTTGAATCTCGATAAAGGAATATAAAAACAACTGCAGCAGTAACAAAACAATGGCCTCCAGTGCTGGTAGGCTTCTGCTTTGTGTGGACTCCTGGAATTGCTACCTATGCCCTCTGCTTCAAATAGGTTTTCAAAGGCAGCATCCAAGACAGAACAGGAAATCTTTAACCCTAACTAAATACTTATCACTCCCTTCTCAGGAGGAAAAGAAAAATTGGAATTTAAATTTTCCTCTATAGAAGAATAAAGGCATTTAGTTTGGGATTTGTGGAAATTAGTTTCAGTTTGGGTCTTTAGGGGTGAGGAGGAAGAGCAGCAACTTTTCTATTACTCATTTTTCTTCCTCTTTTTCCCTCCCGTGTCCACAAATGTGACCCATTTCTCATTTCCCTACCAGAATGTCTACTCAAAATTTCTTTTGAAGAGTTGAAAATTTCAAGAGTTGAGTTCTTGTATCTGGTATATTCTTTTTCGTCCAGTAAAGCCAAAAGGCAAGTCAACCTAATATTGCCCAAACATTGAAGAAGAGGCAGCTTCCAGGCCAAATAAACTTACAAGATAACATACAAGAGAGGCAAAGAAAATACAGTTCCCCAGAAACCCCCAGATAACTCCATGTTCTGACAAAAGAACACTGAAATAGAGATTTAAGACCCAGAATTTTAAACATATTTAGCATATTTAGATAACATCCAACTCAGTATTACAATGCCTACATCATTTAATTCCTGTCTTCAGAAACGGTTTAGACATTCATATGTATTATAGTATTTCAAAAGGTATTTACATTAGGGATCTGGTGATATTTTCAAAAGCACTTGGTCACTCAGCTTATAGTGAAAGCAAATACTTAAATATGTGACTATATGTTTCAAGATAGTTATTGTGCAGTTTTTCTCGTGTTGTAAATACCTGCCACCTCAGCAAATGGAAATAGTGATTTTCTATTGTGAATTATCAAAGATTATATTGAGTCACAATTTTTTTCAGCTCTGTCATTTGTTTTCCTCTGTTTTTCAGTAAATTGGTCAGCCATTAAAAGGTCCATATTTTACCAGAGAAAGGTTACTCAGCTGCAAATATGGACTTAAAATAACTGAAGTACAAACTTTCAGAAAAATTGACAGATTTTTTCTGTGGGAAGAAAATAGCAGGTTAGTGTAAAAGCTGTACAGGATTGTTGTAGAGAGCATCCAAGATAATGGTGGAGGGAAGGTGCAGTGGATGACCAGAAGAGCCATGGACAGATTGCAATCTGCAGCACAGAAAGCGCTGGAAGTGGCTGAAAATGCCAAAAGGACAAGATTTTCAGACGTACTTGTTGAGTACTGAGAAGCATAAATACTGCCAAGAAAAAATCTCAAAGTACGTTAAGGGAAATATCCAAGTGGTTAACAATAGGCCAAAAGTGAGTATAAGACAAGTCTAGGAAGTTTTGCTGAGCCCATAGCTAAGCAACAGGAAGGAAACTGTCCAGAAAATGCTATTTATGTAAGACTAGATCCCACGTGCATCTAATGCTTGAACTTTGAAAGACCCAGTTGATGAAGCCTGACTGATTGTTAAGTAGTTTTGTGCAGCTCTTGTTTTCAAATGAGCTTATTGTTCTAGAGCTTTCTCTGGGACATCACGCCTTGACACCTTGCCTCCTGACACCGTGCCGTTGATCAGTATCGACAGTGTAGACAGACTGCCAACATCCTGACCCCTGATCGAAATCATCAGTGTCGGCGGGATGCAACCCCCATTATTCACATAAGGTGTGATTGTCTCAACTCACACTGACATTGTTAGAGCCAAGGGGTGGCACGGTTGGCTGCTGCAGCCAGATGATCTGCACATCAAGTGTCCCAAGGAGTCCACCAGAGCCATGGTATCACTTATGATCCTGTGTTTACTATCAGGGATTAGGTGAGCCACTCTGTGGGCATTTTGTTGCTTATCTTTCCTATTGCCTCAGTAAAGCTTTGTTTTGTAAAATGTTTTCAGACTCCGTTACTGTTTGGACCACATACCTATAATATACTGATTCTTGTGCATTCCGTTGCTTCTACACTAGTAATAACAAAATCCCATTTACTTCTGCTGTTAATCCTGTCCCTTTTGAAATACTTAATTACATTTACTAAAATCTCAGATTCAGCCTTGAGAGGCTTCTTCCATGTAGAAGAAAACATTTTTTCCCAGCTCACAAGTCGATCCCTCAATTTGAAGATCACCTTTCTCAAAGTCTGTACATATAAAGCAATTCTAATGCTAGGTTTCACTTCTTTTGTAGCACTGATGTCCTACTTTTTTTTAAAAAGTGGAGTGGAAAAAACTTACAGCAGGCAGAAAATGGCTTTGATTATTCAAGACAAGCTGATGGGAAGTAAAGACTGAGCAAAGTGGATGAGCATCATTATAGCAGATTAACTTCAGCATAGATAACACAGACTAATGAAGGCATACAGAAGCAATTGGTACACTCAGCATGAAGGTCTAAATATCACCATGACCAGCTCAGACCTAGTCAAAAAAGCAAGTTAATGTGCTAGGCACAAAGTAATGTGCAAGTTAATGTGCCATGTTCGTGCCCTAAGAAAGTTATAGAAAATAATAACCTCGGGTTTTTAATGCCATTTTATAGCTGTATGGCAATTTATATATGCATATGACCTGTTCTAAATTACATCTCAGGAGCTTCATATTGTATATGTATGTACATGTATTCTTTAAAAATGTTCCTCAAGTTTAACTGCAAATTCATGTTAACTGTATAGTTATATCTGATTTGGACTGCCAGAAAAATATGCTTTATGCTAGCAATGCCATAGCAGGCTTTCCATGTTGTGTAAGAATCCACCATAGTCCCTTTTTGACTCTCCTGCTTTGATTTTACTTTGTTTGGCTGACAGTCTATGTTTCATAACTTGAGAATGTTTAGTTACCTACCTCATCATTCTTCATTACTGTCCATGTTTGCTTAACATCTGTACAGGTATCTTCTCCCGAACCAAGAATATCACGTTTTCTTCAGAGCAAGCAGCAGTACATCTTTCTTTTGCCAAGCTTAAGACAACATAATAAGACCATTAAAAGGGAAATAAATAAATGGACATTTTCCTTGTAATATAAAGACCGTGGAAACATAATATCGTAATATACTCTCATTTCATCTCTCCTCTCATGTTTTTTAACTTTTGTGTCTTTTGATACAGTAGGTCTGTTGTATGCAATATTTGGTCTGAAAAATCAACAGGGATTATCCAGCCACTCCAGACAATTTTATTTTCCAGAAACTACCTCTTTGCCATTAGCTGTCTCACTACTACTGCTTGATGAATGCAATTAAAACAGTTAGGTTTATGATTCCTAGCAATGTCAGGGATTTGGGATGTGAATAATTTACAAGACAAAAATATTGAATTCTTCAATCAGGTGGCACATTTCTCAAATTACTGGGACTCTGTACAGGGAGCCACAGCATTTATGCCCCATCAGTATTACTTGTTTACAGATGCTTATGTCTGCATTTAATATGCAGCTTTAAAAGAAAATTCTGTTTATGGTTCTTGTTGCTGTTTGAAGCAGGTCAGTTATTACTGCTAAGAATAATGCTGGCTAAAAATCTTACTGGAGTTTATTTTGTTCTTTGATTTCAGCAAGAGGAAATGTTATAGACTTTGTGTTACTTGGTAGGCTTATAATCTCATTTAATTTTTGACTGAAAGCCTGAACATCAATAGCACCTTTAAAATTTTATTTTCTTTTACTTTATTTTGTTTTATTTTATTTTGGCTTGTTTTGTTTTGCTTTTTGCTACATGGATTGGATTCCTGTATTTCTTAGTTAACATTCCCTTGGTGGAAATTATTTGGTCCTCATTTCTAGGATTTAGTTATCTGGAGTGATCATTTAAAATCACAGTTCTATCCTAGTGAGACAGCAGGGAGCCCATCAATATTTTCTGTGCTGAACGATTTTCAGGGCTGATGCAGTTCTCCTTCACATGGGTTTAGATCAAAAGCAGCTCTGCTGATATGAGTAGATTTATATTCCAGAAAGTAGATGTGGATCATGTGGCATTTTGTAGTTAGCTTTTTTCTCCTGACTGATGTTAAGAAGCACAAAGACAAGAATGAAAGAGCCCATCATGTACAGAAGCCAACACTGTTTCATATGGCAGGTCTTGATCTGTCCAGGTACCCGACAAACCTTATTCCATGACAAAGGTGCCCAAGGGCTCAAATTTTGCCTCTAGTCTTGTGATACATATTTACAGCTCAGATTCTTCTTCCATTGCAATATGAAGGGGAAAACTCCTACTGACTTCAAAGGGAGCATGTCTATACCTTGGGACAAAGCGAAACTCAACAAGCAATGTATATTCCTAGAGTGACTCACCTGGATATGCCTTACTGGAGCTTTTTCAAACGTAAACTTTTCAAAATCAGGGTGAAGATGCATTTTTAAGAGAATCTCATATTCTCTATAAGGCCCAAGAGCCCACACGTCACAGACAGTGTAACTGTCTACCCAAAAAGCTACACACACAACTCGAGTCCCCATCAGGCCCTGAGGACCCCTCTTCACCACCTCTCAGCCAGATTTGCAGATCATGTAGCTTGCCTGGAGCACTAGATCAGAGCTTTCAACTCCAGATCAGACACTTGAATAAATATGAACATATCCAGCAAGAACAGGAGTATGACAAGTATGACATTTACAGTTCATCACTGAATAATGGGATATGAATGTCTGCTTCAGCTGAGGCTTGCAGAGCTTCTCTTTCCCTTTCTCTACTTGACAATGATTACAGTCACTCTTACAGCCTATTGTGAAAAGTTCAAAGCCAGACTTAATCTCTGGTCATCGCCTTATCACTTCAGAAATAGGTGCAAAAATGGGGTGAGAAGAGACAAAGAAAATGAGCAAACTCAGCTTTGTAAACTGCAAAAGTAGGAGACATGGTAGAAGCTAGAGAAGTAGGAGGTGACAAATGATATGAGAATAAATTAAAGACATTGAGTTAAATCATAAAAGTGATAGAATTCAAGCTGTCAGACCTTCAAAGACAGGTTTTGACAGACTAACCCGACAACTTCTCTGGTAAGAAAACTGATATTTCTAGAGCAAGGAAATGCAATAGATCTCATCTACCTGTGCTTCAACAAAGCATCTGACATGGGGACATACAAGAAATAGTTCATCTGGAGAAGATGAGGACAAATAGAGGATTTATAACAAATACAAAAAATTTCCTATTGAGGAGGCTACAATGGTTATTTTGAAAGCAAACTACTGGTATTGGATAAAGGTTCACAATCCTGAAGAATCTTCCTTTAAAATTACTTATATTTTTGTTAGATACCACAGCACAACAAAACGGGACTGTACTAAGAAAGTTGGATATGAGCATAAAGTTAAGAGATTTTTGTCCGTGCAGAAGAGGATAAGGGCATCATATTGTGAGACGGGGATTGACTTTACATTTGGATGATCTAGAATAGTAGAAGTAGGCTGAAACTCACTTAAGGAGTAATAAAAATAATATCTGCTATAAGCAGAAAACTCAGAAGCTGGGAATGATAATGGAGAAGAAATTACTGTATGTACAATTTGTGTCACTTATGGTCCTAATCAACGAATCCTAATTGGAACAAATGTATGGAGAAAAGCACTCTATTCTCCTGACCATGCCAGTCTTTATCACATGAAAGGAGAATAAACCAGACTGACTTGTTAGCAAAACAGAGGATATAACTGTTTTTATGAACAGTTGGATAGTAAGATACCTATCTGGAAAAGCACACTTTTGAATGATTGTGAAATGTCTGAGTAGCTAAATCCTTGAATGGATCTTAAACAACTCTTGCCTTCTGTATTCAATTGCTTCATTTCCGCAGACCATGACTGGCTTCAAAAGTCACAGGCCTTACTCTGTGCCAAACAGAGCATCATTGGTTTATGGTTCAAAGGAGAGCTGTGCCCAGTTAATACTATGAGTCCCACAGCAGTATGAACTTAGGTGCATTCTTGTTCTACAACTTACAGCACCTAAACATTTTCATCTTTATCTTGGCGTCTCATCAGGTTAAGAAATCTGTCTGAGCTAATGTTGAGCTGTCGGTTTACTATATACCAAATAGACTCCATCTGCTCCTTCACAGGCTGTGACTAGTGGTTATCCTTGGAGATGGAGAAATTCTGCTCCTACAGCGGTGTTTTTGGCCTTACCACCTGTCCAATACACCTGCCAAACCTTGTTTTGAACAAGAAAATATCATCAAAAATTGAGGTGCATTGCTGTCTGACTCTGCCAGCTACAAGTGCTCTTTGCGGCAAGATGCAGAGTCTTTTTTAAGACTATTACATTAGGAAATACGACACAATACTGGGGAAAAACTAGGAACAAAAGTCATTCAACAGCTGAATAGGGTTGAAAAAAATTGCTTTTTATCTTAGGAATGCTGTGTATCTTTCATTTTAGTCTTCTCCCTTGAGAAATCAACAGCGTAAAGAACCAATGCTTGAGAGGAAGAAGCCTTATTTTCTCTACCCAGACATCACATCCTGAAACTTCTTAGTTGCCAGATTTGCCTTTATATGAAAGGTCTGATTTGGGCCAAGTAAACAGCAGTGCATAAAGAGGAACACAGATGAATATCAAATTGATGATGAAGAGCTCTTTTTAAAACATTTAATGTACTGAGATTTTTGGGATTTGGGTTCAAGCTTCTTAGCAGAAATTCCTTTCTTTGCCCCCAGTGAATTTAACTATCCAAATGTAAACTCTTTTTCTCTGTCATTTTTCAGAAATATACTGTCCAGCTATATATTACCCTTTGTAACCTGAAATTCTGGTGCCTAAGGATTTAATTTTTAATTTATGCAATTTACTTGAGAAAATATGCTGTCTCAGGATTCTTCAGTTTACCTGCAGTTTCCTTTTTTAAGTGTACATTTCATCGATGTTCATGCATGTGTATCACACTGCATATGAACCAGCCATTTATCCCAAAAATGTATGTAACACCAAATATCCCTGAGCATAAATATTAATTTAAGTAAGTAAGTTCCTCTAAAACACAAGTCTTTGAAAAAGTTAAACCTTTCATTATGCCCTTGAGTAAATTCCTAGTTCTGTCAGATGTTTACATAAAGACTGAATCGAGCACAGTCAAGGGCTTTACGATTATAAAAATTTGCAGCAACCACCTGGTGCTGAAATTGGGAACATTATTTCCATTATATTATAATTTCATCAGTCTTTTAGGTATTTAACACCAATACAGCTTTCCACAGGCTGAAGTGAACATCTTGAAATTTTTCCAGAAAACAATATGAAAGTCATTTGTCTGGGAAAGAACTGAGATAATATTTTACATCTAATATGATTAAGTAAATAAGCAGCTGTGCTTTCTGTGAGTTGTAACATCTTCTTGGGCTTCAGGGTTAGCCCAGTGTAGAGCAGATGGCTGTACTGTGATCTGATAAGAAGGCTTAGATAATTGCAAAGGCAAAATAACTTTTTAAGAGGGCCGTTAATAAGTACCTAGCCTGATGCAAATGTAAGATGGCATTCTTGGATGATCATGACTATTTCAACCTTCTTAGAGAGTATCTTTTCTTTAGTGTTTAAATACGGCAGTAATATAAGAAATGCACATACATTGTGGTAAATAGGCCCTAGTTTTTCTTAGTGGCAGTAAAAAGAGATTTGATTTGTGTTATCTTGTAGCTGTTGATAATAAAATGATATTTTAGGTGTCATAACATGCCATTCTATTGTGCTTTGCACTAGTACAGTAAACTGGAACAGCTATTCATCCTCACAGCAGGGTTTCCCTCTCCAACCTCTTTTGAAAACAAAGTGCTGAAGCCACTGGAAGTGTTTCCCTAATTGTCAGGACCTATTGGTAAATGGCAGTGGCCTTTAGCTGGTTTTGGTGTGCAACAGTGTCATCAAAACAAATGGTGACTATTCCTCTTTTTGTCCGTAAGTAATGCCTCTCAGCTACATCTTCAGACTATTGGGGTTAGAGACATTTAAGCATGAAGTCTTCAGCACTTTGGCAATGGCAGTCAGCAGAAAATCTAGCAGCACCTTTTCCTATTTAGAGATTAAATATGACACTCTCTAGAAAGCATATGACAACTTTGAGAAAGCATATATATCATAACAGAACAAAATATGAACCAGGATGAGCTATTGGGGTAGGTTATGGCTCAAGCCATTTTGGAAGTATTGCTGTCTCAGACTTTGACTGTTATGTATAAAATGCTACCACTGACTGAAATTATCCTTTTAACTTTAATACCTATGGCACTTCATATAGCTCAAAATTTCTGCACAGTTCTGCTACATGACACAATTGATGCACATTTTGTCTCTTTCTTATGCATGCCACTATCTAAAATACTTACTTTTTAAATCTAAAAGAAAATGTGACTTCTTCTTGATTATTGCTAGTGACATGTGTTGATTTCTCTTGTTTTTCTGTCTTGCTTCTCATAACACTTCTTTTAATTATGTGTATACATCATACACAACCCAGAAACTTTTGTTATTCTGTACAGATATTTCTTCCTGAGATATCTCCGCTGCCTTTCCCATTTTCACCCTTTTAATTCTATCAAATCTCTTTGCCACTAACTTTCACGTTTTGCCTTTACCGTTTCTATTTATAAAGCTAATAAAATACCAAGGAATCGTTGTGACCTTTCCAGGTAATCAATATTAAGGATAGTCAGCTATCAGCAAATATTGTTTCAGACAATAATTATATAGAAGAGTGGCAGTTTCTCATTCATCACCTCAAGCAGATGTCTGGGAGAGGAAATAGGAATATCTTAAGTACCTGAGATTTTGCTCCAGAAACATCACTTTTGACACATACCCATTAGCTGGGCTTGGTTGTGGATAGTGTCTGCTTTAAAGCAGAGCGTTGGCCGTATTAGCAGAAAGTGGTCCATTCTGTCAAGTCTTTCTCAGTGTAATTGCTCCACGGATGACAAATGACTGTTCAAACTACCAGCGCAATGGTTTATTGTCTTTTCGCAATGGAGACACTTCACCAAAATTAAAAGTGAAATAATGCTATTGGATTTTCAGATTATTAGCAAAAGAGCAAGGAGAATTTGGGATGAGAGGAAATGCCTCTCATGTACAGTCTGGAGACTGAAGTATTTATGAAGCATACTGGTGTAGAGGGAATTATACTGAAGTGATGAAAATTTCAGAGCAGGAAGCATAGGATTTAAAACAGAAGGGTCATGCTATGCCAAGGGGCACTTTTTAAGGTTAAAAGAAACCAGTGGTTCTTCCTATAGGCTTCTTTTATTTGTCTATAAATAAAGATGATGCAGTGAGAATAATATTTAGCCAGCTGGTGTCCTCAGATGCTCCCTAGAGTGGAACAGAAAGATAAGCAATTATTGGAAAATAAATGGCAAACAAATGGCAAACTGCAATTACTACTCAGAGAATGTAATAGTTCTCCACAAATGTAAATGCTCCATACTGGGGGGCTGGGGATGGG
>JAOXNO010000001.1:125780491-125795125 GCA_028565335.1 Limnodromus scolopaceus
AGTTGGACTAGATGATCTCTATGGTCCCTTCCAACTCTAAAAATTCAGTGAAATTCAGTGAAATTCAGTGAAATTCCCATTTGAATCAAACATATATACTTGCATTACTAAGAGACATACCAAAATTTCCTCTGAAGTGATGGTCACTGTTCATGTAGGACAATTATTTCTGAGGTAGGCAGTGATTTTTCCCCACTCTCCAAAAATTCAACATAATTTGCCATCACCTAAAAAGGCAAAATGCAAGAAAGTATACATTAAAGTATAATGAGACGTGGATGAAGAGAGCTTTTCTGTTAAGTATTTTTCAGTTTATTTTTGGTTGATGCCAACATTTCTTTAAACTGTTTGGTTCAGAGACTATTTGTGGTTCCAAAAATGTACTCAGAGGCACATCGGAACCACAGACAGAGGGATAATTGTAATTGGAAGAATTCTGGATTTTGAAATAAGCAGAAAACTTGTGCCTGTTTTTTTTTTAACGAAAGCTAAAAGACATCTCAGTGCAAAGTCAAGATAATAATCTACAATCATTGTTATTTCATGCAGCCATCCATAGTCTGAACTTGCAGTTCTCACCAGACTAATACTTTCACTGAAGAAATTACTATTGTAGTATTTTCTGGTTTCATATTATGCTTTTTTTTCTGTCTATCTTACAAGTTTTATCCCCTTGTCCATCCAACAGGGATGAGTACCATTCATATGAAATTGGTAGTAAGAGCAAAGTCCAGCAAGACTCTGGCACTTCTTTTGTGGAGGCAGAATTTCACCTGAAATTTATTTCTTCTCTGCTTCAAAATGTGCTCTCCAATTTCACCTGGATAAAGTACTCTGAGCTAGCCTTTTAACAGAGCAAGAAAATTTTCATCCACTTCTGCTGGACACTCCCTATATCCTTTGTGTGAACCTAGGTAGGAATCAGAAACCTTAGGCTGCTTTCTCACTGCAACATGAATTCCCGTGGCAAGGATAGAAGAAGGTGTGGTAGCATTGTGTTTCATAGTGGGCTTGGTTTGTCCACTTTGACCCAGAGACACGTTCCTGCTACAATATCTGTATTTTATGTATTAATTAAGTAACAGGTTTCTCTCCCAGGGAGACATTTTTGGACCTGAAAAGGCTCCACCCCATCCCAACCTCAACCTGGTTTTAGAGCCAAAGCACCACACTAGACTTCCAAAATGCCCCAATCTAACCTCCTATTAAAGATTTCACCATCCTCCAGGCACGTGACTCAGAATATGTTGTCTCCTGTGATGAGACTTGAGCAAGACCAGAGGTCCTCTCTGAGACCCAGGCTCCCAGGTAGTCAAGCCAACAGCAAGCCTGTTCCTGGATAAACACAGGGTTTCCACAGTTTTTGCAGGAATGCACAGAAATACCCACATTAGCTCTCAAACCAGAGGCTGTACGGACGTCTCTGTGGTGAGGTAAAATCTCTGCTGTTTAGCAAGGTGGAATCTGGTAATGCGGATGATGGGTCCCAAGGCAGCATCTCTGCACTGTGCTGAGTGCACCTACCAGTTTCGCAGAACCAGCTTGGGCATCTTTAAGACAACACTGCAATAGAATACATGAATGACTGAATCTATCTCGGCTCAAAAGAGATCCCTTTCTCACTGCTCTGCCATATCACTTACTGCAAAACGAAACTGCCATAGGCACTCTCACCTGCTCAGCCCTATCAAGCAGATGACAAGACAGTTTTAATTTTGCTTTATATTTCAAACTCTTGAGGAGTATTTATTTTTATTTTTAAATTTAGGACAAAATTTTCAGGTCTCTTCTAGTATTTGTTCTGTCTTATTTAAAGTTGCGTTTCAATTTACATATTTTTTATTTATATTTCAACATGGTACACTCCAATGAATTAAATTAATGCAGTTGCCATAGAGTATTATGGATACTTTAAGCCTTGCTAAAAATATTTTAATCATATTTTTTCCTGTATTCTTTAATTAAAAATCCATTGAGTTATAATTTTATCAAAATTTAAACTTTAGTACAATATTTAATTGAAAAGTATAGTCAGACAAAAGCTTAATAATAACTAGAATACAGGAATTGAGGTAAAGCACTGTTGTGGTGGGTTTTTTTTAGAAGACATTTATAAGAATAAATCACTCCCACTCTTCCTCCAAGATGCTACCTAAACATCTCATGACCTTTAGTAGAATCAGAAAACCTGTAAAATCAGGGTTGTATTTATCAGATCACTCAGTTGATGGGTTTCTGCATCCTGGATGATAGCCTGAATGGCCCTGAAAAAGAGATATTCAGAACTGTAAGACTCCTACAGGCAATTTCTGCAGTAGAAGAAAATTCACCCAGAATGACTTTACACATAAATTCCAGGTAAGCATGTGAAATGTATGTCACGTATGTAGAATTATATATAGATACCTACAGTAGACAGGTGTCTAATCACACATTGGATGGCTGAAAATGAAAGTGCAGAAAAAAAGCATATAAGCAGCATAAAGATACAGCTAGTGAAGTGGCTTCTGTGCAGTGTGTTTTTCAATGCTATTTCAATTATTCAGTGCTTCACAAAAAGCGTTTGTTATGTTAAACTCACTTGTATGGCCATGGCCATGTATAGATGAAAGGTGAGATCCTAGCAAACATCAAGAAAGTTCAGTGTCAAAAGTAAATCGGAGCATAAGTTTTTAGTTCCAGCCTCTGCATTTTTCAAATGCACAGTAGACATGACCAGTCTTCAAAAGTCAGATTGCATGACTCTCCAAATGCTGCCACCTGCAGCAGCTTGGGTTAAATCAGAGTTGTGAACCTGAACCTTGATTGCAGCTCAAGTGTAGCAAGGATGCATCTCAAAGAAGTATTTTACAATTGCAGATAAAAGGGTACAATTTGGTGCAACAGATGAAACTATCAAGGCCTTCCAACTTCATACACAATCTAAGAAAGAACCATGCCAGCATTTATGTTCACAGTCTGGTGTTCACACCTGGGAAGCCAAACACTGTATACAGAAGCAGAATAAATGGGAACCATCAGAACGCATACACACACGCACAAGTTTTCACCTACTCTTAACGTAAGAAACTGCTTACCCTCTGGTAAATGTAATTCTGCTACAGAAATCACTGGCTGGTATCCCACAAGGTTTTATCCCTTTGTTCAGCTTTTTCTCCAGGATGGGAGAGATCACTGGATGAATGGGCAATAAACACTACGTGCTCTGGTCTATTGGGAGAAACTGGAAAAACCATTAAGGCTTACCACACTGCTGCGAGAATAACTAAGATTACACAAAGTATCGGATGAGTTTAGGTGTCTCCCTCAGTCTTGATGACATTCTTCATTTAGACAGCAGTGGCCTGGCAGGAAGTTAGCAAAGGGTGTGATGGTTTGAATTGGCAAGTGTTGGAGTCTTTATGGAATTGAAAGTAATAGGAAAATGGAGGGAAAGGCATGAGGGAGACTGTGACCATGCCAAAGACGCTGTACAGTACTTTGTGGTTTTATTAGAAAATTATTCAGTGAGCTGAGAGTGTTACCATATATTATTCTAATCTGTATTTTGCTCTGCATAAATGCTTCCTCCTCTCCCATTCTTCTCTTTCTCCAGTGTCCTCAGCCAGGCTGTCTGGTGCAGTGCAGGTGCTATGTGCTGTATTACAGCTATGATTTGCCTGCTTTAGGAGACTTTACCCTGGCGTATAGGTTTTTGCCTGCTCAGCTGGGGACCCGCACACCAAACCTTCCCTTCTACTGGCACTGATGGGAAAAGGAAAACCTTATTTCTGGCTATGTTTCCTGAACACTCAAGGCTTTGCAATATCACCACCCACAAGATATCAAAAATCAGTAAATCAGATACTGAATATTGAATTGTCTTTAAAATAGCTTTATGCTAAGCTTCTCAAGGCAGTGAAAATACCATCTGCCTGCCCTTTTCTCTGTAAGCTTCTCAACATCCTTCCCCATAGCTGCTGAAGTTGTTAGTCAATTTCAACAAATCTGCCAGAGCAGTACAGTCTCAAAGGAAATATTGTCATGAGCATAGGCAGTTGAATAGAGGAGAGTAGCACAAATTAGTGCTTCATCTAACATAAATATCGCCACCCAAATTCAATAATTACCTACTTTCTTTGCCCTGGTGGCAACTCAGCATATATGCGCTGAGCAGCTGAGCAGCACAAGTGCAACCTGGAAGAATCCATGTCCTGAGGGTCTTGCTCAGCTGATGACTAGAGAAAAGAGGAAGCTGCTGGGGAGGTAAGGGACACAGTAGGGGTCCTGGGTGAATAGCAAGAAGGCAGAGGCATTCCCATTTGATGGCAGGGTGAGCAGGAACAGGGGATGACAGCATGTAAAGAGATGATAAAGGACATACATCCACAGAAACTGTGTTTTCTTAATGCCTTTGTTCACAATAAAATCATGTTTTGTAGGAGCTCCATATACTCTGTCTTCTGATAATCTTAACTCAGCCTTTGGAGTCTTTGCATTAACTGCTACATCCAGGTGTGTGTAATCTCTGTCTAGCTTTTATTTCAATCTGTCAGGCCCAAAGTGCATATTAATTTTGTTTATCCAACACTTATCTCACTCCAACTCATTTTTATTTCTTCTTTGCACACCAGTCCTTGATGTCTGTCTGGAAATCAGAATATGCAAGTGGTTTCTAAACTTCATAAAACAAAATACCTCATTGTTGTCTTTACTAGAACAAATTTTATTTAAACCTCAGCTGCTTTTTTCATTATTTAAATTAATTTTCAGGTCATAACACTTCTTATCCTCTCTAAATGAGAAGGGAAAATAGGACTGTCTGGAAAATACCTTGGTAATAAAGTTTTATCTCCCTAGTAAGTAAAAGGGTTGAGGTTTTTAATTTCTTGAGAAACAAACCTTAACTCTTTCAGTGCCATTTTGGCAATGTGGAAAACCTTGGGAAATGCTGCAATTAAGAGCATGTTAAGAAACAACTTTTCTTAATTGCAAGTATTTTACTTGAAGGAAAAAAACCATATCATTTTATCTGTAGATTCTTCCTTATGCTCTTCTCCAGCAATTTTATAACAGAAACCATGTTTCTGAGGGTGGTCTACTGTGTTTAACACTGTAGTCTAAATAAACTAGGAAAAGAAATTAACTTAATTTCATCAAGATAACAGTAAGCACTGTTCCACTCCATTATATATTACTAACGTCTCCTGTACAAGAACATGAGATATTGGGGTATCCCATCTGGCAAGTAGAAATAATAGCAACTAAGCTTTATCTAAATGAAGACAGTTTTACACCTGTTTAAAGGTAAATCATCTAAAGAGCAGTCCTGAAACTGCCACAGAGATATTAACAAATTTTAATTCACATTTGATTTTTTTTTCTGCTGGTGAAGGTTAGATTTTGTCTCCTTTCTAGGAATTCACTGTCAAAACAGTTTGGCATAGAAGAGGATGAGCTGTTAGTTACTTGGATTACAGCAGAATTTCAGTATCTCATTAAATGTATTAAGGGGCAAGGTGGAAGATTAGTTTGGCAGCACTTTTGGAAACTCTATCTCATCAGCAAAGCTGAAGTCCCAGCTCTGTCACATTATAGAAATAACAGAGGTCAGGTGCTTACCTCATTTTGAAGCTCTGTTGGCATTTGTGTGCAAGGAGATGTGGAACATAAGGCTATCAGATTTGTAAAGATATCTCCCTGGTGGACAGCTGTTCAATAAAGAGGCAAAGACAGAAAATGGGAAAATTAAACACACAGACATACAAACTGCAATGGTCAGTAGACTGCAATCTCAAGGACAGCACCTCTCAAGTCACCAGCCAATGGCCCTGTGAAGCATTGCCAAGAGCATCTGTGGGGAAGTTCTGCACAAGTTTGTAGCCGATAAGGAGGGGGGAAGAAAATTACCATGAAAGCAAACTCATGGGTTACTTGGGGCCGTGTAAAATTTCTTATGGGGTGTTTTAAGGGGATACAGGAATCCATGAAACTTATGGGATGATTACAGGAAGGGACAAAGGCAGGAAAACAGAGGGATCAATGTATTTCAGGAAAGAACAAGTGTGGGAAGATGAACTGAAGGAGTAGGAAACATGGCCAGTCGCATGTAAGCAAGATGCTGAACAGTATTCTTCTCTGTCCAACCACTGCACCTGATCTCTGCCATCTGTACTATCTTCCTATTAAAACCTTTTCCTATTTCCTATGTGACTTTGCCCTCTATTCTCCATGTGCATGTGCATTTGTGTACATGTCTGCTAGCAAACTTCCAAGTTGGACTAGACACCGCAGGAGGAGATCAATCCTTACAAAGACCAAGGTCTGAGCTGGTGACTGGGTGTGAGGCCTGGGATCTGGGCAGGGATATCAGATGGACTTGAGTCCATGAGTGTATGTGTACCTGTAAACCCAGAGATTGAGGGCATCTGTACATACCACTAGCAAGCTTCAATCGCAGTTAGATGGAGGGAGAGGAAGAGTACGTGGCCATCCACGTTGGATATGTCCACACAGGTCTGGGGGCTGATAAAGGCCCTGTACTGTCTCTGCTCGTCTGTGAGGTCCTCTGTGTGTATGTATCTTTTGTGGCTGTGTGTGCATACTGAGAACACATGTTCAGCCTCGCTGCTGGCTGGACCTTGGCAAGAAGAGCCAATACATCCGTGGGACTAAGATAAGAGAAATACCAAGGTCTGAGAGGGCACCAGAATCAATTGCCTTTAAAAGCAGGCGTCCCTATCTCTTTTAAACTTGCTTCCAAGTCATCAGTGTTCTCATTAACATCTGAAGAATGCTAAGATTAGAAACTGAAGAGTAGCCTTATTGTAATCAATTTATTTTCATATTGCTGTTACCAAGAAATTTAGGAAGGAAAGATAGAAAAGTCACTTCTATGAGTGAGTTTAAAGATCTGATGTCGTAAGCTTCAAATCTACACTACACTTTGGTATATTTCATTTTAAAGGCATCCGTGATATACGAAAAATTTCTTCTCAATCACAAAAGCTTTTTACAGAGATGTTTCTTTTTGAAGTAAAGTTCACGTCTGCCAAACTGGTATCTGATGTTTTAATTACAAGAAATGTATCCTGTTGTTTGTTAAAACACCTCTTATTTGATTTTCTTTTGACCATACACTTAGGAGTTACAACCTTCCCTTTGGGTATATTTACAATTTTCTATTAAAAAATATCACATTTCAATGCAAAGAACAAATTGAACTAGCACTTATTTATAGCTTAAAGAATGTTGTGATACAGAATATAGTCTAAAACCCTAAAATGTTTAAAGTTTCTGCTGTGTTTTCAGTCACATACAGGAGTAATAAATTCAGATTACTTGTTCACGAGATGCTATTTTCCTTGACATTTGAGAACTGTCCATGTTTTGCAGAAATCAAATAGTATAAGCTTGAACATTTCACAAAACTAAATAAGCAATTAAAATAAATGAGATCATCTTCTGTAACTGTTATATTAAAAATCTAAGCAATTCTTAAAATTCAGCAGGGGAAAAGCAATCAAGCAATCATAGAGTGAAAAGAGTCTTACAGATTTTTAGTTCTCATTATTCTTTTTTTCTGAGATGCCGGCATTTGTCTCTCCCTTTTTCCAACAATAAACATTACTTTGCTAATAAATTGACAAGGATTCCTCAGTTATTAACCAGAAACTCTTGACGCAGACATCAGACGTCTTCTTTCAGTATTAGCAGGAAAAAAATTAACACAATTAAAAGGACAAGTGTATTTCTTAATCGGAAGGTCATTTGCTTACTTTGCACCATTTTCTTCAGAAAATATGCTAAATACCTCTTAGATTGACTCTACAAGTTGAGGTTTATTAATCTTTCCCTCGTTCTGTTTCATTCTTTTTACAGATATTTTGACAAGCTGAGAATAACACCTGTGCTTGAGATGAGGTGGTGCAAATGTATTGGATTATGAACCTCTTCGAAATTTCAATATACTTATATTGCACAGACAAGTTGAGTTATTCTGTGCAAAATAATTATGTCTACTTTATGATTCATTAGTTGCACTCTGGCACCATCCTTTTTTGCTTTTTCAGGAGATAGGAAAGTAACTATTCCTGGAATATATTACAAGTAGACATGGGTAAATCAACACTTCAGAAACACTATTAGCAATAATTCTTCTCTTAAACAGAAATTTTCCTCTAATAATTCAAAACATCAGTGAAGGCTGCCCACATCTTCACCCTTTTCCACTCACCAAACCAATCAACTTGACTGTAACATTGCTGCTGTGAGTATTGTTTCTCACCTGTCGTTTCTTTCTGCAAGGTTGATCACTTGAGGTAAAGCGGTGGTTCTTTGCTGAAAAAATTAACAAAATGTTGAACATGAATACAGACAAGTTTTTCTGAGAGGTAATGGTCAAGCAGGCAGGGAATACATCTCGTGGTTATACTTACTGTGATTCCAGCTTGCCAGATAAACACAGCACATAAAGAAGCAGCTGTTGAATACTACCAGTGAAATTGTGACTCCTCAGCAGGAGTAGGTGCTGCAGAGAAGAAAGTAAAAATCACCACACCCTAAACAATCTACCACAATCTCCTACTCACATCGCAAGATGGATGAGTTCCAAGTTCAAGCCCATCCCCTACAGAAAGAGGAACAGCACGTATAAACCTTTACATTTAAATGCACAGGAGTGGTGATCTTCCCCTATATCAGTTCACTTAGACTGCTGCAGGGCTAGCATATATGTAGTCCAGTCCCACTGAGATATCACAATTTTAGATGACATACCAATGTTATGCAAAGACTATCACTGATGGGGAAGAAAAAGAACACAATGTATCAACAATCATCTTCTCTCTTTAGTGTTCCAGACATCCAAAATCATACATCTGTGACACAAAGGGAATTTCATAGTATGTATCTCAGATGTCAAAATTAGTTCATATATGATTCTGAATGTGAAAACACAGAGAGAGAATAACAGCAAATACTAAAATCAACTGCATAATGCAGAATTTCATGTCTGAAAGTTGTACAAGCTTCATCTTTTTTCATAATTCAGCAGACAACACCTTAAGAAGCAGCTCCTGGCACACCACTGCCTGTTTGGAAACAAATATTTGTCACTTTTCCTGGTTTCTTAGTTTTCCTAGTTTCTTAGTTTTCAATTAGAAAAAAAAAAAAACAACACCCAACAACAAAAAAAGAAAAAAAACCCCTCACTTGGGCTTCTCTTGATACCATCACAAAGACTGACCTGAATTCTCCTCTTTTCCATGCACATGGAAGGAAAGAGTTGTTAGCTGGGCTTCCTCTACACAATATTTATCCTTGTTGATTATGAAGTTTATAATGATAAGCCTAGAAATAATATTATTGGGTTTCAGATCTCTGGCTCCATATTCATTCTGCTACTCAGAAAGCCATTTTCCTCCTTCTGCACTTCTGACTACCGACGTGCCATATGTAAATTTCTGAGTGAATAAATATTGAGATGACTGAGAGGAAGAATTTATTCCATAGCTCCATCTGTTTAAAACATATCTTTTTCAAGTCACAAGTTCAACATTACCATACATTTCATAAGCAAATTATGGAGATTTTAGTCCTGACCCCTGATTCACAAAGGAAAGCTCTTTAGAAACCCACGTTCATATATAGATCGCAGATATCTACAGAAGTAAGCTCTCAAACAAAGTACAATAGTCTTCAAACAAGCAGATTTTTGTCTCTGCTGGTGAAACTGCAGTGTCTTTGCAGTTATGTTAGGCTACAGGACGTGGCAGCAAAAGCTAGACCAAAGCACTGGAAATACACCATCCACACAAGCTTCACAGGCACTTTTTCCTCAACAGGAACCTCTGACTGTGTTCAACTGCTTAAACTATTATGCCTGTAGAGGTAAACTGGCTTAGAGCTCAGCCAATTTAGCACTTCAGCACTTCAAATTTTATGTGCATAAAAATGCTTAAAGGCTGTAGGAGAGCTGTAAGTCACTTTGCCTCCACAACTGTGATACCTTAAGG
Source organism: Limnodromus scolopaceus (assembly GCA_028565335.1). Lineage (NCBI taxonomy): Eukaryota > Metazoa > Chordata > Aves > Charadriiformes > Scolopacidae > Limnodromus > Limnodromus scolopaceus. Next base: position 125,790,487 of record JAOXNO010000001.1, read on the forward strand.
AGCTCAGGAGGGCAAAGTGCTATCACTCTTTGCTAGTTTAAGCCTCCTAGCACAGAGGACCCAGGAAACAGCTTCACTGGCCTTGAGGCAGCTGGGATGTCCCTGATGCCACTGAAATCTTTAAATACAGAAGCAGAGCTGGTTGAAACAATCACCCCATTAAATGCTTGTGTGCCTTTAATCATTTCATCGTTAATATGAGTGCCAAGTGCTACACTGTAAGCTCCTTGAAAATACCTCCTACCCACACATTTCCTAAAGGGCAACAAAATGTAATACCTCTGGAAGCTGGCTGGCAAATGCGGCTTTCCATTTCCATCTCATCATGTTTCCTATGAAAATTAATATAAAATTCACTGCAAACACACTTTTTCTGTGGCTGTCACACATGAGTTTCCTAAACCATATTCTCAGACATTGTTAGTGATAGAAATGCATTTTTATGCATTTCATATGCATTCTATGCATAAAAATCTCATTTTTATGTCCAGAATTATGTCTACCATCTTTTCAAATTACTTTCCATCAAAAGTGTTTGATGTCAGCGTGACATAATCTGGTTATACAACAGTATAAGTGGAAGAAGATTGCAAGAAAGCCACCACACAGAGCATATCCACTCTCTGCCCAGACACTGAGACAAAGGTGTTATCCAAAAGGTGCAGATTTTTCCCAGGGACAAACAAGAAGTGGTATTGGAGCACTCAGGCCAGCTAGTCTAAGCTTCTGGTACAGTCCCTGCTCCCACATCTGCCTCCAGCCTTGTCTACAAACTTTTCCTGAAGAGGGAAGATAACCCTCTGCTGTAAATTATCTTAACTGTATATATAAGCACTTTTGAAGACTGAGGCCACTTTATTGCACCATTGCTTTGATGTGTTTTGCTTCATAAGCAACGCTGTAGCCTTAACTGTAAGTCCTTATTCTGGGTAAGACTATTCAAGCTGATTAATAGTTACACTGGTTTAAGCATCGATTTTTTACTAAAGTGCTTGTTATTTATTCAGCGCCTAGTGGAGTATATGCATCTTCTTTGGTTAGCAAGCCCTGAGACAACATAAACAGTCACTAATAACTAGCTATACTATGGATGAGGAATCTTTTTGCTGCTGGTATTTGAACAGATCTTTCAAGCACATCTGTCAAAATTAATGCATAACTGAACATTATCCAACAAAACTATAGAAAAATTATGGCTGGATATGGACTATGTGAAGAAAAAATGTGGGCTGCAAATGCACCACAGGTTGTCAGTTCCCCATTCCCTGAACCACAAACAAGGCAGAAAGAGCGAATAGAGACAGGGTGCATAATAGCTTCTTTCTACACAAAATGGTAACATTTCACAACAGTGTTAAAAATGTCACCAATGTATTTGTAAAGATCCAGCACTACCACTGCTAGGTAATTTTTTCTGAACTTTACTCAACTTTAGTGCTTGGAGACTTAAGACTATTCTTTTTAAGCATTTTAATGTATGCGTCCCTGCTCTTTGTCAGCAAGAGCAAACTCTTATCAAGCATTTTATCTTCTGTTTCTTTATCATGTTGAAAAACATCTCTGTGGAATCGGAGATGTAGTATCAAGTTTTGCAGAAGTTATGCAGGCAGGTAAGCACATATACTCTTACTTTTACCAGGTGTCATCTGCTCTTGATCTTAAACTGTACAGATTTGCACATGTGAAAGTGTGCAATAAGTACGATTCATCCTGACTACTTTATATATTCATGGCTTCTAATATTAGGGAGGATAAATAAATACTGAATAAGAGTACGTATTTTGGGGTTGTTATTTCCATACAAACCCCTACTCTAATTCCATATTAAACATTTAAAAAAAAAGAAAACCAGGCACGCAAAGAAAATCCTTTCTTCTTTTAAATCACACTAACACAATGCAACATTCCTGTCTTGAACAATGAAAGGCAAAGTCAGTAAAAAAGGTGTTACTTTCTACTTGCATTCTATCAATATTTAGGAACCTTTTTCCAGAATAAATTCCCCCCTGTTCATTCTGTTTTACAAAAAAGCTAACACAAAAAAAAAGGTCTAGACAGCCTATAATCTCTGGGATAAAAAAAAAAAAAATTACAGACAATCATGCTGGTAAGCTATAGATCAGAGGGTAGGGCAACAGGTATTTATTCTGGTCTTATCAACACAGGATAGTGGCAGCTCCTGCCAGCTTTAGGTGATACAGCTGTGGTACCTCAACAGCAAGTGAACCCTCATACTGGCAGATTTTATAAAGGCTTCTCCCCTTCCCCACACAAACACCATTAAAGACTTCAAGAATTATTTAACAGTACATTATTTGCTATTAAACAGCTATGTAGTAGTAAATTACATTATTTAGAAATCTCAGGAATAGCATAAGAAAGGAATGTCCTTGGGACAAAGCAGCTGGCAGAGATCCCTGTGGATGAAGCAGCAGCATCACCTTCAGAACTGAGCACCAGCATGGCCGGGGAGCTCAAGGAAGGTGAACAGAGCCACACAGGCATATCAGGCTGAGAATAACATATATATTCATCCCTCTTCTGGTTCCACTGTGGTCAGTGCCTTGAAGGCACTCTTCTTGAACACACTGAAAGGGAAGAACTAAAATACAGTCTCTTCAAGACTGCAGCCTGTCTCGAAGATTTATTTACAGCTCTGTACATGCAGTTGTGCACATCTGGTGCACTGTGCATGGGCTTTTCTTTTCCTCCTGGCATGCTGCAGTAGAAGACACACTACTGGATAAATATAAGTATTGCCTCTATTAGCCATTGTCCCTGAGCAAACTGAAATCATTGCAGAGCTAGAACACACTCATTGTCTCCAAACATCTCATCAGTTTCTGTGGTATTCCAAAGATTTTTAAGTGCACATACCTTCCAAAGCCTGAACTGTTAAACTGAAAATAAGAATGGCTTGCCCCCAAGGATCTTTTTAACAAGATAAAACACTATTCCAGTATTTTTCAACATTGCCAGCTCAAAACAGCTCAACCTTCTGTTTTTCTGTAGTAGAGCAAATTGTGTACAATTAAAGTGAAAGGTCTGGCAAAGAATGCATTTTCAAGCAAAATCCTTGTATCCAAACTGCTGTACAGCCAAATGATATAGAGACCCATAAAGAAGTAATCTGCTACAGAAGGAAAGCAAGGAAATGGCTTCCTTCAGATGTTGCACAGAGAAGCCATGCCAGGTGTCTGATACCTGCTTGAAGCCCCCAGAGAAACTGTGCATATCATTTTGTGACATTAGCACATGCTACCATGTTATCAAGCCCTTTGTCTGCAAAAGCTGCTATCTCAGAGCAGATTGTCAGTGACAATGACAATTTTCGCTTATTTTAGCAGAGTAACTGCAATTACTGGCATCAGCGGGTATCAGACTGTACCCAGCGAGGGTGTTTGGCTTCAGAGAGCTAATTTAGAGATCGAGACTAGGAAATGCATTTTTGTTTCCCACAGCCTCTGGTGTGTATCAGACTCTAGCTTCAGCCAGGTATTTTAGGGATTCTTAGAGCTGTGTAGAACTGCACATTTAATCACAGCCTCCTGCCATGACTTTGGTGAATGATTTGTCCAATCATTAAAAAGAGGATTATAGCTTATTGAACCAGAAGAGGACACTCAGCAAAGAAATTGGCTAGCTACATACACACTGTAATGCTCCAAAGAGCAGTACTGGCCAAGTACCATCTGGTTTAGGTTTTTGGATGAAACATTGATTTTCAACTGGATTTCCAAACATCAGACCTTTGAGGGTTGACTTATAAACCACAAGTGAAACAAGCTGTCAGTAGGCAACATGCTGTCCTGAGTGAGTGAATGCAGCAGCAGACTTCCAGTGGCACCACAGTCTGTTCCCTCTTCTAGGACAATTGACTTAAGTGTTGGCACAGAGACATTTAAAGATTACCCAGGCTAGAAAAACCATCTTTCTTAGATACATCTTATTTCAGTCAATCTGTTATGGATCCTCTCTTATTACTGTCTACTACTAGTTATTCCTTAGCTCTTTTATTACCAATATTAATGCCTGAGTTATTAATCTTGTCACATTTACAAATACTATTTTTGATGTGAAAGTAAGGCAAGCAGGAACCTCCTACTCACTGGAGGAAGCATCAGCCTTTTCTGTTCAGAGGGTCAAGAACCACCACCCAAAAAAAAAAAAAAACCCAAAGAAAAAACCACCCAACAAACCCCAAACCAATCAACCAACCAAAATAAAACCAACCAGGCACAACACTGTATCCAGCTCAAGAAAATTTTATTACGTCCTGAATGAGTATATTTTAGTGTAAATCAATGGCCTCAGCCATGCCAACATCCTCCATGTTTAACTTGATACAGTTTGAGTAATCCCATCGTAGTGCATAATGTTAAGCATTTCTTTAACATTTTTCTTATCACTTACACATATAAATAAATCATCATAAGATGCATTAATTACCTCTGCTAAGGATTCTAATCCAAGAAATACTGCAAACACTAGAAGCAAAGAAGCAAGGATTTTGATGCAGCTAAGCATACTTTCGGGGTAATATAGATAGAGATTCATAGAACCATAGAATCATTTCGGTTGGAAAAGACCCTTGGGATCATTGAGTCCAACCATCTACCCTACTCTACAAAGTTCTCCC
>JAOXNO010000001.1:125795223-125809182 GCA_028565335.1 Limnodromus scolopaceus
AAGTAGTTGTAGAGAGTGATGAGGTCTCCCCTCAGCCTCCTCTTCCTCAAACTAAACAGTCCCAACTCCTTCAATTGTTCTTCGTATGATTTGTTCTCCAGGCCCTTCACCAGCATCGTTGCCCTCCTCTGCACTCGCTCCAGCACCTCGATATTTCCCTTGTAATGAGGTGCCCAGAACTGGACACAATGCTCAAGGTGTGGTCTCACCAGTGCTGAGGACAGGGGGACAATCACCTCCCTACTTCTGCTGGTCACACTATTTCTAATTCATCATGGGAAAACTTCTCAGTCCATAAGGATCATAGATCACGGGTCAGATGCAGGCAGGAAATAGAAAAGAAGTGAGACAGGAAATCATAGGTAACATCTAAGCATGGAATATTATAAGGGGGAGGAGGGGATGAATGCGCTGGATGTAGTAATGAACTTTGGGTATATGTATAAATATATGTGTATAATTCCTCCCCAACACATATTGGAGTCTTTTGGTTTAAAAAATAAAGCTGAAGACCATTATTATTATCTATACGGATGAGGAAAAAGAGGCACAGCAGAGTGCTCAGGAATGTTTGAAGTGGCAGCCAGGGAAAGTGCACAATCCTTATACCACATGTCTGAAATAGGGCTGCTCTCACTTAGATTCAATGTAGAATTCCGCGGTGACAAACTAAGGAAGGGATCTAGAAGGCTAAGCACTAGCATTTGCTCCAGTAGGAGCAAATCATGGGGAGCGAAAAGAAACATCATCAGGAATGTATAAAAGAAATCCAATAGACTGCAACAAAGGAAAAACTAGGTTTAACATCCTGGAAAAGTAGCTTAACAAGCCTCTTTGATATTTTACATTAAAAGAGATGATATACAAGACATGGCGCCTTCTGTGAGGAGTAACATTTGTGGCAAAGCAGTACATAATGCAGACATATTATGTAAAAGCTATTTCATATTTTAATGGTTATGAGTCTGTCATTTCTAAGATCAGCTCCAGCTCTAATTCCTGTGTAACATGGAGGAAGACCTCAATCTGTTTTCTTCCTTCTGTGCTTGCATTTGCTTTCCATGATCTATTGAGCCTTGTAGGAAGCATTTCATTAAAATGACACAATTAGTTATTTCATGTTAAGACCTGATGGTCAGGAATGGGTTTTATGATTATAGTGATTGTATAACACTGTACCTTCCAGAAGAATGACTCTTTTAGTCTGTCATAGATTGTCATCATGGGACTCAGAACCAAAGACCGTCCAGGGATCCTCATCAGTCATCTAGTGAAGGAAAGACAGAAGCAAATCAGGGCTCAATTATGTACAACTCTATTGTTTAAGTAATCTTTCAGAACCTAAAATGCCATAAAGGGTATTTGCTCTGCTTCCAGAAGCTCAGATAATGTCCTCTGAGAGAGTTAATGCTGCTTCCATACTGGGATACTCAGATACACAGATTAGATACTGTTTGCCAGTAGTATTGTTAGCTGGCTTTCACTCACCCAGTGCTAGAACTGGAGCAGCTCTGGTCCAGGCTGTGGTTTAACCTTCTCAAATGTTGCAAGTTGTGCATGATAAGCTATGTATAGTTAAACGAGCATTATTTTTTCAGTTATTTCCTCATATCTCTCAGCAGCTAACTGTTATGCATAGGCTAAAACCTTATGCTATACTATACTTCATCCTAAAAAGTTCATGATTACTTTTTTTTTTTAATAAAAAGAAGTAACATGATATATATTTAGTCAAAGCAAAGACCTAAAAAGTTTCAAAAAAATTACAGCTCTAGTGGTAGCTTCTCTTCATATGCTTCCAGCAGGGATAAATGACTGATTATATATTTGCCACACATAGAGGAACATTAGTCACTCTTAATTGGGAAATAGGAGTTGATGCTTAGGGGTTGCACACTATGGGAACCGTGGGGCCTGTGCAGTACTGCCTTGGTAGCACATTTGGCCCCACTGCAGGAACACCTTTTATTCTAATTACCATTCAGCACTCCAAGGCAAAAAACAGAGATCATTTTCAAATGACCATATAAATTTTCCACTAAAGTTCATTTATAATTAGTATATATCAGGAGCAATTTTTTTTTTTATGTTCTCTCTGATTTGCATTATAAGAGGAAGCATTTTTCCATGTTAATTAACTTAACCTTCCCAGAAACACTCTCCCATTGACATTATTCCATAGACTTTCCTTCTCAAATTAAGTTTGGAAAATTTAAAATAAAAAATGTTTAAACAGGTATAGAACAAATTAAGAGAGAAGTAAGCAAGCAGAGACCAGCTAAAATATAGAAATATATCCCCAAACACTTTTCTTGCTCACATTTTCCCAAGTCATCCTCTGGTTTTCATCCTTTGTGGACTCATTCCGCAAGTCAATTTGTTAAGGTCTTGTTTTTACTCCCAAAAGAGGAGAAATTGGATTAAATGTGCCTTGGAAAGACACAGCACCACCTATCACAGTGCAAACTGTTACTTCCTAGCAAATAAAATATGGACCAGTATTAAACTATTCTGGTTCAGGTAGCGTAACATTTACTCCCTAAATATGCTTGAATGGAGTTATTTCTTGAAGCAATTGAAAGCTTCTCAAAAGAGCAGAGATTCCAAGATGATGTCCTTCTGCCTTTTCATTGTCATACAAATTCCACTCACAGCTTGAGAGATGATCTGCACGACTATTCTGCTCTCCTCTCATAACCTAACTACCTTAACAAAGATTTCAAATGTTCTTGTATTTCAGATACTCATACACACCACCTCTTCAAGGACACAAAAGCTATGCAATGCAGCACAGAATTCTTAGTATGTCTAGACATGTGCATTTATAACCTCTTCCAAAAATGAATAATTTCATAATCCAGCTATTACTAATGCAGTATGTACCAAGAATATGTTTCTGTGCAGCTCAATCTGCATGCGGTAGCCTGGCAAGACCATTAAATGAAAGCACCAGATTTACTCTCTTATCCCCGTCAATAACTATTTTCTTGTTTCTGTAGTAATTTAATAAAATATGGGGTATGTGCATGGCGTACAGTTTACAAGAAATAAATGAAAATGGTATTTTCAAAATTACAGCCCTTCAGGGGTTTACAATTTTGGTCACTGTATCTGGAAATTGTCTCTGAGAAGGTCAGACTGTGTCTTCCCTATAGTATTAAATGGTATTATCTGTTAGAAATCAGTAGAAGTTTCATATTCTCACTGTGTACATAGGGTGGAGCTGTTACTGTGGTCTTACAGGGCTAATAAAAGTCTTCTAATATGAGACTCATGTATGATTAATTAGCCTCTCTACTGTAGTCTTTGTTGCTTGGTTTCCAAAGCACAGCATTTGGTAGGGAATGGATGACTAGCTGCAAATATTGTAAATGTGTGCTAGGGGAATATTTGAACATTTGTTCAAATTTGTCTTAAGATTTTATGCTGCTACCCATCTCCATACTGAGCACAAAGTTCTCAAAAGAGAATTTTTCATTTTACTGTGTTCACAATTCTTCCCATGTTCATTTCCCATAAAGATGAGGCACACTAATTTCATAAGTGCAAAACCTTGCAAAAAGGCAATATGTAGTTTGAGCTAGCTAAAAATGGTAGCAACTGCCAACCTTTAATTTTATGTTGGTTATGAATTTTGCAGTCAGCACAGTGCTGGGTATTTGTGTGATTCATGCTGTGGTATCATGTTTCCCAAACAGCCAACATAGTGGAACCTGAATACTACTCTAATTCGTATTTATTGTCTGTGCTCTTTAAAAATGATATATTTGTAAGTTAGGTCATTAGGAATTAATCAGTAGAACCATTTACATAGCTGGCAAACCAGGAATTATATAACAAACCAACAACAACACTTTATGTGGCTTTTGAGTCCTGACTGGATAATTCTTACCGTAACCAACACACGCCAAAATTGCATATCACTTCTGGTTTACAGTGAATTTAATGATGTTTAATCTCAAGTTATTAAGCAGGAAACAAAATTATGTGACATAAGAGATTGGTGACAAGGCACAAGTAACAGTTTCCAGATATAAAGCAATAAACTGAACGCTGATACTGAACCATCTGGGAAAAATCAATAGCTTTTGTAATTGCATAAAAGTAACTTCAAACTAGAATTTTGAAAGCAGCTAAAATGGGTTTCAGTTGCCTCAGCATACAAACCCAGTGCCATACTGAATGTCCCCAGGTGTCAGAGACATCCATGCTTCTTGGTAGGTATAATCCAGTCCCCAAGGAGAACTTGCATCCTCCTGGTAGAGGAAAGTGGGCAAGCCCCTTGAAGATCTAAACTAGCAATAGGTGTCTGTGTTAAGGCAACTGAACCACAATCTATTAATATCAGATGATAAATTGTGGCAAAAAAAAAGAAAAAACAAAAAAAAAACCCAACAGTTTCTCAGAGTTTCTCAAAATGTTAGTGAGAAAGAAACAATCTTTGCTATAATTAATATTCTCTTGGCAAATTCTAAATACAAGGTTAGATTTTAATACAGTAAAAAGTAGGCCAGCTCTTCTCTTCTTGCTGTGGTCAAAACTGCACCACTCTGAAGGCAGTGTTTTCCCTGTTCTCTTTACCTCTATTAGCTGTTCATCTTTCTTTTACAGCTACCTAAAATAGATTCATACCTGAATTACTCAGACTACATCTTGAGAGGATAAAATATGTTGAGTAGTGACATTTTTAGAAGACAGTCTTGAAAATTTGTATGCACATTAAATGACTGAATTACGTTTTTCTTAACACTTCAATGTATGCAGACATCTGAAATTATTCTTCACAAGATCCTTTCAGGTTGTTACATTAGATCATGTCTTTTCTTTATGCAAAATTAGTCATACCATCTGAAGTGCATTTTCCAATTGTTATAAAGTTGCCAGAGTATTATACTGTATTGAGTACGGAGGATTGACTACAGGGCACAGGAGACCATAAGAAACTACTGACCTAAGTAATACACTATGTGATGCAAAGATCAATGCGGCAAATGTGTCTGCATTGGTGTGTGGTGGAAAGCAAAAGGAAACAGAGATCATCTCTTGGGGAATCTTTCAGAACCCAGGGAAATGTTTAAAGCATTAAACAATAGAGCTCAGGAGGAGAATTACTAAAGCAAGCTACTCTCTACAAAATGTATTAACAAGCAAGATGCCAAAGACTAGGGCCTCAGTGTCTGTCTGATGAGAGGTTATAGAGTAGTGTATAATGTGAACTGTATAAATGTGAGGCATACTTGGATGCACATAGGGGAATCTTTTCTGACCAATCCAAAACACAAGTCAATTATTAATTTATTTAAACTTGTTGTTTTAATATGTCCATTAGACTAAGACAGAGCTCAGACCTGGATTGGAGCTTACCTCCCCAAAAGCTCAGTGCATGGAGAGCTTGAGGTTGCTCAAGTTCATTCATCCCTAATGAAAGAGAAATATTGCAATGTTTATTTATAAAGGAAAAAGTGCTGCTCTTCATTTACACAGTTACCACCAGTAAAGATTTCTATCACATTGACTAACTGTCACAGTAATTAAATTGCTACAGTACATAATAACGGCCTTCCTGAAGACGGTGAGTTATATTCCCACTCCCTAGATCTTTTTCTATAGTAAGAAGCTTGCCAGCATCCTGCTCCGCCAGAGTGAGTTACGTACAACTGCAGAAGTGATCTAGTAAGAAAAGGGATGGAGGCAAAGTGAATCTTAGAGGTCCTAAGCATGGGTGCCCCGAGGAAGCGATGGATACTACTCCATTTTGCATCCTTCTGCTGGCCTCTCCACAAATGATAGGGGGCTACAAGGAAGCAACTGATCAGCTGCCACAGATTTTGACCATCAGTCAGGAGGGATTTCCTGCCTCTGAAGTAACATGCAGTGTATCCTCTTCTACAGCTTCCCCTAGACCTACCCTCCTTTTCAAATATTACATCTCTTTTTTCAGTCGACTCATACTCTTGGCCTCTACACCATCCTGTTGAAAATGGTGAAGTATTTTTAACAAACTCACACAACAGCTACAAAAGAAAGACAGGAAACAGAAAACTATAATTTGCTCTTGTAAGGATTTGGAGGCACTTCTGTGATCTTGCTGCCCTGATTGAAACTCATTGCTACAAAGCCAGGATCCTGCCAACTATAAAGAGCTTAGATTTTATTTTTTCATGCACTTATCACGACCTCATTTTTTAAAGTGCCAAGTGGATTTGTTCATTCATAACCCATCTTGATGCAGTGGATGGCAGCAGAAGGTGATTTTGGGGTGGAAGGGTTAGTTTTAGTACATTTGATTAGTTTAATGGGACAAAATGTTCCTTTCTATCTTTTCCTACTTTAAATATTTTAATTTATGCTATGATAAAAAAAATCAATGGCAATCTGTCGAGGGCTGCAATTATGTTTTAAATTGGGATGAAAAAGTAAGAGTGTGTGTGTATGTTTGTAAGCAAGAGGAATCATTTGCATAATAACTGATGGTAATAATAACTCTCAGATACAGTCTTTATATCCCACACTCTATCCCTTGCTTGTAATTTTTAGAGGACTGCTTCTTTCTGTGCAATACAACTAAGAATGTAGAAATTTTAATTCTACAGTTTTTAGTCAATTATCTGACAGCAAATGCTGATGTCACTTTGTCCTTAAAAATTTACATTGCCATCATCAGCTGCTATCTGGCAAGTGTCTCCCAAACTGAGAGTGACTGAAAATCTCCAGAGCTTATGATTAGTGGTGGTTTTCTAGGCTTACATTGTCTTTGCCAATTGGAATAACTGGTCTGCTATGGATTTTGCTAATGAACATACAAATTAGGAGCACTTTTTTCCTAACTATTAATAAACTTATCCAAATATTAAACTTTTAGACGGGTATAAATAAAAAAACTCTAATTATAAATATCCAAGAATTTAAATGTTTCAAAATCAAACATTTTAGTTCAAGACTGAAAATGTTTTATTTCAAAACAAAAATGTAGTTTTAAATCAGAATATCTCTTTTTAAATTTGATGCCTGTAAACTAGAAAGGGAAAAATAGTCTCAAGTTCTACAAGTTTTAGAAGTGACTAAAAATTAAAGGGTTTTGTATTTTTTCCATTTTGCCAAAAAGTCCCCCCTAAAAATCCTTTCTGGATCTACCTTAAACACTATTTATCCCACAATACTTAAAACGCATCTTTCCTTCTTTTTAGTGTATAACATCTAGTTTGGCAAGTGACAAGTAAGAAAATAGATGTCATACATTCCCTTTGTTTTCCCAAATGCCAAAGACAGGATGTTCCTTGGCAGGCCTTTCAACTGTGGGAAAACATCCACTCGGGAAAGAATGTAAGTATAAAGTTAATGATTTATTCAAATGCTTTCCTTAATGCAGGTGGCTTATATCTCATAAGAATCACCATAATGCTTTTTTCCTCTGCCTCAAACTTTTATTCCATTTTCAAAGATCCTATTCAGAACCCATCATAGCACTCAGCTTTCATGGACATGTATGATTGGACTCCATGATCTTAAAGCTCTCCTCTGACCAAAATGATTCTATGATTCAAAGAACAGTGTCTGGCTCACTCTGAATGTGAGTGAAGAGAAATTCTTCCCCAATATAAAGTTTTGGTCTCGGAGGATGTCAAATACAGTTCACATAAAGCCCATTTGACCTGGAATAGCTGTTGTCTATAAGGAATATGTAACTAAAAGTTATGATGTTAATGGTATGGTAGAACAGGTTCTCTTTCAGCTAGGCAGACAATTTGCCGCTATAAGATATATCTGACTCTAGACTTCAGCCAAGCATTTTGACAGGTAGTGTTATTTTATGGGTCTTATCACAGTTCTGCTGAAAAGGCTGCTTAATATTCTGAGTAGCCAACCCTGCCTTCTTTCAGCTCAAAAATTCACCACTTCAGTTTATGTTAAAATAATTTTTGCAACAGTAATCAGCAGCCACTGCAGAAAATGAGTTTTACCATTAAGTAATCACACCCTTGAGAAGCTTTGGGCACACAGCTGGCTCTCAGCTGGCAAACAGCTGAAATGTGACTATTGCAGAGAAACCATACCTCTTGTCTTTGAGTATAAATTAAAACTAAAATAGTAATAATTTTTTCACATTTATTTTGTGACATTTCATATATGTGCAAAGCTGCATGCCCATATGTGGAAGATAGTACTCCATAACACTATAAATAGATCACACCAATACACAAGAGCAGATTAACCTAAACCATGAAAATGGTTTGGGGTTTGCTTTTCTCTGTTTGATGAGAAGAGAAAAATACTGATGCCAGCAATATTCTTCCAAACACAATCAAACAAACTGTGCCTTCTGTGTCAGGATTAAATACCCAACAGAGCACAATATATCACACCCTGAGTTTTGTCCAGAAATGAGAGATGTACCGGCTGGCATCTGTACCTGACATAATTAGGTAGCCCCAGTGCCCAGGTAGAAAGGAGTTTGCCAGCATAGCTCCCTGAAGCCAGGATGGGGAGCAAGCAACGGCTGTGCCATAGAAGCTGTGCTGCCTCTTTCAAGCTGCATGATAACTCCGGGGGAAGCAGAGTTATCAGAGCTCTAAACCCTCCTCTGTCCTGGAAGAAACCTCCTTCCATCTCTTCCCCTGCAATAGTTCTCCATTCGCCAGGGTTTCCACAGCTACAAGAACGGAAGAAAAGGCCAGGACTGCAGCAAGAGCAGAGGACTCTGCTGGCATGATGCTTGTCAGGCTAAAAAAGCCAGTTGCCGCCTCTTCAGATGTAGGCTAACTGGGGAGTCTCTTTCCTCTGAAATCTGTATCCTGCACAGCTGCATACTTTTTTTTTATGGCTGTCCTGAGGAGCCCAATTTATCACTGTGTTTCCACGCAGCCCAGTGTGGGTGAGGACAAGGAGAAGGTGACTGTTGTTAGCTTCTTAGCCATTCAAATTTCCTAGCCTTAACTAAAGTTTCGGGAAGATTTACCCACCAGAATATGCCCTGAAAGTGAACCTCGAAAATTCACATTCCAGAGACAAATACTCAATGAGAGAGTCCTGGTTAATACTCTGAGTGGTAACACTGATCCATGGGATTTATGCAGCTCTGCTGTAGGTTCTGTTCAGCCTGCTGAACTCGATCTTTTCCAAGATAGAACTACACAGTGTTGTTAATAATATGCCTGTTCTAAAATTGCAATAAGGCCACTGAAGGGAATTTGATTTATTAAGAGATAATCACCTCCTGGAGGGGAATAAAGGCACCTGGCTGCCTTCTGCAGTCAAAATTTAATATTAACATTAATAACAACCCCCTCCCCTCACCCTACATAATGCTTACTTAATAATTTAATTATCCAGATAATCTTCGCACACAGTTTATGTTTTTACCTCTAACTGGATGCCTAATAGAGCTTACATTACTGTTTATCACAAACACGGAGAAGCAGCACTCTCCTCGCACTGCGAAGTTCCCGCAGAGGCACAGTGCCATGGTGTGGAATTTGCTTAACTGTGGAAACATCTATCTCACACCAAAATGGGTTTGATCAAGAAACACTGTCTAGCTACTTATTTAGGTTGCATTCAGCAAGATATTTAGACTCTTGCCCACTGCTTAAGCCTTTGAAAAGTCCCACGAGGTTTCCCTAACTGGTTAATGAAGATTAATTCCATGCTTGAAAGAAACACTCAGAGCTCTTAACTGCTGAAGTAGGACTTTGTTTTCTTAAGGTTCTGCCTTTTGGATGAGTAGCTGTTGGACATGTTGTTGTTGGGCAGAGGAGCTGCTCTGATTGTGCGCAGGTGAAATGAGGACCTGCAGGAGCTCCTTATGCTATGGATATAGATCTTAATGTTTTGCCATTAAAATTTAAAAAAAAAAGCTTAATGACAGCATTTAGACCCTGATCCACTGCTCTGACACTTTCATTTCTGACAGTGTGTCAAAATCTAACCCTTCAAGAACTGAAAAAATGCAGGACTAATGAAGAAAGCAATTGTATTCCTAAATTTCCCAAATCAACACAAAGATCACTTACAAGTTGATAATTCTGCCAGTCACATTTATGCAACAGCATGTTTTTTCACAGCTTATTTGTTTCCTCTGCTCTTCTAGAACATAAGTTTTTCTTTTTTTTGCGGAGTCCTGGCCATTATCTCTAACTAAAAGAGTGCATTTGGACAATATCAATTTGTATGCTAATAATATTGCTTTCAATTGTACCTATGCTAACACACGAGACCAGGTTATAGCCAATTCCCAGTTCTTCTCTTTTAAGACACTTGAAGGGTGGTAGTTCTAAAGATTATGGAATCTCTTCTCATTTCCTCTTCTCAGCATTGCCAAAGTCTTTATTACCTAGCTGCCTCATCTCATATTAAAAACTATTCAAAAACCTCAGAGACTACTTGCACACACTCATGAAATTTGTATCCAGCAAAAACTGTGTTTGCTTTAGGCATAACATATGTTTCTTGTTTATTAGTGCAAGCTTTTAGTACTTTTGCTTCATTTTAAATGTTGCTGACATGTTAAGAATATACCTTCATTTCTTTTTTGCAGTCCAACTCGCTAGCAAACCCACTGGTGGGGTTTCTATCTCTGGTTGTGTCATCCATAGTGGTGAAAATACCTTGGATGCTTTCATGGATAAGCCATGGCAAGCTGTCTAAACTTTACTCTCAGTACAAATATCCCAGCACTGTACTGGGGATGTACAGCAAAGCTATGTCTGTTCTACAGTCAGAATAATTCACTTCAGAAGATGAAGAACAGTTGAAAGAGTTTCTTTAAATAGGAACTTGAATCATAATTCAAGTGTGCCTGTGATGAAAAATATATGTGTGATGTAAAGTGTACATGAGATGTAAAGCTGGAAACTGTTGTGGAGCTAGAAGTAACTTTGGTAGCAAGGTTCCTGACAGTGTAATAATAGAGGTTTTACTGATAGAAAATTCACCTGTAGAAGGTTGGAAAACATCCATACAGAAAAAAACTTTTCCAGGAAAGCAAGGCTGTGCTTGTGTGATGTATTGACTTTGTACAAACTTTGGACAGCTTTCACAATCACAGCCTATAAATTAATCTAATAAGAACTCAAATTGTCTGTTTTCTGGATAATATTCCTCAGTTTCTATGGCTCTAGTCTTTCACGTAGAACTCCTTTGACTCCCTCTCACACACCTGGCTCCATTACCATGGCAAAATGACACCTGTTGGCCATACATATTTAAAACATAAATCTACTTTCACCATTAAAAGAGATCTTTTATATATATACACATAGATATATAGATATATATAATTGAGGATTTCTCTCTTTTTGATATTCACCAAGTTGCTTAAGTATTGACTTTGGGTATATCTGTGGTAGGTAAGGCACAAGAAACAACCAGAGTGGGAGACATAGTGCTGAGGACGCAACATCCACACTGTACTTATTATGGGACTTTTACATCAGACTAGCTGTTATCAGTTCCCATAGGCTGAATGTTCATTAGTGGCAAGAGCACATGAGGTGCAATCCTGTAGTGCACCATCTGGTCTGTTTTATCTGAAAGGAAGCCACTTCTCTGAACCTGCTCTTAAACTTGTGAAAAAAACCAGACTAAATGGACTTGATCAGATTTGTTTCAAAAGCACACTCCAGATCCAAATTAAAATAGTAGTGTAGATGCAGTCTTTGCAATCCAGAGGTTGTTGGTTTATGGGAGCTGGGAAGAATTTAGGTGTTGCTCCTCTTGTTTTCTGCCAGCAGTCAGTCATACATACTCCAGGTGTGCTCCACTTACCTCGTTTATCTGACACCCACTCAGCAAACTCTGCACACTGAAACTAGTGAAAAGCTTATTTAGTTGCTGAAGGACTTCACCGTTCAACTTGGGGACAAAAGCACATCGGTGCCAATGGTACCATTGGTACAATCTAGCACTTTATCAGGAGGGATGCAATGCATAGAAACTAGTAGTGGAAAGCAATAGTTAGGAACATGCAGAGAAAATGAAAATGTATAAAAATTACTTAGACACATCCCCTTCCTAAAAGGGAAATGGTAAAGAACTCTCCTTCTCTTGATAAAACTAAAAACTTAAGATTCATCTCTTCCAAGTAAAAAAGTCTTACTGAATATATATTTCAGCAGGAAGCTTTGCATTTTTATCTAACACAGTCCTGAAAAGCATCAAAATAAAAATTTTAGTGATCAAAGCCAAAAACAAATTCTTGTCTTTAAAATTCCCCCCAAATCTATCTGTAGTTAAAAATAAAATTTAAAAAAAATATTAAAACAAAATTGAAAAACCTAGCCTCTGGGGGTTTTATTTGCAGCTGTAATCACATAAAAAACCTGTGATTAAGAAATTACATGTTTGAGGCTGAAAATGCAAATGATTCATATTTGTCTAAAGCACGACTTCAAATGACATTGCAGTCTTCTTGCTATTTTATGCAGTACTTACGTTACTGAGTCTGTTTTTCCTGTCTCCTTTATTTATTTTTTAACAGCCTTTTATTTCCTGTTCTTGCCTTGTAAGGTAATAGTTTCATTGTTTTCTTCTGAAAGGAGACTGCAAGATGTTCACAGTAATCAAGTGTAATGGGGCATGTTCTTCGAACATTTAAAGAAGGAGCTAGCACAAAAGGAAATAGAAAACAATGACAGAAAAGGCCAATCATCTTAAACTGAACTGAGGGTGAGTCATCTGGGGCCTGTGAGATATCCTACAGCACCATGATCAGCTATGCCCACATCAGGGCATACCAAGTAAAGGGAATGCCTGGTTCCTCTGGTGGTCAAATATATTCAGGTGCCTCTTTTCATTTTAAGTAAAAAGCAGGGTGTAACAGCACAGTCAGAATCTTAACTTTTTTCTTCCACTTTTATTTGTACCACACTAGCATAAAGATGTCCAGCCGCCTTGCTCAAAATAGAACCTGTAAGGATATGGTCCATTTTTGAAGTACTTAGTACCTGACTCAGTAGCCCACAAGCTTCTCAGCATCTGTTTTCTTTGGAGAAACTGATCCCTCGTCCCAAAAGTGAAGGCTTGTTTAGGAAACCTAGTGTGCAAAAATCTGTCGACCAGAGTGGGACAAACAAATGCAGCAACTGCTAAATGCAGTCCTCATCCTTGCTTAACAAGCAAGCTCTTCACTGGCTCTTACCATGCTTCCCACTCCTTCCACGTGCCCTCCAGCTGAAAGCCATGGAGATAAGTTCCTTGGGGGTCACCTACAACTTTGTTGGCCCCTTGTTTCTGTCCTTCTGGGGCAGATATCTAACTAGGACTGCTGTCCCTCCATTAAGTTTTGGATACAAACACACATTTCCAGGAGGACTCTCTTTGTTGTAAGGTATCTTTTAGGCTCTGAATGTATTGCTATCGAATGTTACACGAAGTAATCTCAGGTTTTTTGTCAACCGTACATGGCACAAAACAAGGCCAGTAAAATATAACCTTATACAGACATATTAGAAGACCCTGGTCCTCCCTGGTTCCACTCACTATCACAGACATCACATAACTGAGAAGTTAAAAGACAGTCCTGAGCAAGCCTGCCTAGCGACTTCAGATATCATAAAAACAACCCAGACTTCAAGCCCAGCCTTTTTTGCTTAATAAGTATTTTTTCCAATTTATAGATATCTATCATGTATTAAAAAACAAGGCTGATATGAATTTTTATAATAGCAAGTATGCATTTATACACACACTCAGTACTCTGCAAGCACAGATAAGTGTACTTACCGTTAAATCAATGGGGCTGAGTTTACATTCTGGATCTGCTTTAAATGGTGTCAGGGAAGTTCTGTGCATTCCAGCACAGTGACAGTCAAAAGTTTTGGGTTGGTTTGTCTTATCTACTAATAGCCTTGATGTCTTTATTTTATTAGTCAGGAATGCAATGGCCTCCTGGCTTGTATTAGAAATAGTGTGACCAGCAGAAGTAGGGAGGTGATTGTGCCCCTGTACTCAGCACTGGTGAGG